>CM032887.1:12184206-12716706 GCA_019176425.1 Megalops atlanticus
AATGGAGGCCAGTCTGGGTCTTAGAGAGAGGCCTCTGGGCTGTCATCTCTCTTTCAATTACGAACACTCTCAGAATAGAATGGGGTGGTTAGACAAATCAGCTTCAAGTCAGACGCTGTTTAAATTACATTAATTAAGTGCTCATTTACTCAGGCAGTGAGAAGGCCTCCTGGGTTTGGGTCCTCACGCCTATCCCTCCTACTGTCTCTCTCTCTGTCGCCCAGCTGGAAGAGTGCACAGCGTTTGACTTTGACACATGGAGGAGGAAATTTGTGCAGTGGGTGAACCACAGGAAGTGTCATGTGATGGATGTCTTTCGCCGCATCGATGAGGACCAGGACGGGAAGGTTTCCCGCCACGAGTTTGCAGAGGTCATCGTGGCCACAGGTACGAGTGCACACACCTATCTTCTGCACTTTTATTATGAGAAACAGTCTCCTTACCTGAAGGATAAGCAGTGCCTTTTTATCTGAGTCTGTTTGTTCCTCTGCAGATTTCCCCACCAGCCAGAGGGAGGTGGCAGCGGTGGCCGATCTCTTTGGCGGTGATGGACACATTGACTACTACGAGTTTGTGTCTGCACTGCACTCCAATACGGATGCCTTTGCACCCACCCCTGAGGCAGACAGGATTAAAGATGAGGTGAGCCACACACACACACGCGTTCACAGACATACATACACAATCACATACACACATGTACACACACACATACGCACAAGTCCATGTGTCCACACATACATACGCAAACATGTACTATTAATACACATGCACAACTGGACACACACACACACACACACACACACACACACACACACACACACACACACACACAAAGTACAGAAACACTCTTATAGATATATGTTGTAACATATTACGAGTCTCTCATGACCACAACTTACTGAGATACACACTGAATTAGTGTCGGACTAAGTCCGTCTGTCTGTCTATCTGTCGATCCGTCTAGGTGACGAGACAGGTGGTGCAGTGTAAATGCATGAAGAGGTTCCAGGTGGAACAGATTGGGCAGAACCAGTACAGGGTAAGTCCATCCCACATTTATTTATAACCCCACACCTTTACGCACAAAATCCTTCTAATGGACTCCAAAGCTTTACTGACGAGGAACTCCCCCTGCCTCAGTTTGGAGACTCTGATTGGGTGTGTACCCTGAGGATGCTGTGCAGCACGGTGGTGGTTCAGGTGGGAGGGGGCTGGATGTCTTTGAACGAGTTCCTACTGAAATACGACCCCTGCAGAGGTAAGAGTCTCACCCTCACATACACAAGGATACAAACACACACTTATGCGCACACTTGCACACAGACACATGCTCTACAAACACAAATACATGTACATACAAACACACAGACACGCACAAATGTGCACACACACATACACGCACACATTCACACAATCACAAACACACTTATATGCACACACTCACACACACACTTACAGACACTTAAATGCACTGATGCACACACACATACACGCACACACATGCATGCACATGCTTACATGGACACACACACACACACACACACACACACACACACACACACACACACTTGGTAATGATAAGAGTGGGGACCCTGCATGAACTCTTCTGACTTTTCCTCAGATAGGTATTTTTCCAAACGTTCCAATTACAGGGTCCAACTACTAGCTAGTCATGAAAAAGCTAAATCTTCAATGATAATTCCATATAAAGGCACTGTAAAAATAATATCATGAATGTGTATGCTGAGCTGAGTGTATTCCCTCCACTCTCTCTGAGACACCAGGCGTACTCCATTTTTCATGCCTGCTCTTTAATGACGTGTGAGTGTGTGCCCTCCCTCAGATGTGAGGCGTTCCTCAGTGCGGGGCAGGACGAGTCGAGGGGTCCGTGGAGTGGATTCGTTGGACGGGCAGTGAGGCCTCGTATGATTCATCCTGTCTGTTCAGGCACTTCGGACGTGCTCCCTCGTCTCTGGTAGCCCCTTTGGCCTCCGTGTGGGCATAGACAAGGGGATCTCATGGATTTTGGGGCTCTGGTCAATGACTGCGGCGTCACAAAAGATGGCCCCATTAACACGCGTGCCCTGTAATTCTTGGCCTGTCTCTCAGTCATGCTGTGTCGTGGAAATAAGAGGTAATTTCATTGCTTCATAGAAGCAAAACAAAATTGTGAATGTAATTCTCCTTCTGCGTTTCTTTGGTTCCTTTATTAACATAAAGAAATTATTTCTCAGTCTAGGATCATATCATTTTCATGAGGAGAATAATATTTTCTTGTCTCTGCCTCTGTAACTTTTGTAAATGATTGTTCACAAAGTTGTTACCCGGTATTTCAGTGGCTGCAGCTTTACAAATGACATCAAAGAGAATGTCCAAAGGGTTTTGTGCTGATTGTTTGAAAAACTACAAAGATGGCTGATGATACTGTGCAGCAGAGGCAATGATTGACAACCTTTTCCCATCATTCTCTGGCTCTACGTTGCTTTCTCCTCTTTCTTTTTTGTAATAGATTTTCATCACTATTCGTCAGGAGCAAATGTGTGTTTGTGTGATTGTAAAGAATACATAATGAAATAGAGTAAAACTGAGTAATATTTATTTATATGTTCTTGTGTAGGGTGGGGTAAGATGCCATGTTTTGTTCAGTTTCTTGAAGAATAAATTTAGGGGGTTACAAGTCAAGAGTGCAAAGCAAAAATAAAGTTATACGATAAAATGTTTTCTCTTCAAATAAAATATTGCTTAAAGCTACAAAATATTGTGATTTTTATATTTTCCCATATCTTTATTCAATATTCAATCAGACTATTCTGCAATATTTTACAGTAGCATGCTGCACAGGAAGTTTAGCACAACTCCACAGCAGGAGAAAGAAACTCACACATAAAGCACAAAAATGCAGTGAGAAGAAGAGTGAATCTTTCTTTTTATGGAACATTCACATCATTTTTTTTACTTTTATCTTGGTGGCAAAGCGTTATGAATTAATCAGTCAGTTATTCACCTGCTGTTTAAATGGCTCTGCACTTTACTTCTCTTTATAATGTGAACTCTCATAGCACAAGGTATAGCTCTCCTATGAAACTAACTGCCAGAATACACCTCAATGTATTCTCCAGGTTTTTATCCTCCTATCTGGCTATATATAATCCTCCTCCCTTTCCTGTCCCTGTACATTGTGTAATGTTCTGTCGTCCTTCCAAAAACAGCTGTTGTGCAGAATCTGTTTATAAAATGTACTCCCACACCATCTGCTGGATACATCTGATCCATGCACAAGGTGTGCAATACCCACATTTTACAGCAATGTGCAGGAAAATGATACAGAATGTACTGTAAATTGGCAATTGAATAGGTAGCTTGCCAATGATCATTTATGAAGCGTTGCTTTTGTTGCCTTACCGTTTATTCTCAGCTTTGTTATTCAGTAAATGGGGTCAAAACAAAATGCAATGTGTCTGTTGTTTTTACAGATGGTACAAATGAGAATGAATTACATTACCACAGAAGTGCATTTATGATCCTTGGCCGCTTTCCATTTTCCCACTGTAGTATATGTTTTCTACCACTATGAGGTTCTTACACTTTTCTGCAGATCAAGCGATTTGCTGGTTGCGCCGTCCGCAGTGAGCACAACATTGACAAAGAGGTTTACGGCACTGAGTAGTGATTTGCATCGCATTGACAGTGTGCTTATATGTTGCATTATAGATACAAAAGGTAACTGTTTCCATTAATGTAAGCTGGTTATGATGCAAAGCTGGTTATAAGCACAACTGGTTTTAAACTGAATGTCTTTACTGTCAGTTGCACACATACAAATCTGTCTAACTTCCACCTTGCTTAGCCCCAGTTTCAAACAGGCTTCAGCATCAAAGGAGTAAACACCCTTTTTGAAGTTTAATTCCTTAAAAGAACAGCTGCTCTGGCTACACTCATACATGCAATCTTTCCACAACTTCAGTGTCTTCCTACAGGCCAGCTGCTTAGGGATGTCTGCACAGTTGTGCAATATAATTATTAATACTTTGACCTCAGTGCCACTTTTTAAGACATTAAGATTAAAGACACTTTGCAGGGAAAAAGAAGATGAGCTGCACCACGTGTCTCAGAAACTTTTATTTTTACCAGTTTCCATGAAACAAAACAAAACAAAACAAAAAATTCTGTGAATTATAGCTTTAACACAATGTGTCCCACATGTGAGGACAGTACCAATAGTCAGACAACATATAAAGTGCAGCAAACACAATGCATGGTGTACAGATCATTAACTATGCTAAAGCTTACTGGGAGGAAGGTATTGTGATTCTTGAAGTATTTTTAAGATGTGCAAACCAACAACCATACATTTATAAAGACAGACAGAGAGATGCTAGTCACAAGTTGAGAGGGGAACCACAATCTTTGTATAATGAAACATGATGCAGGTCAGAGTATCTGATGATTAATACAGTACATGCCAGCAGAATGCACACAGAATCACAATACTAAAATTAAACTCAGACTTCTGAGAAATACCTCCCATTACAAAATTAGCACTGTTATTTAACTGATTTCAAGCCAGAACAATTCAGAGGCTTCCCTGGCAAACCTGTTATTCAGTTAGACAAAAATACAAAAATGGACTGCTCTATTAGTATTAAATGTACCTTTTTGAAGAAAATTCCTTGAATTTTACAAGCTTACAAAAATATATTCCTATAAACAGGTAGCTGTATTTCCTGAATAAATCAAGGACAATTTGATGAACATGAAAAACGCTACACTGTTGTTGATTTTTCACAAAGTAAAAATAAGTAAAAAATGATATATATTTATATATAAATATGTACAGTGCAACACAGAGCTTGGTAAATACTGTCAAAGTTTATATCTCGTAAAAACCAGACAGGAGAATTGGGCACCTGCATCTGGATTTCTCCCTCTGCAGGTGCAGACAGTTAGTGAGGCATAGATGGAGAGGCTTTAGCAGTATGCTAAGCCTTTAGCTGCTGATCAAAGCATGGGGTTATGCAGTGGTCTTTTTCACAGACATACTGTGAACTTGGGACACCTGGTAGGGATTCATGGGGAGAAATTAAGAGGAAAACCCAAACTGACATTTTAATTCATCAGTCAGGCCCTTTTATGAAGTGGTGGAAGTATTACCTTTACAGAGCAGCAAGGATCCTGTTTGTAGGGGGCATGATGGTAAATTCTACATGTGTGTAACAGTGAATTGCATGTGTGTATGTAATGGTGAGTTGCACGCATGTGTGTGGCAGCGAATTGCATGTGTGTGTATGAGATGGTGAATGGGTAGATTATCAGGGTGTTTCTTATTATCAGTGGGTTGGAAGAGTGATCATCCCCCCCCTCACCTTTTCCCCATCACTCTTTTTCCTCCCTCCTTCTTTCCCTCCCTCCCTCCCTCCCTCTCCCACACCCCCTCCAATCACCCCCTCCTGGGGGTCCCTTAGGGATGTACTGTATGGGCATCAATCCCAGACAGTTTGAGGGGTTACATGGGCCCCACTCGCCTGCCTGTCCTGGGGGTCCAGGGGCTCCAGGAGACCCTTGCATCCCCTGCTGCCCGGCTGGACCTGGAGGACCAGTCAAGCCATAGCCTGGAGGCCCAGGAACACCTAGTAGAGGAGCAGGGGGGTGACATAGAGGTGAATGCCGTAAAGGGGGAGGGGTATCATATGTGATAGAGAGACAGGGAAGGGTGGAGAAAAATGAGAAATGACAGGAGGAGGGGAGAGAAATGAAGACAACATTAAAAAATGAATGTGTTACTTCCTGTGACTGTATGACAGACTGCACAAGATCTTACCTGGAGCACCTGGCCGTCCCACGCGACCTGCCTGTGACACACCCTGTGACCCCTTCTCCCCTTTCAGACCCTCCACACCTGCAGGGAGAGAGACCCAGCAACAGAGGACAGGATGGTGTCAGCAGTGAACACCATTACACCATTACAGACTCATAAAGTACAGACAGCTGATAGCTACAAAAACATAAAGTACAGACAGTTACAGAAACATACAGCACAGACACCTACAGACAGCTACAGAAGCATAAAGTACAGACAGCTACAGAAAGAGACTTGCCTCTGAGAACAAACCCAGTGCTTAGCAGTACCACCCCCCTGACACCAACACAAAATATGCCTCTATATGCAGTGCAATAGTTGAATTCATATTTTCTAAAACTCAGAGTAATAGATCTGACATTCTAATAAGTAATTTTACCAGACCGAAGCAGAAACTGTTTGGACAAACAGATTGTTATGACTCAGATGTCTAATAAATTCCAGAAAGGGAAAGGATATGAGCAAAATGGAATTTTTCTCTGTTTTAAGCCACTTAGGAAAAAGAAAAAAAAGCACAAACTCAAATTATGCCGGCCAAAGCAGTGGGACGCTTGGGAAAAGCAGCACTGGCCCTGAGCATACTGCAGGCCCTGTGTGTACAGCACGCAGAGTTCCTGGACACACTTCTTACTGTGCAGGGATCCTTTCTGGTTGCTTTGGCATTTGACATAACAGCTGGCAACACTGACCAAAGCACCCCCATTCCTGATTCAAATATTACATAAAAGAACCTGGCTCTGTCTGGTCTTAAGCACACGCAGAGCGGATAAGAATATCAGAATATCCCATTGGGTGATGGGAAATAATGATCTGGTTGGTCATATCATCAGGCATTTTCGTGCATACACCCACAGTGACTGTTAATTCCCACACAAGATATGCCGACATCATCACTGACCTGGTGGTCCCACGCGCCCTTGCTGCCCCTCTTGGCCAGGAGGCCCTGGGGGACCGGGCGCGCCGGGGCACCCGTCCTCACCGGGGGCCCCGTCCTGCCCTGGAGAGCCAGGCTGACCGCGCGCAGATGCCACACCCGTTGGTGCCTGTCTGTGAGACATGTAGTAGGCCAGGCGCTCTGCGGGAGCAAGAACAGGGTCACGTGACCACAACGAATGCTCCAGAGACAGAACATGCGGATAACAGCAGACTGAGGCAGCAAAGCGAGGCAGTCAGGCAGCAGAGTGAAGAAGAGGCAGCAGTGGACAGAGGCACTTGAAACTACCTCAGTGAAGACATGATTAAAAGGTGTTGTGCTTAAAACAATCTCTGTAAAGACATGCTTTTATGGGCACACTGCTGCTGTATGTCACATCAAATGTGCAATTACCATTTGATGAGGCGAACAGTCTAAGATGGAGAATGTGTAATTTACAGTGCAGAATACTCTGAATGAAGGGGTCAAAGATAAGATGCAAAACACATGTGTGTGGGAGAGAATCTCAAAAATACCACACCTATGAAATATGTTCTTATGACTATTATCTTCAACATTTGTCTAGAACACTATCATTTGACATAAAAGCTTACCATTTTCCAAATATAACCCTGTGAAAAGGAAGACTCTCTGGGCCCAAAAAGGAATATTGGAGTGGCTACAGCCAGGAAACACTGTTGCCAGTTTAGTTAATTACACATTGGAGGATGCTAATCCCGCTGAGATAACAGGAAACAGGAAACAGGAAGTAGGCGCAGTGTACTAACCATCAAAGATCTCTGTGACCTGCTGACGAATTAGGTTCTGGATTTCATTATAGTTGACTGCAGGCTGCCGAGAAAAAAGGAGAGAGAAAGAGAGAAAGGATGTGAAAGCAAAAAAAGCTTTAACATAATATTATGCTTTTAATAAAGAGCATGATGTGAGTCATTATCCACTGACACATGGAAATTATTCCACGGAGGCAGTCCTGTGTGGGTGGCTGGATACCCAGCTGTCTGAAAAGAACAGAGTAAGAACTAGCACTCTGAAATTTAGACAGCACTGAATAAACAATTAATGTAATCCAGAAAAAATGGAAGTTGTAAGTAAAGCATGTGTACAATGTATGTTCAACAGCAGTGAGGTGCTGGTGGAGGAAGTAAAAAGACTCTTTTAACTGAAAACTGTGATGGTAGCCTCTGCAACATTGGCCTTTGATCTTAATGCTTGAAGGTCAACAGGATTCTGGTCTTGTCACAGGTCAAAGGTTGTGGTCACACAGGCTCTCAATTTTTTAAATTTTGGGGATTCTGATGCAGTCATACATGTGTATAAATTTGATGAAGCCTTCAATATATGTTCTCCTTACTGTAATGGCAAAATTCAGAAAAACATTTCACTGAAATCAATGCAACCTCATCTCATATTGATCACATACTTTTCTTCAGTGTCAGTGGGGTAAAATGGAACAAAATAGAGAAGGAGCCTGCTTTGGCAATACTACACATCAGACATACCTGTAAATCACATTTTTAATGTCCAAATCTTAAATCCTGAGTCTGGGGTTTTAAGCATAGAGTACACTTACTACTTTTAAGCTGGATTTAACACACTGTCAGAAAGGTGACAGTTTAAATTCACATGTTTGAGAAGAATAGTCCGACCCTAAGAGTAGTAAGCTCTCTGTCATGTGACAGACTTGCATATGCACACTTTAGATGCACGTTAACGTTCAGTTCCTTTTTTCTTTCTAACACAAGAGTGGGATGGGTTATAGACAGGTGTCATAGAGAAGCCTACACCATGAACCTCACCTGCACCCCAGGTAGTCCTGGTATTCCAGGGGCCCCCATGGGGCCAGGCTTTCCTGGGTACCCCTGCTCCCCCCGGGGACCTGCTGGCCCCATGGCCCCCACACTGGGAGCCCCCCAAGAGGTGGACCTCCAACCCGAGGGGCCAGGGGGGCCTCTCTCCCCAGGGAAGCCCTTCGGTCCTGGGACTCCTGCGTCCCCCTGAAAAAAAGAGGCATAAACATGACCACAACGAACACCTCACCACACTGACCAAACAGGGACAGAGCATGGGGATACAGCAGACCGAGGAAGCAAAGCGAGGCATTGAGGCAGCAGAGTGAAAAAGATGCAGCAGTGGACAAAGCACTTGAAACCACCTCAGTGAAGACATGATTAAAGGGTATTGTGCTTAAAACAATCTCAGCATTAGAAACCAGTTACTGTAACACTGTCACCAGCTGAGGGCACTGTTCACACCACCACCCCGTACCCTCATCCTCTGAGCAGCTCTTACCTTCTGACCAGGCTGTCCATTCTGCCCTGGGTGACCTGGAGATCCCTACAAGGAGAGAGACAGAGAGCCCACTTATTTACAAGATACTGTTAATTTTTTTAGTTTTATCAATTTTCATGAATCCTCATAAATGTATTATTTATAGTATTAAATTGAAACATTGTTTTACCAGCAGTCATACTTATATAGCATATTTGAACTGAATTGAAAGAGAGAGTCACAGAATGGGGAGGGCATGCAGTGCACAATACAGACATGAGCTATACCGCATATCAAACAAACACACATAAATCTGCATATATATACACAACATATATATACAACATATAAAAATGGATCATTTCTGTTGTGTGTGCTTTTATGCAAAGTACATAAATGTTCACAATTGACATCCTCCATCATGCATCAAATTTGACTTTAATTTCAGACAGCTGGCAAATCCAGCTATAGTTGCATGGAACATTTATGAGTTAGTGAAAAATTATGAAAAAAAGAATGGGACACAAACAGATTTTGGAAAAATATCAGGCTGGTATGGAACAGAGGAAGCAAACTGAAGCACTGAAAACAGAAACACAGCATAAGAAGCAGGCAGTCACTGGCTGGTGTGTCACACAGGTGAACTGGTGCGGTACTCACATCTTCCCCTGGAGAGCCGTCTGCGCCTGCCTCCCCCTGGTGGACGGAAGAGGTAAGAAAAAATCCCAACCATTTACTGACCATTTCTACCTGTTAGCAGACTCTTGTATACTGTACACACTGTCAAATGTATTTGCTCTCTAATTCTCAAACCTTATATTCATTGTAAACATATTCTGTACACTCCCTCTACAGGTGAACTGCAGAATGACATGCAAGGAAAGATGGCTGTTTGGTTCTGTCTGGGTGTGGCTGGAACTTACCGCCCGTCCTGGACGTCCTGGTGGCCCAGGTGGACCTGCAAGGCCCCGCAGTCCTGCCTCTCCTGTCTCGCCGTTGTCACCTGGTAAACCCTTCTCATCCTTTGAACAGACAAACAGACAGATACAGACAGACAGACAGACAGTTACTAAGAGGCCAAGAACACACCCTCCATAACAGCGGAGCACATGGTGCAGAGTGTAATTCAGAAATAAAAGGCTCTGTTACCGGTCCTGAGGGTCCAGCCGGCCCTGGAGGACCAAAGAGGCCTTCAGCTCCCTGCACCACAAACAGAAGAATACAGAAAGTTTATCTTTACAAGTGCTTGTTTGTGCAAACACACACACACAAACATGTTCACTGTCAGATTTACACTCACACACATACACATTGGATCAATAAATCTCACAGTACTCTTAAGTCTTCATCATTTCATACATGCCTTTTTCCATTTATGTACAGACACTTAAGATACAGACATAGAAACAGCCTGTGACATACACACATAGGCAGAAAGACAGTCAGTCAGACAGACAGACAGATAGCTTTATAGTTAGGATGCGCACAAGGTTTCCAGGAGGTCCAGGGGCGCCCTCTAGCCCAGGGTTACCAGATTCACCCTACAGGCACAAGGAAATCAAACCATCAGAAAGAAGATCTGATTTTTACCTTTAACAACAGCGCCACCAGGCGCAAACGTTGCCAAGTTACCCCATCTCACCAAATCAATGACTGTGATTTTTTTTGCATAACCTGCCTGAATAAGATTCATACTCTCAGCTGCAGGTGGAGAGAAGCTGAGCGCTCCCTCACACTTGCTGTCCTGTCCATTACAGGAAGACTCCGCTTAATGCTTTTTGGCCGGACATAGAAGGTCTTACACTCATAATGGTTCTGTCTGGATGTTGCATGATACGTATCAAGTGACAGTAGAGAAAAAAGAAAGCAGCTGCTCACCTCTGCTCCAGGCTGACCTGGAAAACCATACAGGCCCCGAGGACCAATGCATCCCTGACAGAGAGAGGGAACAAAGGAGAGAGAGAAAGCAATTCAGCATAAACCGCAATGCATCATTGACAGTGAGAGGGAAAAGGGAGGGAGAGAAATTCAGCACAAACAGCATCTTCTTCACATTAAGGATATATTAAGGATAGGTAGCTGATACTCCAACCCAAGCAACGTGTGGCCCTGACATCAAATATAAATACAGTAATAATGTAAAGATAAAACATGTAAATGCAGTAATAAATATACATCAAAATTTCAACAGGACATTCATAAAACATTGACCTATGTGAGATTTGTGGAGACCGACAGTAGGACTCTGGTCTGACACTGTTGCTCATTCAACTTGAATGGATACACTTATGTGCTGGAAGTCACTCTGGACAAGACTACCAGACATTTTCAATAAGCAGAATGTCCTGAGAAAATGTTATGGAAAAATATTTGCTTTATAAACATCCAAAAGTAATTGCTTCAGATGGGCATGACAGCTGATTATGCAAGCTACTGCAAGTGGTATAGAGGTAAAGTACATGATATAATTAAAGCTAAACTTTTAAATTAAATATTCTCTGGGAATAAGAACAGCACTGTGCAATATCAGTGAGTAAGATCCACAGCATTAGAACAATCATCCTTGTCCCCACTGCACATGATAAATAAGTTGAATGTATTCTCTACACAGAGGGCCTGGTTCTCTTGTCACCCACAGAGCAAGGGCTGTTGCAGAACTTGGCTCACCATGTGCAGTACTGTCAGAAAAAGGCCCTTGCAGTAAACATGGAAAAGACTACAAAAACCATTTTCAAAGAAAATCTGGATCTAATGGAAATCTATACAACTTTACCTGTGCATCAAATAACAAAAAACAATGCACATGCTATATTTAATGTGTTCTAAAATCAGCTCCTCAGACAATTTGGATTAAATTAGGGCATTCACCAATAACCTGATGCAAAGATAGGCAAAATGTCACAGATAATTTTTGAGATATGGTTTATGATTTTTATGCCTACCCAGACATCTTTTAAGATATTTTAATACTTGATGTTTTGATCTACACAAGATGTGGTCATACTTTTGGTGTAATATTAAAATTCATTGATACATTTTTGTCCCTTTGTTAATAAAGAGTGTGTTGAAATGTGTATTTATCTTTTAAATGTTAAAATTATTATGAATATTATAATATTATGAATTATGAAAAAATTGATTCCTGCTTTGATGTCCTCTTGTAGTTTTAAAGAAATTGCCCAGGGAAGGGGGGTACTATCAAAGCTACTCAACATAGTATGACTGACAGAGCTATACAATTTCTCTCACTAGTTACGTGAGAGATAATATATTGTCCTAATGCACAACTGAGGTTTTACACATCTTTTTTAGACATGGGAAGTTCTCCCTGTTGATGCAAAATGGTCTGCATTGATCATGACCTGCATTTCCACACATGACAACAGTGTCACCAGTTCCTCAATAAAGGAATGAGTGAGCTGGCCAGGCTGGGTGGAGTCTCACTGTTACCTCTGATGTGCTCTGGAAAACACAGCACACGGTTTAGCCACCATTTACCATCATATTCTACTGTGGCAAAACCTTTGATGTCCTGAAAAGCATGAGAAGTGGTCTCCCTGGCAAACCTATATCACAGACTATCTGATCAGGCCTTCATTTGGGGAGCTGGGACGGCAACTGCTTCAGTTATAAACTTACCTTCAGACCTGGTGGTCCGGGGTCTCCTGTTGCTCCTGTAAGACCCTGCAAGATCAGAGAGAGCAGTCATTACCTGATCACATTTCAATCTCTCCTAAGGACATGTCTGTTACATCAAGACTTTTATATAGTCATAAAATGTGAATATAGGTATTACATAACAATAACAGCAACAATAACAATTTCATCTCAGTTTAACAATGCCAGAGAGGGTTGTGTACGGGGAGTCCAGTGGGTCCAACTGGGCCAACTTCACCACGATTTCCCTGGGGGTGGGGGGTGGGGGAGTGGAGGGAAGACGTTACAGTTGAGTTTTGAGGAAAATTGATGATTGGGCTGAAGACCTGATACTATATAATCTAAACTTTCAGACGCACACTAGTACACATTGTCTATACCTCTGTGAACATTACATAGTCTATACCACACAAATATGCATGTGCCATACAGTCTCTCCCACACTCACACATGTACAATGCAGTTAGTATTGTACACCCACTTACACAGTGCACAGAATTAGTGCAGCCCTGTGTACTTTACATTACTTCAATGACTTACATTACTTCAACTTCAATTACTTTAATGACAGAACACGTCTCTCACCTTGACTCCTGGTTTTCCTTCTCTCCCGTCAGTGCCTGGAATCCCTGGAGGTCCCTGGGGTTCACAGACACCAGACACACAGTGGTGAAAAGCAACACATGAATAAACTCTTACTTCATCCTCCTGGATATCACAGAATTCTGGCCCTGATCCATTTCGCCATGTCAGATGTCATAGAGTTTTATTCTGGGATACCCTATCACCCCCCCGGCTTACTTGCGTGCCTGGGACTCCGGGCAGTCCGAGCGGTCCTGGGGGACCCGGTGAGCCCTTTGCCCCCACCTTAGCCTGGAGGAAAGAGACAGGGAGGATAGTCGAATCAGTAACTCTTCCTGCATCAGGAAAACGTCCAGTAGCAATGCATTTTTAGTGTGTAATAGTTGTTGCAGCGTTAAAGGAAGAATCAAAATTTGTGATGCCATGCAATCATCAGTAACACTGGTAAAACCCTATTAAATATGCTTATATACAAGTCAATGGTCAACACAGGTGAGGTGATGGTTGCCATGGACACTCACTTTTTCTCCTGGTGGTCCGCGAAGCCCTGAAGGACCTGCTGGGCCTGGGAGTCCAGGAGACCCCTAAAAGCACAGTCATTACCTCATTACACCCAATTACACTAATACTATTTTTCTCTCTCTCTCTCTCTCTCTCTCTCTCTCACACGCACACACAGGCACACACACACACACACATTTTGGGGAAAAATACATACATAACTGTCTTTCATTACTTACTTGTTGTCCCGGGAAACCTGGTTGTCCTTCTGAACCCTAAATATGAGAAACACGTTTCTATTCAAGTACCATTTCTATTTCCATAATAAAATGAAGCAAATAAATGAAATGCACAGTCGGCCTGCAGAGGAAACAATGGCGGCCCAGTAGGTAGAGCAGAGAAGCAAAAACACACATACACACACTCCCTCACTCTTTTTCCCTCTCTTTCTTTCCCTCTCTCTCACAAACACACACACATACACACACACAAATAAACAATAAACAAACCATATTCCGTGATCAAGCTATGGATGAAGGAATGATGCACACTGAAGGTGAAGTTGGTAAAGGTCATTTTAATAATGAATGCTGTTTTGTGACTGCATCACACAGTGTACCTTCACCCCCAATTTTCCCAGGCCGTTTTGGATAAGGAGTTCCAATGGAACAGTGACAGTCTGTCACACTGATCTGACTCCACCAAAAATGTTAACGTTAAATAAAAGCATGGACATCCGCATTATTTCAGCTTCAGCTAAACAAGTGACCTGATCAGTTTCACACAATTTCTAATGTCGGCCAAACTCCACAGTAGCCAGCAGTCACCTACCTACCTATGTTGACCTACCTGCTCCCCCTTCAGTCCATGTGGTCCAGCCATACCTGGGTCACCTTTGGGTCCCTGCACGTGGAAAGAGTTACATCATTAACAGCAAAATGTCAATCAAATCAGCCACATTTTACTTAATATAGTAATAAAGATCATTGAAAAGTGTGCAAAACTGAGTAAAATTAGCAAAATAGAGATAAAAAATGAAATGCTATGAGAAAGAAGAAAGTTATTCTTGCAACCACTGGTTTAAGGAGGCCCTCCTGGCAGTCCTGTTTGATTAAGATCTGCATGTGTAATTTTGTAAGTGTTATTATGATCTGTAGAATACATTCTTAATGAATTATCCAATTTATTTTAATTAGCTATATGCCCTTCATATAGCCATGGGGCCATTTGCACAGCCCAGTGTAAGGGAACTACAGGAGCAGAAGAGTGATGATTCCTACACATAGTGTTATAAAAACACTAGCATGCTGGGGTAGCACTGGGATCTGATAGGATGGGACAGGCACAGAGCATCCTGGGGCACAATTTGACTTTGAGAGGAATGTGACTTCTTGGGCAGCCAGTGGGACTGAGGCTGAGACCAGTTTTTTTTAATCACTATTGATCAAGATTCAAAATCAACTCGTGAAATTGAACATGAATATATTTGGGTATTTCTCTTTCTCTCCCCTGCATCTCCCTCCCTCTGTCTGTAGGGACCTCCAGGTGTGACGGGTAGGAAGAGCCACAGCAGGCCTGTGCATTGTGATACAGACTCTGTCAGGGATGTAAGAGTGCGGAGGCCTGCAGGTTCTCTCTCACCACAGGTCCAGGTGACCCTGGATGCCCTGGAGCTCCAGCTGCTCCCTGGAGAGATGAAAGCCGACAGACAGAGAAGGACTTCTGTAACTACATCATCAGTCAGGGACAATTTCATGCATACATAACCACACCATCAGTCAAGGACAGCGTTACATGTACATAATCACAGCATCAGTCAGGGACAGTGCCATATATACATAAGCACAACATCAGTCAGGGACAGGGCCATATATATGGGACATAATCACAACATCAGTCAGGGAGAGCGCCATATATACATATCCACATCGTCAGTCAAGGACATCGTTAAAAGCACATAATCACAACATCAGTCAGGGACAGTGCCATAGATACAGTACATAACCACATCATCAGTCAGGGACAGTGCCATAGATACAGTACATAACCACATCATCAGTCAGGGACAGCGTCAGATACACATAACTACATCGTCAGTCAAGGACATCGTTAAATGTACATAAACCACAACGTCAGTCAGGGATGGCGCCACATATACATGACAGCTTCAGACAGACATGACTGTATCATCAGTCAGAAAAAGTGTCACATATACATGACCACAGCCTCAGCCAAAGGCAGGGTCAGAGACAGGTAACAACAACATAAGGATGCACAGTAAACTGGCTGACCTTCTATGACACATTGCGGCTAAAGCATATCTCAGCAACACATCAGTCATGAAGTAACTGTAAAGCTTCTTAGTGTACTTTTTACTGGGTATAGCGTATTTAGTGTATTTAATCGATCTTATGAGGTTCTGTATATTTATAGCATTAATGAACCTCATTTTATTTCTGGAGGGGTAGGCATCTCTGGTTAGTGACAGATAATATTATACATTCCTGTTATGTTCATTACTGTTGGTGAGGCGGAATATCCTTACCGATTCTCCTTTCCTTCCCACTTCACCTGGCTCTCCCACTTCCCCCTTCAGTCCCTGTTACCAGGAAGAATGGAATTAATAAATTAATGTATGAGTAGATTTATGAATCAGTGAACAAATGAGCCAATGAATTAATGACTCAATACAATGAGTCATAAATGTCACTCTATCCTCCCCCTATCCCTTCATCCATCATTCCCTATCTTCTGCTTCATCCCTCCCCTGATCTTCCACTCCCTCTGTCCACCAGAATAGCTGTAACAAGTTGAGCAGAGACTCAGTGCAGGGGGAAATCCCTACAAGGGGGAGGAGTGCATCATGGGAAACATGTGGGTGGGGGTGCATTATTAGAGGTACATGGAGGAGACAAAGTCTTACGTAATGTCCAGGAGGCCCCGCTGTTCCTGGGTACCCAGGCTTTCCTGGAGAACCCTGCAAACAGGTGTGAGGGGATGAATTAGTGAGATCACACCCTGTGGAGGAAGGTGAGGAGTATACAGGGATGTCTCACCAGGAAGTGACATCAGAGTAGGTACTCCGCAACACATGCTTTTAGGTGCACAGATATACTGATACAGAAGGAACACAAATACACTCACCTGTTCTCCTTTCATTGCCACATCTCCATCCCCTCCTCTCTCCCCCTTCAGTCCCTGCAACAGACAGAGAGAGAATTATGGAGAAATTGGGGGGAGAGGTAGAGGCAGCCATCCTGCATACTCTCAAAACACACATCACATGCAGCTGCACTACAGTGGATTTGATTTATAGGTCAGTTGATTTGAATGAGATGCTACAGGACCAGATATTCTTTATTATTATAAGTTTCTGGATGGTAACTACTGTGATACATCAGCGGTCTGACAGACTAAACACAAAGAGAGAGAAAGAGAGACAGGAGAAAGAGAGAGAGAGAAGGAGGGAGGGATGTGGGAATGGACAGAGAATGAGGGTTTAAGTTTGGTTGGCAGAATGGCTTTGTGTGTGTGATTAAGAGAGTCAGAGCGTGAGAAAGAAAGCCACAGACTTACAGGTAATCCGGGAGGCCCTGGAAGCCCAGGAGGACCCTGAGGAAAGAATCAGGCAATGAGAAGGACAGCCTTCCTACAGTAACCAAGACAACACTATCAGAATGTGTGGGCAATGGAAGAACTGAATTGGTCTGTGGATCACGTCCACAAACAATGCAACAAAATTATATAATACTGTCATTTTGACTTAGCTGCAAAACACTGTTTCTGAGATGCTGTTTCCTGATACCTTATGATTGAAAATCCTGGCACCGAAATTAAAAGCACCTGAAAATGCCTGTGTATAAGTTCACTAAAAGGAAACAGGTGACCAAGTGGAATTAAACGGCAAGAACAGCAGATATTCTCAAGCTTTGCTCATGAACGAGAGACAGAAAACCTCTGGGATGATGACTGCTGTTTTTGAAAGCAATACACCATTCAGCAGCAGAAATCTAGGCATTTAAAAATACAAATATCATATGCCACAAAGTGTGCCTCTTTTTCCTTACTCAACACAAAGAAAAGGACTCTACTCTGTAGCCAGCTCAAATGGTCAGTAAAACTGAAGAAGTGTAGTAGACGATGCATCTTTCAATCGTGATGGCAACTGGTCACTCACAATATTTCCTGAAGGCCCGGCGAATCCCTTTTGACCCTGGAGGAAAGAGAGGAATACTACTGGATGCTATGCCAGACCATCCCCAAGTTTGTTTGGACAAGTGAAAGCTGGAGTAACGCCTCCCCTCCTGACCTACATTGCACCTCCCCCTTGCTTGCTCACCTGCGCCCCCTTCTGGCCTGGGATATCCTGGTACACCTGGAGTTCCTGGCATTCCTGGGCACCCTGACCCCTCATAGTTCCTTCCAGGCTGCAAGACAGCACACATGCTAGGTCCTTTTCCACAATGCACACACATTCACACCCAGTGGGAAATATATGTACACGCAGACACTCATGTAGACACACATACATCAGGGACCATTACACCCTACACCAGGGGTGGGCAATTCCGGTCCTGGAGGGCCAGTGTCCTGCTGGTTTTTGTTTTCATCTCTTAGTTACCTGTTGATTTTCACCTTGAAAACAGGTGTGCTTGCTCTTCAGCCAATCAGAGATTGTATTTAGTTGGTCAACAAGAAAAACAGCAGGACCATGGCCCTCCAGGACTGGAGTTGCCCACCCCTGCCCTACACGGATCATCACACCATGCAGGGACTATCACACAGTACCATGACTATCAGTATCAGCATACTTCAGACTTTGAGTACTAGTGATGAGGGGCTCTGTCCACAAAAACACCTTTACTGACAGAAAATGTTGTATGTGCACACAACCTTACACATGCTAAGTGTGTGGAAGCAGGCGAGATACATACCCTTTCCAATTCCTGTATGTTCATTGCCCGGTAACACTGTGGAGACATTAGACATTATGAGTCCCACTCCTGGTCTTTCAGAATTGCAGGGTATCAGAGCTGAGCCGTGACTATCACACCTACATTCTCCTTTCCCGCACTGCCATAACACTTGACTCTGATGCCCCCATGACCCTTTGTTGGCCTTTATTCTCACCCTTTACCTAACCTGACACCATGCCACGTGGTGCCTTACATCACCATGATCATCTCAAGCCCTTCGTCCAACATTCTCCACTCTGCCCTAATGACCCCAAAACTCTTTCCCCAACCTTCCCCACCCCACAGCCCCATATCCAACCTAGCCCACACTACCTTGTGCCCATCCCGCTGACTACTGTCTTTACTCCCCGAACCCACCCCTGCCTCCTACCCCTTCGCCCACCTGCCCCTGTTCTCACCATCTCACAGTTGTCCAGGTCCCACGGATCGCCCGGATCGCCCTTCTCTCCCTTATGGCCCGTTATGCCAGGCACACCAGGGAGACCATAAGCGCATTCCCCACATAACACCTGTGCCAGAGACAGACATTAGCATACTTACAGAGGAATACACACCACCTGTACCCACACACAGACACAGACACAGACAGACAGACAGACAGACACACAATCTGCATCAGGGAGAGGAATTAACACATTTACACAGGCACACACCCACACCACACACACACACATACAGACACACACCCACACACACACATACACACACTCACTCTACCACCTGCACCAAGGAGAGGCATTAACCCACCTTCAACAGACAATAAAACATAAATAAAAAAAATTCAAAATAAAAAATTCATTCAAAAATCCTGAAAGTGAATGTGAATGTGTATGTGTGTGTGTGTGTGTGTGCTTGTATCTGTAGAAGTGATGCATGTGGCTTGACAGGTCCGAACCATAGTAAGAACCGAGGCTTTATTTAAGCACAGTGGTTACCATGGAAACCATGCTCACTCACCGTGAGGGTTGGCTGGATAAGTGGCTGGGAAGGCTGTGGAGGGGTGAAGGAGAAGGCAGCAACCATGAGAGTAAAACTACAGAAAACCATGACCACAAAAATACAGCTAACCACAACTACAAAACTACAGACAAGCATGACTACAAATATAAAAGTAACCAAAACCACAAAACTACAGACTAGCATGACAACGAAAATACAGGTAACCATAACCACAAAACTATAGATAAACAGAACAACAAACTATGAGTGTCCTTGACCACAAAACTACAGGTAGCCATGACTACGACACCACAGATAACCATGATCACAAAACCACAGTTTACCATAACCACAACACCACTGTTAAATGGGATAGCATGACATAACATCACAGCACCCTCACCCCCCAACCCAAGCACTGCAGCCTGATCTGAGTTTGATCTAAGCCTCTCCCCCTTCAGGAATATTTGAACTCCATCATTTTCACTTTCATTTTCTGCTCATGATAAAGCACATTACCATGAACTAAACAATCCTTAAAATCTATGAGCACGCTATTAAACACTTGTTTAAAAACTCATGGGAAGCATTCACAGGCTGTTCCTCAGGGATCCGCCTTTGGCAGTACACGATTAAAGCTATGAGAGCATAAGACAAATGTAATGACTTTATCTTAGACTGAGCCAAGGAAAGTATACTTCATCCTGCTTGGACGGCAGCTGAAAGCAGAAAATAACACTCCTAAAACAAACCTTACCTATTATTCTTGTTTTGCTTTGGGTAGAGAGTCCAGAATCAGCAAAACCAATTGTCTCTAAACTCCACCCATTTTGAACCAAAGGCTGACACTGATCCAGAATCAGTGCCTGTGGTGCTACCTGCAAATACTGTTTCTTTCAGTATCTCAGCCAATCAAAAGGCAGTCAGCTGCTTACCCACATGCAATTACTCACCTGGCTCCCAGGTGTACCTGGCTGCCCTGGCTCTCCATCAGTGCCAGGGAAGCCCTGAGAAAAGAAGAACAGAATTACTTATCTTAGCCCACACATTACATTGTTGTCATTTAGCAGACACTCTTATCCACAGCAACTTACATAGGTTACAATTTTATCCATTTATATAGCTGGATTTTTAATGAGGCACTTGCGGGTTAAGTACCTTGACCAAGGGGAGAGCAGCAGGCAGGTAGCAGGGAGGTCTGTTTCAGTGCTTTCAACCCAGTTTAGTTTAATAATAAAGTACGGAGGTCTATTTTAGTGAATGGATCAGCCGCGGGGCGATCAGTCATCTTTCTGAGTGTGCATGTCCAAATAGGGACATTCTCCATTTATCAGCACATTATTAGATTATGTGATTGCTAGGGCAGTCAGCTGTGTGCTCTCGACCACAGTGGGCAGGCCATCTCTTAATGTCTCAGGAAGACCACTAAAATGGCTGAGAGGAGCATGGCCTAAATAAGCCCTGGAGAATCTTAAATCTGAGAGGTAACGATTATGCTTTTTATCCTCATTCATGCCCTTATTAATGGCTGGACATTTCTGTATCCAGAGTAAAAGCTTTTGGATTTTGGATTGTAAAATTAAAATGACTCTGATACTGCAGAGAGATCTCCAAAGACACTGTTACCTCTTACTCCATACTTTTTTAATATGGATGGGTTCAGTCCTATATTAAACCAGAGCTTCACCGATATCTGGAATTCCACCAGACTGAATTTAAGGAAGTATGGAAGTGACTGTGAATAAATGCTTCTTTAGCAGAGTAAAGAAGCAACAATATTATTATATGAGTAAGGAAGTGACCTTGTGAATATAACCTGGTTTAGGAGATTAGGGAAGTGATGTGTGAGTGTAGCATGGTTGATTAAGGAAGTGACTGTGTGAATATAACATGGTTTAGGAGATTAGGGAAGTGATGTGTGAGTGTAGCATGGTTGATTAAGGAAGTGACTGTGTGAATATAACATGGTTTAGGAGAGTAGGGAAGTGATGTGTGAAGACCGCCATGAATTCTAGCCCAAACTCTGCCCTGGCTCTTACCTGTGGTCCAGGAATCCCTACAGATCCCTGTGGCCCGGGGGGGCCAGGTGGCCCAGGTGGCCCTGGGGGACCCTGAAATAAACAGAACCTAATCAAACCCAGGCAATATTCACCAAGAACCATGTGTTCAATATTTACTGTAACTGAGCACAATCCTCAGTGTTAAAAACTGGAACACTGCTGTGATTAAACCATTTAGCCTGGAGGACATCTCACAGTAAGAAAGACAGACAGAGTGTTAATTACATGCAGCACAGAATGGACACAAGCACAGACACACATTAAGACATTAATGACCAAAGACAGATAAAGATAAGATACAGGAATATTTTGCTGCATTACTCATAGACCTCAGAGACAGAAATATGATGGTATTATATAAATGGCGCAGAAAGAGAGAGATAGCAATTGAAAGACAAGCAGAGATAGAGAGAAAAAGAGTGAGAGATGGAGAGGGAGAGGGAGTACTCACAGGTCCTCCAGTGAAAGTGTCAGTTGGCATTTCACAGTTACAATCCCCTTGGTCACCCTGTTAAACAAAAAAAATCACATTACAGTGTCACATCATCTCACAAAACCTCATTGTCACCTTAAAATGTGTCATGCTCACATCCTTTAGCACCTCACACCTACACCATAAACCCTCTCCCCAAAATGCTGTTCCTCCAAAAATGGACAAAATGCCTTTCTTGGCATACAGTGCATCTCTTCATTCTAAATGCAGCAGAGCCATTGGACACACACTGTTTAACCCTGAATGCCACAGAGCCACACTGTTTAACCCTGTGTGCTATCTTCACAGAAGGGCCATCTTTAATTATTAATTTCTTTCCCATTTCCTTTCCTCTCCTCCTCCTTCTGAAGCTCTTCCTCATCTCGTTCTTTTACCTTGTCCCCCTTGTGTCCTTTTGCACCCTGAAACACACAGAACCCACACTCCATCAGCCCAGATACAAGCCAGGCCTGGCGAGTCAAACGCAGAGCAGCATACATGATGTGATGAAAGCACACAGTAACATCTGATGACAGCTTCCATTCTTAGAATGCACTAGGAGTCCAGTTCTTCAGGACCTGAACTGCTGGTATCAGAAGAATGAAGAGGAAGAGGAAGAGCTGTCATTGTGTGATGGGATGTGAGTCAGTGTGTGTGTATGTGCGTGTGTGTGTGCATGTGTGTGTGTGTAAGGGGGGGTTTGGACTCACCAGCTGGCCTGTACTCCCAGAGACACCATGCTGTCCAGGAGAACCGTGCTTACCCTAAAACACCAGTGCAAGCGGTTACACATAAACACACACAATACACACACACACGCTCACACATGCTCACACACACACACACACACACACACACACACACACACACACACACACACACACACACACACTCTCTCTCTCTCTCTCTCTCTCTGTCCAGAGGATGCTCACTGCAGGCCCTGTTGGTCCTACGCCCACAGGCCCCCGTGACCCCGGCAGTCCCTTCGGTCCCTTTGCGCCCTGCAGGAGACCAAAGAGTGTGTTCTGATACCAGACTGCTCATTTGCTCATGAATACCTGCGTAATCCACCTGTAAATCCTCAAACTAGATTTCACTCCTTGCTTACCTTCTGTCCTTTGAATCCAAGAGAACCAGGAATGCCAGGTTTCCCTGGGAGACCCTGTGGAGATCAACCATTTATCAAGACTGAGAAGAGATGCAGCATATGATAAATGACATGGCTGTCAGGCTGTAATCATAGTTACATCACACAATTTGGACACAAACTTACTTGATCGCCAGGAATGCCTGGGGGTCCCACTTTACCCTGAGTGTGTGAGAAAGAGAGAGAGAGAAAGAGAGAAATGTTTGATGAGTATATTTGTTCAGTGCATTACTGTTACTGGCTAAAACACAAACATTTATAATTCTGTTGAACTAAGTAGCCAACATGCAATGCTTACTCATTTAACTTAAAAGAGAATACCTAAAATACAGCTAAAAGGAAAATAACCATGTTCTTAATGCAAGCCGGTGACAGACATCAGGTGGGGGACATGTACATTTCAGTTTTCAGAACTGGAATTGTAAAATAGTCAGATGACAATCCAGCATCCTGCTGCAACTGCAAATTCAGTTTCTCATTCTCTTCATCTTATCCACATCTTACCTGAGGCCCAGGGATACCCAGACCTGCAGTTCCCTTCTCACCCTGCAGGGGGAAACAAAATGTGGAATTTGAGTACAGATTCCACGGCTTGAAAGCTTTTCTCTTTCCCTTCGCGGCACAATTCAGAAATGGACTTAAAAATACCTGTCTGTTTTACAGTGGACTCTCTTCATACCAGCCAGCCATATAAAGATTCACAGCACTCCCCTACATTCAAAGTGCATGGCTACACTGGCTTTATCCATTGGCATGCAACTGAACGTGTCTCAAACCAGCCTGCATGTCAGCCTGTCCTCTACAGGTGATGGGTGGAACTGATTCCTGCCTGCCTCTCAGGTGGCTTTCACACAGATACCATCACTCACCTGTCTTCCTTTTAGCCCCACGGGTCCACGAATGCCAGGAGGACCTGGCCTGCCCTGAGAGAGGGAAGGGGGGGGGGGTGAGAAAAGGAGAGAAAGGGACAGACACTGATGCGAATTTTTCCATTCAAGCAAGCAGTGTGGATTCATGGCTATATTAGAAGTAATACTGAAAGGACTATTAAACTGGTGGTCAGGGCTTGAATTCTCCAGGCTTTTATGTGTGAGCAGAGAAGATAGACTGAGAATGTCCTGTTGTCCTGCCCAGTGATGTAAGGTCTAAGTGACCAATACTCAGTGATGTAATTTATAAGTGACCAATGTGCAGTGATGTAATGTCTAAGTGAACAGTACTCAGTGATGTGATGTTTGGCCAGTGAGGAGTTCAGGACAAGACTAACTCACATCTCTCCCAGGGGTGCCCAGGACAGTTGGACCGAGGTCCCCCTTCTCCCCCTTCGTCCCTGGCAACCCCACCACATTTGTCATCCCATTAAGAAGAAACAGGCAGCTGGCACAGGAGTCGCCCTGAACACCGACAGATGGATGGACAGACAGGAGTTACAGTTATTGTAAGAGAGACGGATAATACACACAGTGACATACAGATGGTCACAGACACACAGCTTCTAAGACTGAGGCAAAGATAGACACACAAACAGAGATTGAGACATAGACAATGCAATAGTCACATGCACAGACAGACAGACAGACAGACACACCCACACATACACACATACATAAAGACACAGACAAACACACGCTCACTCACACAGTGAAAGATGCATGGTACAGAGTGGGAGATGAATGGAGACTGTTTGAAGAAACAGAGATGCTCTGAGTGAATGAATGAATGAGGTGAGTGGATGAATACAGTGACCCTGAATGACCTTCTGCCCTTTCTGTCCTGGTCTTCCGCTCCACCCCGGCACCCCTGCCAGGCCTGGGGTTCCTGCTGATGCTGGAGCCCCTGGATCTCCTAGAGGGCCAGGCTCACCCTGGAGACAGACACCTATCAATCACACTTGCAAAAAGTCATCGGAGTGTCTGGCGCAGTGTAAGATTAAACACACAGGTGCGGACTCACCTTCTCCCCCTGTGGCCCTGCAGCACCTGGCTCTCCCTACAAGCAGGCAGAGAGACAGATGGGTAGGCGGAGTGAGAAACATGCACAGAAGCATATCCAAGACTGTAGAGCAGCTGGTGGCCTCACTACATGCCCACCCACACACACACTGACTGTCCCTCTCCTGCATTACTCACCGGCCTCCCGGTGATTCCCACTCCTGGAGGTCCAGGAGGGCCTGGTTCCCCGGGGCCACCTGACACCGTGACGGTCACCAGGCTGCTCCCCACCTCAGCAGGGCGTGGGGCACAGCGGTCACAAGGGTCACCCTGTCGGGGAGCAGAGCAGAAAGTCACAAAGCTGAGAACAGACACACACAAGGACACATAAACAAAGACAGAGATGCGCAAACACACACACACACACACACACACATACACACACACATACAATGGCACAAACATGGACATACACACACATGTACAGGCACACATGCACATACATATACATGCAAATACACAATTCATGCACACACAGGCACCCTATGTGCAAGCTATGTGTGTCCTTCCTTATCTGCTTTAAGTCTGCTGATCACTCTTGGATGAGCAGTGGTTTCTGCTGCGCTTACCTTCTCTCCCTTGTTCCCTGCTGCCCCCTGCAGGCCAGGCTGTCCAGCTTCCCCCTAAAACAGAGAAGAGGGAGTAATCTCACATGCAACCTGATAAAAACCATGACCACTTCACACAAACCCAGGGGTTTCATTCAGGTTTTCATTCCAGTGACTTCTGCCTTGGCTACCTCTCTCTGCCCAATTTCATAGGGTCAGTCCTTCAAAGCTTTACAGTACTGTTCTACTCAGTTCTTGAACAAGATTCTCTGTTCAGAGCTCCTCAAACGCCTCAGGATTGACTACAGTAAGAAAATTTCAGAAATTTAAATTCTTTACAATAAAAATTCTGTCCCTGCTAAACTCTTCAGTAACTCAAATTTAAAACTCAAACCATTTAAACTATGCCAAGAAAGGGTGAGGAGCGCATACTCTTCCTGCTGGGGAATAGTGTCTGATCTTTAGATTTATAGCTCTGTAACTGTGTTCTCTGAAGCTCTCGGATTGACCTTTGGTTAGATTGCTGAAAACACTTCCTTTCCTATCAGCACTAGCAGCACAGTTCAAGGCTGCCGCACCTCAAAATTTCTCCAGCAGCAGTTTTCTGCTTAGACTTCTACAATAGTGTCTCTGATTGGTGTTCTAGAGCACCCTTTGTTGTTCAGAGATCTAGAACATTCTTCTCAAGTTAGGATTCTGTAATGCCATTCTCCATGGACAGCGGTGTCACTCCAGGGCAGCTCCGTTCTCACCTTGCCTCCCTCGGCCCCATCCAGACCGTACGGTCCCCTCAGTCCAGGTTTGCCCTGAAACGGTCATGAAAGGGATCATTTCTGTGCCAAACGGAGGGCATGTCCGCTACTGGTCAGCTCATATTTGCGAAGCACAAGACTACCATCTTCCATATGACTCACCAGTCTCCCAACAGGCCCCTTGTCACCAGACTCTCCCTGGATATGTGGGGAACAGAAGTGACAACAGTTACAATGGCAACAGGTTACAAACTCTTCTATACATTCTCCTCAGCCTCTCTGACTCTCTCTCACTCTCACACTCTCTCTTTGTCTATCTCTGGCTCCCTCGTTCTGTCTCTCCCCTGGCCTTCATCGTCCTGGAGGGCCTGGTGGATGGAGGGGATTGTTAAGGTTCCCCACTCAGATAAGCAGACAGGACAGGGCAATGGAAAATTGCCCTGGCATGGAAAATGCTGCATCAATCAGCATTAGCTGAAGGAGGTGAAGACCTGCAAGGTACTACATGGAGGAGTTGCCACAAAATCCTTTGCATGTGTCTTCAGTCTCATAAGACTTGAATGTCTTTCAGTCCTGAGAGGGAAGGGTGTTATTTTTTTGTTTTTATGGATGGGCTAGGCTGATTGCTGTGTCTCAAGAATACTCTGCCTATTTGGATTCAGTTTAGCACAAGGATTTTTGGCTGCATATTGGCTATGGCTCAAAGAACGACTGAAATGGCAGCCAAACTAAAGTCTGTTCAGTACGGAGGCCAAACAGCAGAAATGTGTTCAGAGCAGAGGCTAATCAGCAGACATGTGTTAAGTGCAGAGGACTCACCGCCACCCCTTCGATCCCAGGCAGGCCTCTGAGGCCAGGCTCTCCCTGTGCAGTAACACGACAGTAAAGCCTTACTATTGAAGGGTACACAGTATTAACACACAAATAAGTCACATGAAGTCATGTGGGCCTGCCTCCAAGGACCTCCCATGTCCAGAACACTCACCCTCTCACCCTTTACATCTAGCCCCGCGTCACCCTTCTGTCCCTTCATGCTGGTCTGCAGGGCGATGGGGTTTATATTGGCCAGCAGATCTCCCAGCGTTGGGCACGCGGTACATGGCTCACCCTGCAGACACATCCCACACAGGGGCAACAGGGTATAAATACACCTCACACAGGGTAGATAAACCCACAGACAACACCGGAAGACACAGGACAACATGGTGTTAAAATATCTAAGACAGGGACAACATATTTTGGACACAGGAACAGGAACATGGTGTAGACATACTGCAGGACCACATTCCACACCTCAGCTACAAGGTGTGGATACAACAGAGGAGCACAGGGGTCACCTGGACACTTCACAGTTTACATACAAACTGGACAGTGCAAAGAGTTAAACACACACAGATGAACATGATGGAAAACTCACCTTTTCGCCTTTGACCCCACTTAACCCAGAATCTCCCTGCAAAAATAAACGGATAGCTAGGAATAAATTCAAACTTCTAAAATTAGACTGTTAGCAAAGTGATGACTTGGAGTTGGAGAAAGAGGAATGGGAGTACATTGCCAAGTATTTGACTTTATGAGAAATCACTCCGCTCAGAAAAAAAAAAACAGCAAAAACACAGATTAACACGGCTGTGCTCTGGTCTTTGCCTGGAGGGAATTCCTGAACATGGAAGCTGATTGATAAAAAGGGTGGTGCAACACAACTTCTGCTGTCATATCCACCATAAAAATATATCAAATAACTCCACCTGAAAAAAACCAGGAAAAGGTGAAGAGAACATACTCGTACCTTAGGACCTGAGGTCCCAGGCAGACCAGGGCGACCCTGAGGAAGAAAAGAGGGGCAGAAAGAGAGGGACAGAATGTGAGAGACAGCTTCTACCATCTCTATAGTTCAGGATGGGCTTTTAACAGACACACAGCATCACCCTCACAGCTCCATGCCTTAGTGCACATTTACAGGTCTGCAGTGATTACAGAATTCTGATTACTTACTTTGCAGTCATTACTATACTGTGATGAATTACTCTGTGGTTATTACTGTATTCTGATTACTTACTCTGCAGTGGTTACTATACTCTGGCTACTTACTATACAGAGTGAGTACTATACTCTGATTGCTTTCTCTGCGGTGATCACTATACTCTGACTACTTACTACAGAGTGAGTACTATATTTGAACTGCTAACCCTGAGGTGAGTACTATACTCTTATTGCTTACTATGCAGGGATTACTATACTATTAGTATGTCATTTGCATCTCACTGATAAATGTAATGACAGTGACAGAAGAAGCTCCATCCATGACTGATAGACCATGCCAGAAGAAGCTGGTATAACTGTCCCAGCATGTCCTTTCCTCTGTGAGAGGATACGTTCCTCCCTGTAAATGGTTGAGCATTCATGCAGGCCTTGCATGCAAAGAATTGCTCACCCTAAACTGGACCTGACTGCTGGAAACATCTATCATATTGTTTAAAGACTTAATGCACAAGAGTACTTGTTTTCTTTGGAAACAGTGTTTGTTGAAAGCTGTTTTCATGAACAACCTCACATGCATACACTCAGGAGAGGTATATCCACAATCTGATTACATTAGACAAAGACACACTTTTTTAACTATTGAGCTACACAGACATTCCAAGCAGCTATGCCCAAACACATCACCAACAATCACTGCATCTTACAAAGTGCTTCAAAACCTGGTCTATCAGTCATGGATGGAGGTACTGCCCACATTATGTCAAACCATACATTGGGACTAGATTACTCCTTTATAAAAATAATACACATAGAAAGAGAAAATTTTTTCTTCTTTGTTGAAACTGTACGTGATGGTTGGTGCAAAAACAGCTGTTGACGAACTTCAAGATTGCTCATTGGTGCGTGGTAAGGGTGGGCCACATGGAATTTTAATTATATGATCATTTTAATTATATGATATTATGATAATTATATTATCATAACACATTATAATAATCAATATACACCACATCATGAATTGATACATAACAATATTATAATATATAATAATATATAACAATAAAACCAAAAATTAATTTCACATTGGAAAAGCAGGTAGACAGATCTATAACTGAACTAACATAAAGGCTTTAACTGAGGCAGGACTAAAAACCTGTGCAGTACTGGAAAACCTTCACTGAAGCAGACACAGAGCACTGACAGTTGTTTCTCTTGGCAGCAGGGTGAAGTGTGTTTGCATTATTACATTCTCGCACACTATTTGATGGAACACGTGCAGTGTTTTCACTTGGAGCTTCCTGTGTGACCGGGGTATGATGTCATAATTTAGCACGGTATTAGAGTATCTTTATATCATGTTTCCGATTGATGACAGATGGTCTTTCTGTAATAGCACCCCAGCCCTCAGACTTACCATAGGACCCCGTTCTCCTTGCGCTGGGCTTCCAGGCTCCCCTTTGTCCCCTGGCCGACCCTGCAGGGCTACAGTGTTGCCCAAATCTTCAGGCAGGGCTGCACACACTTCACACGGCTCCCCCTGAGACAGGCAGCCAGACATGAAGACAGAGACAATGAAACTCAAACTTGTACAAACATGCGCGTGCACACACACACTCACAAACACAGACACACACACACACACACACAGAGGAACTCAAACATACACAAGGAAGACTCAAACATGTTGAGCTGTATGTGACTCCCCCATCCTTCTGTCTCTGACCTCTTACCCACCTTCTGTCCCTTGCTCCCTTCTGATCCTCGAGGTCCCTGCAGAGACACAAACTCTACCTCAGTCTTCCATTCAGGAGAAACAATGTACCACTGATTACTATTCCTATGACACTATGTCACTCAGTCTAAGATGTAAGATGATGTCACTGCTTGAGGCCAAATTTTCTATGAAGGACTCAAATCACAATTAATCCTTTATTCTATCTATATTTATTTTAAAAGTTAAAATAATTTTAAAGGAGTTGCAATTTTCAGTCTGAAATTGTTTATTCTGAAATAATAAAACAACCATCACATAATTCAACTTTTTCTTTCATCATTAGTCAGAAATAGAAGCAGAAACTCCTACTCTCCTGACCCTGTAAGTAAATGTGCACCAGAGGAAAACTCATCAAACAGAAAAGTACACCCTCTCCCCAGTTCTGAAAACCTTAACACTTTCACATCAATGCTCAACTTTCCTCAAATCAGTGATCAGTGATCCTCAGTGACCAGTGACATCACAAAGAACCATCATTTTACTATTGCCTTTTGCTTTTTACCATCTACTTGGCTAGTAATTGCTGATTAGGACCATGACACAAAAATGACAAAATGCACTTGTTCATGAAGACCGTCTTTTTGGTCACATGCAAAAACATGGCTAAGGTTTACAGTGATGTCATGGGTTCATGAGGTCATGTGAGTGTCAGGTCATGAGTTCACAAGGTCGTGGCAGTACGATGTCATGGATTCAAGAGGTCACATCAGTGTGAGATCATAAGCAGGAGGACTGTAGGTGCTGTATGCAGGATCAGCGAGGTCAGGAAGACTCACAGGATCTCCACGCCCACCATCCACGCCAGGACTCCCAGCATCCCCCTTAAGGAGACGATGTCATCAATACCGTTAACAATAAATACTGACTAGGCACTCAGACACAAACATTTACACACACATGACAACTGTCATAACAACACTTGCTTTTGTTGATTCTAAGTTTATGAAAAATCCTTTGCAGGCAAAATGTCAAGAAAGCTATCATAAGATATGGGTCGAAGATCTCAACATGTAAATATGCAATATAATTTGGGGTTTTAACTCCTCCCCCTGCACCCCACCCTCCTCACCTTGCGCCCTTTCAGTCCGGGTGGCCCTCCGGGAGGTCCCTGGATGTAGTTACAGAGTCAGTTACAGTTCATTTACACTTAGATAGATGTCACCACCCAAAGCAGTGGCTATGCAAGAGCTCAACACCATGTAGAAAAATGCACCTTCAAGATTCCAGAACTGAACTCGAACATAGACATGTGTTCCATTGGCTGTCAAAGGTTAAAATAGGATGACTTGCCTGCAGAGAAAGCTACATCTTGAAAACAAGAAAATGTCAGCAAATCTACTATCTTGTAGTAAGAGCCGTAAACAGGATTATTATTTTTTAGACTGCCAGAAATTTAAATGGTAAATATCACACAAATGAATTTGTAGCATGCAAGGGAACAGCACATGTGAGAGAGACAGTGTTGCATTCTGGGTGAGAGACACAGCATTTTGCATTCTGGGTGAGAGAGACAGCATTGCATTCTGAGTGAGAGAGACAGTATTGCACTCTGGATGTTCTGCAGTGTGGTACTCACTGGCGGCCCTGGTATCCCTACTCCAGGTAATCCTGGAAGTCCCCGGGAACCGGGTTTCCCCTCAGGCCCCACCTTGCCTGTGGCCCCCTGCAGAGAGCCACAGAAATCGCTTGATCTGTCACACATGTACAAATATCTGGAGTTTTATCACTGCACATAGCATGCACACCTGGGCACACAGGCAAACATACCTGGACAAACAAGGTAAACACATCAAGACAAACATGTAAACACATCTTGACCTGTTTTTGCTTGTTTTGTCTGATTAACAATTGTAGCAATTAACTAAATAATCTGTGCCCATTGTCAGCTAACTCCCTTGCTGTCAGTGAACTTAAATTACAAGACAAAGATGTATGAGCATCTACACTGTGGGAGTCTGTACAAATTAACTGCACAGATCCTTCCCAGGACACTGAGTGGAGTGGAGCATGGAGAACAAAAGAACAAACGTATCTGCACATTTGTCCAGATAATCAGAGGATATGTGCAAATGTACGAATCCTGCATAATTTGGTTATCTATGGTAAAGAAATAGAACACTACTGCACCAATACAGTTAGGATAAAAGGGAATTAGCCAGATGGTTACAGAGGAATCATATAATGAATGCCCTTATTGTTAAGCAAACAAAAGCACTTAAAACATGTTGAGAGAAATTATGGTTTTAAAGGAAAGGTTTCTGCTTCCTCTGTTTCAAGCTGACGACTTGGACATACAAAGGCACAGTGATCCTGATGCTGTCAGCAGCACATATTAAAGCCACAATACTAATGCCTGACATACACAAGCCATAACATCTTTTAAGGCCCATTTTCTTCTGAATCTTCACAGTGAGTGAGACGCTGGTCGCTGTGTGCTTTTTTAAACATTTTGTGGAGTCATACCTTCACGCCTTTTATCCCAGAAACACAAATGGTCCCAGGAGCACCCTGTGGAATGAGAGACATCACCATGCACCAGCAACATAGTGGAGACATGACATCATCACCACACACATGCAATAAAGTGGAGCTATGACATCATCAACCAACCATAAAACATTCTGGTCATGTTCCAAACCACTCCGACTGTATAAATACTCAGTTAAATGTGGAAAAAGATATTGGTATTGTATTTTCTGTGAATGTTCAAATCATTCAAATTATTGAAATGTTGATATTTAAATATACTCTTTTTGTGCTTGAGAATGCATAAAAAGACCCCTGGAGGTTACATCAAGGTTGCATTTACTGCTTCCTATTACCCAAGCACTAGAATGGCTCATTTACACTCCTTGTTTAGAGTATGTAAGGAACACCCCCGTGTGTTCCTTACTGTGCTGCCACTGCCAGCTCTGACAAAACTGCCCTTAAATACTTCCAGCTAGTTCAGTGTTACTGGCCAAATACACCAAGTTTTGAAAACTGAATAAAAGTATACTATATACATGCACTATATAAATGCAATAAGCTCACTTAGTGCAATTTTTAATGTTATTTTATTTGTGTAATACTTTAATTTACTCTTACGCATATGAATACACGTTCATATGAATCACGTTTTCATTGTTCTGTTGTTTTATGTTGCGCGCGTCTGTTTTCCCCACACGCTTGACTGTCGGCAAAGCAATTTCCTTTTTGGATTAATAAAGTACCATCTTATCTTTTCTCATCTTAAAAAGTGAATATCCCTCACTTTTCTTCCGCACTCAGATGTGGACCGATTAAACAAACTGTGATGAAACAGCATGGCGTGTAATTTAAAACAGCGCCAGGCTAGACCGTGTTGTTCTTATTGATTCGCTCCCTGATGCATCTGTTTTACCTCAGTAATGCTGGCAGATTAGAGGGTTTAAATCTGCTAGAGTGAGCTCTCTCTCATGTCCATTTAAAGCAGCCAATTCAGCTGTATCGATTCCCGTAAATGTGGTTAGTCCATCTTAATCTATAGCAGATTTGGAGCTCTAACGGCTTGAAGGGAAGCAGGGAAGAGCAGCCGCCAGTGATTAGTGGGCTTAGAGATGCACGGAAGCCCATTCCAAGTGGTGCTATGCTCTGTCTACAGGCTTATAGCCAATTGGAGCATTGCTGTACTGGGCTGACGGGTGATTGGAGGGAAGTTACACTGTATCCACAGGCTGGTTGCCAATTAAAACATTACAGTATCTGCGGATTGAGATCCAATCAAAACCCTACTGTACAGCTCTGTGTCTACATGATTCTGTGTCTGCTGTACATGTTATATTGTTTGGCATCCAATAGGACCACTGCTCTACATTTTATGCAGATTTGTAGCCAATCAGAACACTGCTGTACATGCTATCCAGTTTGGAAGCCAACTGGAACATTGCTGTACATGTCATACAGTTTTGCAGCAAATTGGAGCATTCCTGTACATGTTATACAGATTGGCACCCAATTGTAACATGACTTTACTGTATTGCCATCTGTCACTTACATCTTTTCCTGGAGCCCCAGACACACCTGGAAGACCTCTCCCCCCCTTTTGACCTCCATCCCCCTACAGAGAGAAAAAGGGGGGAGAGAGAGAAAGAAAGAGAGAGATACTGAGTATCCTGTGCTGCAGCAGCAATATTGAATTTTGTAATGCATATATTAATCATAATGACTAATAATTGATTAATTTCCTTTTTAATGTAAATGTAAGGTTAATTATTGTTTGCTATTTAACAATTTAACTGTTTAATGTTCATATGTTTTCTTTCACTTTGTATAGTTGTATTTGATTAGTTACTTTATTGTTCATGTTACTGCATTGGCAGCACAGAGTTTGTTTGTCCTGCCAATAAACTATTGAACTGAACTTAAAGTGAATTGAATTGAGAGAGATAAAGACCTCTGGTCATAGTGCACACAGTGATTTCACAGAGACAGACAGATGGACAGACTGACAGACTCCTCTTTACCTTCTCGCTCAGAGACCAATCCACCCAGGATGCATTCCCTCCCTGGGAGAGGAGAGGACAAAAACAGGCAAAGAGTGCTGAGAATGCTTAAAAATTATCAGTGAGAAACTGCTGACCCCAATGAAGAAATGGCAGCCAGGAGAGTACAATCAGCAAGGCTGTTCTTCATGCCATGACCAACACTCACCGCCTCGCCCTTGTCTCCCTTCTCACCCTTCAGTCCCTGAGAACACTGAAACACACAGTCAGAACCAGTTAGAACCAGTTCTCCCCCAATCCCACATCATGATCCAGTCCTGAGACCACAGACAAAACCCCACATGAATGGTGAGCTTCGTAGAGTCATTGCCTCTGCCTTTAAACAGAGATACTCACAGTATCTGAGGCCAGAGTAGCACAGCCCCAACCCTGAGAGAGAAGAAGAGGCAGGATTAGCAACACACACATCGCATACGCTGTTGAATTATTACAGTACTGATCTTCTTTTCTGTCACCCTATTTTTTAATTTGTTATGTCATGTCATTTATTTACCCTTTTCTGATGAAATTCAACAGATCTTACAAAACAATACCCCCAAAACTCTCCCCTCCCACCTCTGCCCCACCCTGCATACCTGGTCTCCTTTCTCCCCTTTAATGCCTGGCAGTCTGTACACCAGGCCTCTTCCGCCCTGTTACCCAAACACAGAGAACACAGTTTCAACCTGTTACACAGAAAACAGTGGTAACCTGTTACCTAAACATACAAAACACAGTTTTAACATGTTACCCAAACACAGAAAGCACAATTTCAACCTGTAACACAGAACACGGTTTCAACCTGTAACACACAATGCAGTTTTACAGTCTGTTACACTATTAAATGTTTGTTTTTCTATGCAGTGGAGGTGCAGGGTGGAGTGTCCATGTTTAATCTGTTGGAAGTGAATATGCAGCGTTAGCACAAACAGTCCATGAAGACAACACTAACTGATCAGGTACTGCATTGACTCCTGGGTGATTCCTACCATTTCGAACCCTGACTCTTAACACCTGAGTGAATAAAACAATGAAGTTCAGCAGTCCGGATTTATAGTTGCTGATCCTTACAGTCAATCTCAGAAATGTGATCCTAATCCTGCCCCTATTACAAACAGCCCTCCTTCGAAAAACAGGACTGGAAACAAAGACTCTGAGTCTGTGATCTACATTATTTTAAATTATTGTCATTTGACAGACGCTCTCATCCAGAGTGGCTTACACAGGCTACAATTTTATCCATTTATACAGCTGGATATTTACAGAGGCAATTGTGGATTAAGCACCTTGCCCAAGCATACAACAGCAGTTCCCCAATGGGGAATCAAACCAGCAACCGTTTGGTTATGAGCCCTGCTCCTTAGGCAGCAGTGTGGTGTAGTGGTGTAGACCTTTCCTCTGGCATCAAAACAGGTGGCTGGTTGAGAGACGTGTTTGACACCGTGAAGAGAAGTGACCAGCACAGGAATGGTGTGCTGTCAGAGTCCACCATTCCCTTCTCCTGGCACTTTTTTTTAGCACATTTTTGCTTACTTCATTTACTTTATTGTCAGGACTGGAACTCAGAGATACAGCTGTCTGGAAGAGGAATTCACCACTTGCACAAGCATGCAGATTTAATAACAGATACACAAAGGATACACAAACAAAGGCATGCCCACATTAGCAACCTCAGAACAAGCACCAAAAAACAAACAAATTCAGAAAGAGTGAAGTCTTTCATCAATACCCAACCTTCCAATAAATGCTCAACTCTCATATAAATACCCAGCTCACCAATAAATAAAGAAACAATAAATAGTCAGCCTTCCTGGCCCAAACATCACTCCAACCTTCCCCACAAAAACCCGGCCACGGTTCTATGACTGCCTCCAGCAGACGGCAGTGGGCCTTTAAATCAAAGCCGGCAGGGTGGAGAGGTTGTAGCGGATCTGGGTTTGTAATGTAGCAGCGTAAATCATATGGCCAGTAACCTCCCCTCTGAAACATGGGACTCATAACTGCAGTGAAAAGCCCTGTGCTACTTGAGATAAATGTGGCATCAGAGCACAGGCTGTAAAACCTGTAACCACACAGTACAGCTTTCCAAAGAGAGACAGGCTAATCCCAGTGTGTTAGGAGCACATATTCCTCACACAGTGGATGAGGTTAGCTTCTGGGGCCAGGTGCAGTGCTGTCATGTACATAGTGTGCTACACACACCGCTGCAAACTCCCCTGCTCCTGGACGACCGCCCTCTCCCACAAACAGCCATTAATCTGCCACAGCCCACCTTGGACCCGGCGCAAACCACACAATTCATCCACGGGTAACTGAAAATGGATTGTCTGCGATAAAATATGGCACGGAAGAAACTTTACATATACTTGTATTTAGCAAAAGACTGATATATTGCAATGTAGCCTTGCGGGTGTTTGGCAGTAAATTAAAACTGAGATGTTCCACTGGGGCGGCAAATGTGGGCATTCACCTCTATGCCGCAGAGGTAAGATTCCAGCAGTGCGTTTATGAGGGTAATGATCAAGAACAGACTCATCCCTCTTGCAGGAAGCAGAGTAAAATCACACATTGGGCCAGGGGGTTCAGAGAGAATTGGGGGGCTGGGGACAGTAGCCATGTGTGTTTCATCACATAATGCCTTAACCCTCTGCTACAGGAGCAGTTTCGGTCAACTGGCAAAGCTGGACTGAGGGAGGTTACCTGGTGGTCAGGTGTTTATACAGAAACAGAAACAGAAAGAGAGGGAGTTGGTTACCTGCGGGACAGGTGTTTACGCAGACATAGAGTGTGTGATTACCTGGCCATGTGGGTGTAACATCAGATCAATCAGGTTCTCACGGGAACCACTGCCTGTGTCTCGTCGGCTCTTGAGGATCTCCTGGGGGCACTGTGTGGAGAGATGTGGACCTAATCATTAACATGTTTGCAGTAACCACACCCTCTGTTACAAGCCTTTACTACACAACCCCCTCAGTGGTCCTTTCAGCTAACTAATAGCTTGTCTTAATTTCTCCCTGAGAGGCCTGGTGATGTAAACCTGCTATAGTAAGGCAATGCCAAAGATAGATCCCATTACCCAAACTACAATCATGTGAACTGTGCAATGCTATGATCTGTGGAGTTTTCTTGTTCAATCAGAGTTGGGGTCAGAGAAACGCTGTGTACCAAGAAGAGGACTGCTACACTCCAGGAAGAAGAACACTATATTCCAGGAGGCGGAGGGCTCTGTTCCAGGAGGAGGAATGCTAGTACTAGGAAGAGGAACACTGGTCCAGGAAAACAAATGCTGTAAATTGGAAAATTGGAAAATCAGAGGACATTCCCAGATGTGTCCACTATGATCTAAAAAGGGTCTGGATGTAATGACCTCCTAATCCTCAAAATCAAAATATATGTCAGCAAATCTCCCTTCCAACTTCTCCAGTTTTAGGCCATTTCAGACACATCTGGCCTGACATGTCCACGGTTCTCCACCAGAGGGCGATGGGCTTGTTTGGAATGCTGCTGACAGGCAGACTGGAGGAGACACTGAGCCTTCAGTTACAGCCAGAGACCTGTCAACGCCACCTCTTAAAGCCTCTCATCAATTCCTCACGGCTGCACAGAGAGTGATTAAAACCAGCGATTTGCCTGTCTTACATTCCTGAGTGAGGTACATATGTGACCTGCATATTTAAACAACCTCAATCTCTCCTTAACCTCTCCAACCACTTTTTCTTTATTCTGAATGCGCTCTCATTCACACACAAACTGACCATCAAGACTTTCTCTCTGCCAATCCAATTTCACTCAGACTGCTCTATCAGCATCATGTACATGCACTGTACATATTGCCAAAGCTGATTAATAATAACCACAACAACAAAAAATTGTTATCCTTATAATAAGAAAGATACTGATAACAGTATTAGTAATAACAAACAACTTCAACATGAATAATAATAAATCATTACTTATTTGGTCCAGCCACATTGGCTTTCACAGTGTTGGACTGCACGCGTTGTGCCGACAAAAGCGCTCACCTCCTCTCCTCAGAGGATTCCTGCTCTTTTCTTCCTCAGTCTCGCTCTCTCTCCACTCATACACACCAACACACACCCACACACACCCACACACACACGCGCCTGGCACCTGATATTTCCTCAGGCAGAGCTGGCTCCAGCCCAGCCTCCTGTTGGCTGGGCTCAGAAATGTGTAGAAATACGTTCCATTTGACTGTCCCAGAGTGGGCAGTACCCAACCCTTCACCGTGTGCAGTTCCAGCACGTGACGAGGTCACGGCGACCTGGCACACCACACTCCCTTCTCTCGTACCCACAGTGTCAGAGCTGTGTCGCTGGTGTGCCCGCGGGGCTGTCTGCGTGTGTGTTCCCCCTCTGTTTCCCGCTGCTCAGCTCCCACATGCTTGTTTACTTTGTGCCGTCCCCTCCAAGCACCGGGAGGGAAACCAAACCCAGCTGTGTGTATGTGAGTGTGTGTGTATGTGTGTGTTTGTCTGTGTATGTGTATGTGTGTGTACGTGTGCATGTATGTGTGTATATGTTTAAGTGCTTGTGTATGTGTGTGTGTGTTTGTGCATATTTGTATGCATGTATCTGTGTACATAAGTGTGTGTGTGTGTGTGTATTTGTGAGTGCGTGTGTGGGAGTGTATGTGTATGTACTGATCCCTCCCTCACACTACTGAATATTGGGCTGAAACCCATCCACTCTGAGAGTCCAATAGAACAATGTCATCAATACCCCAGGCAGTTGTGAGAGAGAAAGGGAGGCTACCGAGCAGCTTGCAGCACAGCTGTCCAATACTTCTCAGTGCCATGTGGGCTAATAAATCAAGTAAAAAAATAAAGGCGTGGACTGAAGTTGGATCTCACTGTCTGACTCCTCTGTGAGACTGTGTCTCAGTACTACGGGAATTGTAACCTTTACTGAGATCCAAAATTTTATCCTGGAGGTAAGCAACATTACAGTGTTATGAATCCTCCGAGATATAACACGCGCACCGAAAAGAACTCATATTTTAATGTGTTTTATATGCGACTTCTGCTTAAACATCCACATATCAGCGGGATAAATAATTTCAGGTATGTTATCTGAGAACTGTTAAACACAGACACACATGTCCACACCTTCCTTTTTTTATTGCATGCATATATTGGCAACGTTGAGACACAGAGGCATGGTGAGAGATATGTTCACCCCTGTGATCTTAAATCATTTCCTCTATTGGTGTCAGTACATGAGGTGCGATATAATCACTCTCACCCAAGATCCAGGTATCTCACAGCATGCTTCCTGCATAGCCAGGGCAGGGTCACAGTACACCAATACCTGCTGAATGTCAATCTGAGGAACAGACAGAAAGAGAGGGAGGGAGAGAGAGAGGTAGAAAGAGAGAAGAGGATAGAGATTTACGCTTGAGACATTGTAAAACCCTTAAATTACATAAAGAAACCTTAAAACATAAGAAACAAAAACACATTTATAAAACTCTAAGAAATTGAAGATTCTATTAATCAAAACTGGTTCTGGGAAAATATTCGAAAAATTTGAGTTATAAAACAACTCAGGAACTATTGATAGAAAATGGTGAAACCTGGAAAAGCTATTTAAAAAAACTTCATAAAGAATTCGCCCCAAAAGACCTCCAATTGGAACAGAAACTAATCCATGAGAAACTGAAAACTCTTGAATCAACAAACAAGGACAACCAAAATCCATGGGACAACTCAACGGCTCACAAAGTTAAAAGAGAAACTCAAAAACCGCAAAACCAGAAAAGCATGTGGCCCTGACAGCCTCAGAACAGGAATGCTTAAATACAGCGCTCCTGAGCTGCTGAGAGCCTTACTTAAATTATTTAGCCTGATTGTGCAAGCTGTCTGCTTGCCTGACATCTGGAACCAAGATCTTATATCCCCAACATACAAGAGTGGAGATAATTTAGACCCCCAGTAATTACTGAGGCATTCGAACACCTTCATTCCTTACAGAACACAGTGTCTGGAGTACAAGGCAGATTGGCTTCCTACCAAATCTCCAAATAACTGATCCTATCAACACCTTACACACCTTAATAAAGCAACACGTTCACAGGGAAAATATTTGCATGTTTCATTGATTTTAAGAAAGCATTTGATTGAATTTAGCATGATGGTACGTACTACACAATTCTCCGAAGAGATGTATGGGTTCAAGTTTATGCTGCGGTCAACAACAGCACAAGGGCTGCAGCAACACCTAGACACATACTATAAGAACTGGGAATTTGCAGTAAATTTCAAGAAATAATAATAATGATCTTCCAAAACAAGCCTAGATCCCAGAAAAGCAGATACATCTTCTCATCTTCTCTCTAGGCAACACTGCCCTACAGCGCTAAATTATGATTACCTTGGCCTAAAAATCAGTGCTTCAAAGGAAGCGCTGGTCAGGCAGTGAATGCATTAAGAGACAAAACCTGCCAAGGATTCTATCCAATAAAAAGAAAATTCTTCAAAATAGACATGCTGATTAAAATTTGGTCCAAAATTTCTGAGCATCATCCTGTCCACTGTTTTATATGGGAGTGAAGTGTGGGATCCATTCAACATATGGGACGATACTAAATGGGTCAGTCAACTCTAGGGTTTCTACAGGATGCATGTGAAAGTGAAGTACCAAAAATGCAAGTAGGGCAGAGTTAGGCTAATTTCCACTGGCATTAAACATCCATTGGCATTTAAGAGGGGCAGCAGTGTAGCACAGTGGTAAGGTGCGGGGCTTGTAACCAGAAGGTTGCCAGTTTGATTCCCCGCTGGAGAACTGCTGCTGTACCCTTGGGCAAGGTACTTAACCCACAATTGCCTCAATAAAAATCCAGCTGTATAAGTGGGTAACATGTAAAAAATCGCAAGATGTGTGAGTCACTCTGGATAAGAGTGTCTACTAAATGACAACGATGTAATGTAAAAAGGAGGCCTACATATCTGGCTGCACCTAAGACCATGTGTCCCACCTGGGCGGGGCCTTTGTCGTGGGCTCGGACAGCCAGCAGCGCATGTCCCTGTGTGGGCAGCTCTCCGCGGGGGCCCAGGGGCTTGGTCTCTATCGAGGTGCAGTCCACATACAGGGAGGCCACGCCCACCTGGAGACTCAGTACAATCTTGTGCCAGTGGGAGTCAAAGAGAGACCGCACCCCCTCCCCACCGAACACGCACCCAATTAGGTCTGCCATGCCCTGATGCGCCGCACCCCCCACTGCCCGCAGGGACAGAGTTTGGTTCCTCCCAATTAGGTCCACAGAGAACTGAGGTGGGAGAGAAAGAGATATGAGTGTGAGAATAGACAGGGGAGAGAAAGATAGAAACTGTGAAAGCCATAAATGGTACAAACAAAATTTAAGAATCAAAAACACACTTGCAAAACTCAGAAAACTGAAGCAAAAAAACAAAAGCAAAAAACATAGATTCAAGTAACCAAAACCAGAGTTCTGGCAAAAACTGAGAGATACCATAAAATATATTACCTATTGGGACAAACACAAAAACACAAAGCAGAAATGCTATTTAACCCTAAAGCGAGAATACTGCTATCTGACTGTGGTGAAATATTTTTAAGAGAATAATACCATCAGTGTGCACACAGAGAGTATAGTCTGGCCATACAGACTGGATGACACCAGCAGATATGGCAGCCCATAGAAATGTACCTGTGTCTGGCCCTGCTCGTCTGAGATGTGCAAAAGGTGTACTTCATCCTGGACCGTCCTCTTGTTCAGTAGCAGAGTGAAAATCAAGGTGAACTCCTGTGGCAGGCCATGGGGAAACACCTGGCTGAGAGTCAGACAGGCATGCTAAGCACATTCCACCACCAGGGGGCATTAAAAACATCAAACAGAGATGCTCACAAACAGGGACACCCACATGTGCATGCCTGCATGTACACGCACACACACACACACACACACACACACACACACACACACACACACACACACACACACACACACACACACACACACACACAAAGCGCATACATGTGCACACATGTATTCAAACATAAGTACGTACAAATAAACATACAGGTGAACCCATAGACGGACACAGACATACAGACACACACACACACACAACAAAGCAGAATCTACTGAAAACACAATGCAAAGAAACACTTTCATGTCTGCCTCAGTCATGTTTGCCTTTCTGTTGTGGTTGTATTCTGAGGATTACCTGAAAAAGTCTTTAAAATAGGGGCACACTGGTGGCTTCTGCAACTGACTGAGCCCAGGTATGACCTTTGACCCTCTGGGTCAGTTCTAGAACCTCACTGTCCTCCGTCCTTTCCCCCTCCACAGCCGCCATTCTGCTATCTTTCCTCCTTTCCTCTGTTTATCCTTCACTCCCAGAGAGCAGGCTGCCAGGGAGAATTTTCCATTTCACAAGTGTTTGTTCCTTACAGTCCAATCAATGGCATGTCAGACGCCTGCTGCACACAGGGAGTGCACTCAGAGAGAGAGAGAGAGAGAGAGAGAGAGAGAGAGAGAGAGAGAGAGAGAGAGAGACAGAGGGGATTCTCTCCCTCTTTGGGAGAGTGCCACTTTAAACATCTTGAGGATTGTTCCTCTGTCTCCACCAAGCAGATCTCCTGGACAAAGGCCTTTCATTTGAAAATGAAATCAAAGCCAGGGAACTAACTGTCTGCACCCCTCAGAGAATGTCAGACCAATAAGGGTCACGAGAATGCCATTTCTTTAATCAAATTGCCAAAGATCAATTTCATTTATTTAAGAAGTATGTATATATTTGCTAAATAATTATTGGTAAAGTCTACGCAATACAAGAAAGTCTTTTCTCTGAAGGCCTCTGAAAATGTACAGACTGTCTTGTTAGTGAAATGAAACAGGACAGAGTACTCATCTGACTACAAACAAACCAAAACAACCACAGTGACACTACACAGATCACAGGGCAATGGGATCATCAATGACCTTCTGCTGCTGGATGAGTGTACCATGATGCCCTGTATCACAACATGTTCCTGAGTCAAACTCTTCTTGCTACCCCTGCCTGAAGTCATACTACACGTGCATGTGACCCACACGCCATCTGAATATTCTGGGAATAGGAGACACAGACATGGAGAAGGGAGAAAGAACAGAGGTAGAGAGCGGCAGAGAGAAAGAGAGAAGGAGAAAGGAAGACTGAGAGAGGTCTCTTACTCTGTGGGTTGTATGAGTGAAACCTTGCCCAGCCTCAGAATCATGGAGCCTTGTGCGTTCCACATCTGCTCCACCTCTGGAATCTTCATTAGAGAGAACTGCTGTACCAGGTTGAGACCTAAAGATCAATCAAACACCCAGCTGATGAATAGACCAATCAACAAATTAGTCCAAATCAACCGTCCAATCAATCAAGATCAAATCAAGAACTCCATATCAACAGTAGAAACGTTACACAAGCTCTGTAATTTTATCTCAAATATAGGCTCTTACAGGGAGCACCTGTTAAATAATCTCTTGTAGGAAATGCATTTAAATTCTGGTGTCTTGTGACTAAATCCTGGTTTGACAAGACATCTGCCAATTCTGAACAGTAAATGCGGTGAAAGATCTCTGAGTGTTATCAGAGATTTAGATACTGTGTAACAGAAGTGAGCAACAGGACATGCAGAATTGTTCCGGCAAGATCAAGTTTTTGGAAATGAGGCATGACTCAATATGAGGTGGACGACTCCTCAGCACCTGTGATGTTGCGTCTGGCAGCCTGAGGAAACATCCATCCTTCCACATGCAAGGGAGGACACTGGACACCTGTGGGGAAAGGACAAACAGACAGACAGACAAGAAAACAGACAGACAGTAAAACAGCTGGATGGGTGGACAAAGAGAAATACTATAAGCACAGACTTTCATGAAATGTGAGCATATGTCCTGACACACATGTCTATGTCTGCTTTTCCCTTTAAAGTGAAAGCCTTGAAAGTGTGTGGCATACAGGTGTGTGTATGTGTGTGTGTGTGTGTGTGTGTGTGTGTGTGTGAGAGAGAGAGAGAGAGAGAGAGAGAGAGAGAGAGAGAGAGAGAGAGATAGAGATAGAGAGAGAGAGAGAGAGAGAGTACATGTTTATGAGACAGAGTGTGTGTGTCACAGTGTGTGTGTACATGTGTATGTGTGAGAGTGTGTGTCAGTGAGAGAGACATTATGTCAGAGTGACTGTGAGTGTGTGTGTGTGTGTTTGTGAGAGAGAGAGTGCATTTGTGCGTGTGAGAGAGAGAGACAGAGACAGAGGGGGAGAGAGAGAGCGAGTGAGAGAGAGAGAGAGAGAGAGAGAGAGAGGGAGAGAATGAGTCTGTGAGAGAGAGTCTACGAGAGTGTGTGTGTGTGTGTGTGGATGTGTGTGTATGTGAGAGAGTATTTCCAGGACCCGAGAGGCCTCATTTAGCTCCACAGCTTTGTTCTGTTTGGAATTAAACTTCATCTGTCTCTTACTGCACAGAAATAGACTTGGCTGCTTGATGCATTACTCTCTCATTTATGGGGCTGAGAGAGGCTCTGCATGTGTGCGTGTGTGCGTGTGTGTGTGTGTGTGTGTGTGCTGAAATTCTCTGTCTTGTTACTCATCAGAGTTATCAGACCAATGTATGTGAGAGCTGGTCCCCTGTGAGGCCAAGACTGCCATTGACACTCAGCTCCAGCAGAGAGCCCAGACTGACAGGTGGTTTCTGGCCAAGCAGAGCTAAAGTCTTGTGCCTGTGAATGGAGCAAGCAGCCCTCACCCTAATTTATGTACTTAAATTACCCTTTATTAAGCCAGTAAGGTGATCGGAGAAAGCATATTTCTTTTATAGTGACAACCTTAGTTTGATGTCTAAATGAACAGCAGTGTTCCCATCACTGAGACAATGGATTTACGTATCCCATAGGGAAGACTACTGCAGACTGCCTATAGACTTACCAAAGACTCATCTCAGTCTCACATCAAAATCACATCACACTCCCTAGAGATTAACCTCAGACGCCCTTCAGACTCATCAGAAACACTCCATCACACTCCACAGTGTGACTGCTAAGAGCCAATGCTGCAATACAATAATTCGGACTAGGCTGGATGAACAGAACCTGACCAAAATGACGCAATGAGATGAAAAGTACCTCACCAACGTGCTGATGAAACCCAGAAACCACCTGACCACATCACTCCAAACCCTGACCACATTCTGACCATAGATTAAGCACAGTGGTTAAAATGTGCATGAAAACATGTCCAGGTCCATGACCACAACCACAACCCCTTCTAACCATACACATCACCTTACTGGTGTGATGCTAAAGTGGGCCAGGTGTGAGGATGCTGGCTGCTGTGGGTTATCAGACAGGGATCTGTCCCTCCTCTGAGAGAGTCTGCCGGTGGGTTACCTGTAAGGTGCATTAGGTCACCTGCAGCACACAGAGACAGGGTGTCCAACAGCCACACCACAATGGACAGGCCAGAGAGCCATGCGATCCACATGGCCTCACTCATCACTGGTGTGGCACCTAACGCCTACCTGTATGTGTGAGAGAAACAAAGACAGACAGACAGGAAGCATACGTAAAAGGCTGTCAAAATGGGAGGAATCAGACATGGTGGACAGGCAGGTGAGCGCATGGACTCCAGATAGGAATGCAAACAGATGCCACTATCACATCCATCACATGTTTTACCACGGCTTCATTGTCCAACAGCCGACAACAGATCGGCAAACCCGTGACATAAGAAAAAAAAATCTGACTACCCTATTTACTGAAAGTCTGACTACCCTATTTACTGAAATGACTGAAATTTCACTCAACGCGGTTTTCTTACAGTCAGATGGAGCTGGCATTACAAATCACAACACTATCAGATGACCTAGATAAGAGTGAGGAGAAAACAAAGTGGCGATTTACGTTTCAGCAGCATGACGCGCCCGCAGTTTTATTTACATGCCTTCTTCAGAAATTGCGCAACTGCTGGTGAGACGTCTGCTCGCGCCACAGGCCTCGTGCCACGAGCTCAGGTGAATGTTATTGTTATGAACGGAAACCGATAACCATAACTGTTATTTAAAAGCTTTCAGCAGCTCCCTGTGAATGCATAGTATCGTGAACACATGGACTGCGCACGTTACAAACTGTTTATTGTAACACCTATGCGGCGCGAGATCCATAGGCTACAGTATTTCGCGCGCATCCAGAAATTCTCGGACTGCTCAGTTTATCATTGTACTCAGCTCTTACAGAACTTGCACAACTGGACAGGAACAACCCAGTGACGGAGACACTGTAGGTTTTGCTTACAAACATGTGCACAGATCAATACTATACATTTTAAAACTTTAAAGTACCGCAGGTGGCAAATACATTGGGTGAGATACACAGGTGTGTAACAATATAGGGTAAACCGGGAAACATCGGAATTTTCAACCACATTTGTAGGCACGCAGCACTGTAAGTTTCTTTTTTGAAAGAATCTTAAGAATTCTTGACTCCCTTTAATTCAGACGAAAAGAAATTACATTCTACCCTACCTGCGACAGTCTAATAATGACTCAAAGGAGGTCCACATTAATCCATTTCTCCGAAATGTATCTCCCAGCAGCCAAAGTAATTCAAAAAAGTTGTAATCCTCCGTGTTTGCAATCACGATTGAAAGTCAATAAAAAATAAAAAAAATTCTCCTTGCCGTGCCCAGCGTCTCCCCCTCCTCACGCTGATGTTTTGCAGCGCTTTCCAAAGACCTCCTTTTCTGCGTGTTTTTCTCGTGCCTTACCCAGATAGGACATTTTAGTAAAACTTGCGGTGACATCACCTAGTAGATTGGTGGAAAACACGCCGCGGGCGTCACTTTCTTCCTGCTTTATTATAGCCTCTGTGAGGCGTGTTCAGTTTGATTCATTTCTCCAGGATTTCAGGGTGCATGGCGATTGGAGCCTTTCATCTGTGTGTACAGGGTTAGTTGTCGGTCATGTATTTAACCATTAGTCTGGCTCTTTGCCCACGGTAATACGCATGTCGCCTCTCGTAAGACTCTCTAGATGTTCTCTTATGAATTTCTTTTATGTTCGTTGCACAGGCGATACGGCTGAACACCCGCAACACTGTGCCCTCTTGGATCATTACATTTCACATTAATCAATCTAAATTGTTCGCACCAGTTTTCTACCGCAAAACTTTAATACAGTGACGACGAGGGAAATAAGTCTTGCGACTCTGTTGTGTTACATTTTTGTGTTATAGATTTGTTTTCAGATGAGAAGTGTGCCTTATGGTAACGATGTATTTCTAATTAATCGAATGAATTCAATAATTAAATCAGTAAATATATACTGCCAGCATCGTTATACAGTACGATTGGGTTAACTTTAATAAAAACAAACGCACACAAAATGCTGTGCACGCAGCAGCAAAAAGTGCATGTTTTCAGTTTGTATCGGACTTTAATCGTAACAACTACCATCACATACATAGTTTTCATTCTGAGTACGCTAAATAACAGCACATAACTTTTCATCATTTCATTATTAAGAAGTGGTTTCATGTTGCTTTAATGAGTCTTGTGCAAGTCCCTCAGTCTCTCACAGGCAAAGTGCCCGCTCTTAAAAGACAGGATATAACGTCACAGCCCACAGAAAAAGATCCAGATGAACTAGCAGTAGGAGACGGCAGTAAGAGCCCAAATCCAGCTCCCGTCGGCTTAATATTCAGAATAATGTTTCAATTAAAGCAGAGCAGAACTGTTCGTGGCACGCAGTTGGAAATGCTCTGATCGACATACAAAACAGGCAACACACGCACCACATAATGTGCAAACACATTTACTGTACACGCACACGTTTCACATGCGCACAAATTGAGCGTTTTTCTGTCAGGGTAAACTACATTACATTACCTTATATTACATTACATGAATTTAGCAGACGCGCTTATCCAGCGCGACATTCAACGCAATAGAACGTGTATCCATTCAAGTTAAATGAGCAACAGGGAAAACTGGGAACACACACACACAACGGAGAACTACTAACTATCGTGGGTAAGAGGAACCCTATCACTTTCAGAAGCGTGCTCAGCTGCCATACACATTGAATGATTTCATCTGATTAACACTCCAGCAGTCTGAATAGTGTGTGATTTCATCAGATTAACACACCAACAGTCTGAATACTATGTGATTTCCCCACGATTAAGACTCCAGCTGTCCGAGTGTGTTGGGAATGGGATATAGTTTTCAGGTTATGCCTCAGGTCCTATTGCCTGGCGAGACTTGTGTTCAAACAGTTCGATGGCGTGTTTGGCATTGCGGAAAATATTAATGGAACAGTCACAAAGCTGTGCTTGTTGAATAGGAGCAGGTTTCAGTCGGAGCGGACCTGGCGCGTGCAGCACACTACAGTCGCGGTTAGAAAGCATCACATTCTGTAAGCAGAGCTGCCAGCCTCTAACACAGTGCTGCAATTAACAGACTTTTCAGTACTTCAGGGAGTGTAATGACGGCTTTACGCATACAAAGCCGTCAGACAACAGCCAGAGAGGGAACATTAGAAGAGAAGAGGCAGGTAATGGAGTGGACTGGACTGCAAAGCTGTCAATTTTGTTGTCATTTGGTGTTATTTTGTTTTAAAACACAGAGGGGAAACTCATATATCCATCCACACTTTTATGCTGTAAATAATCCTTCAGGGAAGGTCACCACAAGCTCCAGACCTTTAAGACTTTAAGTCTGAAGAAAGCTTTGAAGTCCTTTTATTACTACTTTAACTTTAGTTACTTGAACAGGTGTTTCCATTTAAATAACCTGTGGAGTGAGGGAGGAGAGAATGAGATTTTTAGGACATTTGTAATTTAACTGGTATTATTTAATTTTATTACTATATAGTTAGACTATATATTACTATAGTAATAATTATATATAATGCTCTACAGTCATGAAGTTGGCAGTCATTGGAGGATAGAAACTACTCCACTGATGTTATCTGAGAAGTGTGACAGGGGAACCTTGGACAAGTTACCCACAGTGCCCCTCAAGGCCATTGATGCTGGGCACTGTCACCTGAGGACACAGATGGTTTAGAACCCAGGCTGTAGGATCTAGCCTGGTCTCTAGATGAACACCTGCTGACCGAGCCACCCATTAATAAAGTCGCAGACATCTGCCTTTGAAAAATGAGAAGATGTTGCCCCATATATTGTTTCTCACAAATGGCTGTAATTAAATATGCATGGAATCTTAATGGCCATCTAATGTAATTGCAAGGGGCCACGCCAGGCAAAAGATGAAATGTGAATCAAATTCTTGAGGTAATGAACTGCAGGTTGTAAGGAAAATAGAATGATTAAGTGGTGCATTTGTTCAAGGGAGTGCTGTTGACATTGAAAACTGTTTCAAACCAAGCAGAAAAGCTGAAGATTTAGGTGTTTCATGGTAGAACAGTTGTCCCAAAGATTGTGGCAATCACATCTGTAGCTCCAAGTGAAATATAAGCATCTCAGCATCTGTTCAATACATATAAAAGCGCATTTGCTTACTTCTAGTACTTCATATCTGCAATACATCTGTTTTCTTAACAGCATTATACCTGTACATCACTGTGTGAGACTCAATTATCTGAATTGCTTAAATCATTTCAAATGTCTGCTAAAGGACCGGCAATCCTGAAGACTAACGCCAGAGCTGTTTCATAAATGTGTGTTTGTCCAGCTGTGTCTTCATGGCACTCGCGGTGAATCTTTGGTGACTGGGAACATCTGCTTTGCTGGACTGTTAGTCTCTTAGCACGTCTTTTTGCACTATGACACCATTAAATCTGCTTGTGTGATTTAGTGAAAATAATGTGCTGATTTTCATAAAGCCCATTGCCCTCCATGTGTAGTCATTTTATTGACACTTGTTCAGATTTTCTTTAAGTTTTACAGTTTGTGAATTCCTGAGTTACTGTTACTGTATGTGCTTGCTGGGATTTTGCTCCTTTCTTGGTGTGTGAGTTTTCACAATATTACAGTCTTTGTGTTGTTATAGTTCAGTTTTTATGTTTGGTCATTTTCTTTCATTTTTAACATCTTTCATTTTCATTAGCTTTTTAAAAATTTCATTTAACCTTTTGGCTGGATTTTGATCTATGTCTCCCCCCCTCTCTTTTTGTGGTCCTCTTTTTTAATCTCTCTATTTCACATAGAGCAGCTGGAGAGGGAGAGAGGAGGCGGGACTCAGATTTATGGTAGTGTTTTGTGAGCAGGGATACAGGATGTTGCTCATTCCAGTGAAATGTCTTTCTAGAGTGTAACCCACTTTAACTCTGAGTGGTCCAGAATGGCCATCCATCCGTACAGTATTATGTGTGTGACTGCTGTAGGGTTACAGTATATATATTTTTTTACTTTGTTTGCCTGGTAGACACCCATGTCTATGGGATATTCTTCATCCATGGTGGCTTGTCAGAACTAGAACAAGGTGGATCCATGCAGTTCTGTTTTCTCCTACTTTTCCAGTCTATTTTGTTTGGACAGAACAGTGCTAGAATATTAAAAAATATATTAGATTTAAAAAGATTTAAAAATAGTACATCTCTAAAAGATTTAAAAATGTTGCCTGTCTGGTGATATCTAAGAAGTTGCCAGCTTGATCTTTACAATATTGTGTTCATGTAAGTAAAAGTTATAATTTCAAGGTATAGAAACTAAAAGGAAAATAGTTGCACTCAGTCAAAGGAAGAGGTGAGAGAGTGACAGACAGGTGAGAGAGAGAGACAGACAGGTGAAACAGTGACAGACAGGTGAGAAAATGACAGGCATACGTGGAAGTTGTGGGCGAGAGTGCGACAGGTGAGAGGTGTAACGGGTGAGAGAATGACAGATTGGTTACTGAGGAACAGACAGGTTTGAGAGATAAGAGAGTGACAGACAGGTGAGTGAGTTATGGTCAGTTTTATGTCGGGAGTTGCGAGACTCATACTGTCTTGATTGACAGGTGAATGTTGTCGAAGTGGCAGGCGGGAACGGAGGGAATCCCAGGTGAATCGCTGCATTGATGGCTTCCACAGATCTGTAGAACAGCTGGAGTCGGCGTGAGGTGATCGAGAGCAGAGACAGACATGCCTTACAGACCAATGGGTCTCTCATAAACACGTCGGAGCAGAGCCCCCACAGCAGTTCTGACTCGTTCTCTGTCATACGATGACCGCCGTAACTCCCTCCCTCCACACCCTCGCTCTTGGCCATCAGTGCCGTCTCCTGAAAGATGAAGGGAAACGGAAGGCTGATTCCTCTGCCAGCACTTTCCAGCTCTCCAATAACTTCCTCATGTTTTTTCTGCTGTACAAAAAGAGATTGAGAATAAAAAAATATTCTATTTTCAGCCTCAGCCCTGCTGGCACAAAAGACTCCTCTACTCTCCTTTAGGGATCTGGGTTGCATGTTTACAACACACCACCACATTCACCCTCTCACCTTTTCCCTCACTCGGTCACATGTGCACTCACTCTTTCATATACACACTTGCCCTGTCTCAATGTGCTCAGCTGTGAAATGTTGTAGTTACCAATTATTTGTGTGTTTGTGATTGAAATATTTGGGTTTTTCATCCTCTTTCCAAAGTAGCATTGCATCTGGAATAATGAACTGGAAAAAGAGGGGAGAAATTCCCAAGGAAGCGAAACAGACAATATCTTTATCTAATTTGCCGCACTAAGGAAATTCAATACAGAGCAGCATAAAAAAGGGAAAGATTGATGTGATCAACATGTGGCTGGAGACCGATGGATGGTCCTTAACTTAAAACATGTGGGAGTGGCTTTTCCCGTGAGAAGAACCTGTTCAGCCGCGAGGTAAAAACAAATCACCACAAAAGAACATTGTGGACATAATGATGGATGTGCGTCTGTGTTTTGATGCAGTTCTATCTCATCACCAGCTGGGGGAGACATTTAAGCTTGCATAGGATTGGCCTCAGAAAACCAAATGCCAGACTGGAAATGTCAGCAGTGTGATTCAGCTTGCCAGACCATTAACCTCTTGCCCCCAGTTCCAGCTTCAGCAGGGCTCCCTGAACTTCATTAATTAAAAAATTCTGGCTACAGGTGGATATTTAGAAAAAAAAAATGGGCTGGTAGCAGATGAGAGGTCCTCAGTCCGTCAGACACCAGACTGCCTGGCAGAGATAGAAGGAAGGCAGGAGGGGACTCCAGCTGTGGTCTCCATCAAGCTCCACCATCTGATAACTGTGAGGAAAACAGATAAAGAGACATACTTAACGCTTGGTATGAAATGAATTCACTTTCAGTGTGGCTTTCATAAATCCTCTTGCGGGAATTTTGATGACATTCTTTGTGTCTGGATGTTTTGTCTGGAGTGTGGAGTGTTCTAGAACAGGAATGTTGATGACATTCTCCCCTGGTGTTTCACAGCCTGTTCTGCACCAGGAATGTTGTCTGTGTTTCAATCAGTTCATTCACTCTCGGTTCCAGAGCTTCTGTCTCCGGGTGCCAATTGGACCTGCTGGATTTAAAGCGGTTGTTAGTGCTAAGTTGGGCATTATATATCTGACTTTGATTTGATTTTGCACCAGTGGCATGTACCCGTTATGTTTGCATTTCAGAACACCAATATCATCAATATCATCAACTCATCTATCTATCATTTTAGGGTTATTATGATGGGTGAGGGTAGATATCCTAAGGGTAAATGTAATGATTATGTATGTTTGCGTGTTTAGTTTGTAGGCGTGTTCCATGCACTCTTGTTGGTATTTAATTCACGATAAAGATAGATGTCCTTGGGGGATAGTAATGGGGTTGATATCTCTGGAGGATGGTGGTGTGAGTATATATCCCCGGGGTATGGTGCTAGGGGTAGAAAATTTGGGAGATGGTGGTAGGGTAGGTATCTTGGGGGATGCTGGGAGTAGTTTTTTCAGGGCAGGTAGTTCATGATCATTCTGCAAACAATTTACATGCCTTCTGAAGTGTGGTGGGATGTCTGGCCATACTGACTTTTAGAATGAATATATTTTAATGTACAATAGTAATCTTATGATGAATTGTGAGGTTCACTAAGACCAGTCCTCTCTGGAACCCTGGAAACTGAAAATAAGCCTTTTACCCTGGATGGTATATTGAACAGTGATGTCTTTTTTCCACTGCCTTTGGGCTGTGATTAACTATATACAGTAAGACCAAATCAGAAAAGGTGATACATATCTCCACGTTTCTGCTGGACCTCTTTAACTGAGGTGTGTGATAAATGCTCATTCCTCGCTGCATGCCACATAGGTCAGACACCCTGGGATAGAAGGGTGAGGTGCTCTCCTTTAGGTCCTCTCAGGATCCTCTTTACCACAGTCCCCTGGTTCAGATGAAGTCTTTCAGCTCAGCCACCTTACTAGGAAGGTTTGTGAAGGCTAGGCTACTCAAACTGCACCATTTTCAGATACCAGGGGTAGCCTCTTCCAGTTTGGAACCTCCCCCCAACCCCGCTTCTTTCCAGTAGGGGAATGGCAGGAAGGTGGGGGGAAGACTGTTATCTTTTGCTTCTCCATTAGTTGGTGACTAACAGGTTTTGGGTAATCTGTCTGTATTAAGGTCCATGAAATGTCGGCCTTATGGGAGGTAAAAGAACATCAGTGGCTATGGGAGCTTGTGGAGCAGACCTTTTCAGGGTACAGGTGGAGGTTCTTTTTTTCCTTCTTCTTGGTTCTTTATGAGCTCCCTACTCCAAAATGGTTGGGAGAGTTGCAGTGGCAGATCATATGTGGAGCCTTGGCTACACACCAACATCTGGCTCATTTAGACCCGACTGTGAGGGAGGGGTATCCACTTTGTTCTCTGCCTGAGGAAGTTCCACTCTGTTTACTGTTTACTCTGTGTGTTCGCTTGCAACTTGATAGCATCTGTTTAAAATTGGGAGATGTTTTTTTTTTTAGCGCATTTATCCTTGGACCACCACACTCCGTTAGACACTGTTACAGAGTGGTTTTGATTAATGTTTTGTATGGTCAGACACAACTAGCAATTTGGTTGACACATATGATGTCATGACCATGGTTTCTGGGACAATTCTCTGTGGGCAAGGGGGTAGGGGTTGAGTTATGGGAGTGGGGATGTTGGATGTACTTTTTATGGTAAGTTTGTGAATGTCTGTGATTGACCTTTCTTGATAATGCTGTAATGATGTGTGAAGACTGGAATTAAGAGATTAAGCATCACCTTACACAAGGTCAAATGACAAGGTGTTTTTTTTTACTTAGTTTGAAAATTTATTTTCATATAAAAACATATGAAAACAACAAGGATCTAATTTGTGCAATCATATTGTACAAAAGAGAGAATGGGTAACAAGTTGCATTTTTGCCACAGAAACAAAGTCTTTTACACCCTTTGGAAGTAGGTGGAAGCTTATCTGCAGTTTTGGGATTTGTGGAAAGGCCCAAGATTTGAGGTGAGAGATATTTTACTGATGTTCCAGGGTTATATTTATTTTGAATTAAAACAATATTTACCTCTGACCAATCAAAGCATTTGAAAAATAACTGATTTTCAAATTCTGATGTTCCAGTTACAAGCCAAGTTTTCACAGCAATGGAATTGTTCATGTCCCTGGTAACTGTTCGTTGCTCACACTTATGGTGGATGCTAAAATGACTGCATTTACACGGGCAATTCCTAGTTTCCCATAGTTCTTCCTCTTTGTGTCTGTTGTGAAGGTTCAAAGGTATTGGACCAAGCCTTACGACTGGACAGGCAATAGAGTGGTCCCTCCCCTCTTCCAGATGTCCTCTGAGCATGTGCGAACACAGTGTTCCCTGCAGGACTGAAAAAAAACCACAGTCCAGTCGAGGAGAATTCCTCCACTCTGTGTGAGTAGACAATGGTATAGAACGCTATCATCACTCACTGGGATGCTCAGTATTCAAACCACACAATGACAATGAGAAAATAAAAATGCAAAGACTGAGGGCTAACAGACAGCGCAACGGGATGACATGATTTTCAAAAGCAGAATGAATGGAGCAGGCATCACTGAGTGTGGTCTCACAGCAAAAACGTGGCACAGCCTGTTGCTTGTGGTGCCCATCCACTCACTCAAACTGAGAATTGAACTGAACGAATGTTACTAAACTGGGTCACAGGACTGAGTCACTAGGCCTAATGAGGTCCCATTTGCCATATGAAATTCCCCCCGCTTTCCTAAAATACTGACCACACAGAGGTTCAGAAAGAGTAAAAGAAATCTGGATTCATTCAATATACAGTGAGAAGGAATTACGAGCTACTCACACTCACACACACACAGTTATTCTCACTGCTGCTGTCTCTCGCTCTGAGGGCTGTGATGTTCCATATTACTCTGCAGGCTCAGTGCGACAGTGCAGCTGAAAGACGGCTGTGCAGGTGCACCTCGCAGCACCGCCATTAGACTCATCACAGCCCTGCAGCTCTGGCCATACAAAGCCTGCAGGCCCGGGGCACAGGACCCCACAAACCCCCCACAGCATGCAGACCCCGAAGAGTTAGCAGAGCTGTGCAAACAAAACGAGCACCCTGGAGTCCCAGGACAAACAGTCAGACACGCGGTCAGACCGTAGACGATACCGTGAAAACAGCTGTGTAAATTTAACCCGGCGCTGCCCTTTTCTGAAACGCTGGATCAAAATGATCGATGAAATGCAGGACTACTAAATCTGGGCAAATCCAGACAAGTTTCTAAACACCAGCCTCTCGAACATGTTGGGCAGATGAACATAGGCTTTCCTGCTTGGTAGAAACACAAAAATGGAGCACTAAGACAAGCACTTATTTCAGTCAGCGCTGCTTTTTTTAGTTCTTTTGGGATAAAATCAATTGATTAAAGAATTTACATAAAGTATATCACACAGCCAATGCTGTAAATCAATATATTGTCTCTACTAAGGTGTGCAGAGTTATGACTTGTACTGGCATCTTGTACTCTCAGATGGGGCACATGATATTAATTTTTCATATATTATTCATATTACCGTACTCATCTCATTAATCTGCTTTGTGTGACCTTTAACTGAACACCTGCTTCAGCAGGGTTACCCTTCCCAGCTACAGACTGGAGTAATAGTGCAGGTTTTTCAGTATAACATCACACAGATTCTCATACTACATTGAATTCATTCATGTAATTCAGTTATACTCTCAGTTTAATGATGTTGCCTACAAAAGATTGTCCTCTCCGCTTGATTGACAGGATTTATGTGCTGTAGCTGATTGCAACTTTAGGTTTAGGTACTACCAAACACTCAATATGATTTTACTTCCATACAGCCAACAAGTTTTCACTGACATCAAAGACAAGCTCTTCCATAGAGCCAATACAGTTTTACTGATGTCACAGTCAAGCTCTTTAACTTTTTCCGAGTACAGATCATAGCCCTAATTACTCGTATTGTAAATACGAGTCATGAAATTCATGCATGCTCATTCTTGTTTTTACCAAGCACTCAGCCCACCCGTAGTGAAAGCTTTTTGTTTTTTAAAACCTCAAGTTTACAAGACATGGAAATGCACTTGTGAATCCACCATCTGAGGGAAATGGCAACACAGACACAGCTCATGACACAAACCAACCAAAGTTTGGTTCAAATACTTTTCCTCTTATTTGTAAATTTTAAACCACAAAGAAGGAAATGACAAAATATAAATTAAAAAAACCCTTCGGGAAGTAAACACAAAGCTGGGAGGTGAACATGGTGAGAATGGATTTAGCCATGCTGGAGAAAGCAGTGGACATCATTTATTTATCAGCAAGTTTTGTTGGCTTAATCAATTTTTTGGGACAAAGGGTAAACAAAACATCAATAAGTCTTAATCGGGTGCAACACACGTGATTTTTCTTTTTTTTTTTAATAAAAGAACAGTGTGGAAATGCTCTTTTTAATCATCAAACAGGTGAAAGAGAACATATTCCGAAGAAAAAAATCAAGACATTTCAGACAGATTTTTAAAAAATGCCCCCAAACCCTTTTTCTGTAAAGTGTGAAAATAGAGATTGCATTGTTCATCTGGTCTGCAGTAAAAATATAAGTATGTGACAGTGTTTGTGTGCATGTGTGTGCACTCATGCCTGTGTGTGTGTGTGTATGTCAGTGTGTGAACATGTGTGTGTGTCAGTGTGTGTATGTGTGTGTGAGAATACGCATGTGTGAATGAATGTTTGAGAGAGTGTGTGTGTACGTGTGTGTGAATGTACGTGCGAGTATGTGTGAGGCTGTGTGTGTGTGTGTGTGTGTGTGTGTGTATGTATGTGTGTGTGCACATGTGTAAGTATGTGTGCCACTGTTTGTGTCTGTGTCTGGACTCAGACTTCGGTCTGGAAGTCTCCTTCAGAAGTGTCTGGGGTGGTAGCGGAGGCTGTGCCCCAGGTTTGGCTCAGTTCCAGTTTGTCCTGGTCACTGCTGTCAGTTGTGGGGTCAAAGGTCACTGTCCTGACATTGTCCCAGGAGTGCTGGTCATCTGGGGTGGACTTGTCCTGCCAGAACAGAGACACAAGGCTCCCCAATGAACACCTGAGCCTTTGTGCATACAGTATAAAATATATAAGTATTCTACATGTCAGGCTCATACTCACTTTTAACAACAGTCCATGTAGCTGCTTTTCATTTGGTAATTTCTCACTCTGATCTAAATGTAGTCTCATCAGTATTTGCATTTTTTGCATTGTAAATACCCTTATTTTGCAAATGGAAAGACATAAGTGTACCCTTTAAAGGAGTTACAGTAGATATGTTTCAAAGTTGAGATGACCTAAAAATGCTCTAAAACAGATTTGAATAACATAGTATACCTGCTCATAGTTTTACTTTACCTATGGTGAAATTGATTACACATGTCATTATTTGCACTTCTTTTTTTTGCATATTATTTACACAGAGGATAATGGGTAAGAGTCTTTGATGTTTGTCTAATACATTTCTTAGTTTTCACAAACTTAAATTGGGTTAAAAAAAAAGATTTAGCCCTTTCCAAACTGCCTCGGCCAGCTGAATCTGTATACCTCACTATCTCATAAACAGCACTCAGTAAGTAATAATTAGCATATCTTTTCTTGTTATTTTGACTTGTTATCTCAGTATCATCAGAACTAACATGATTATGATGGGTCATAATCTAAAGAAAACATTTAATATCACAGCTTGTAAAACTGTACTTGTGAGAAAAATCTCAACTTCATGTGACAGAAATTATGTTTTTTTGGGGGTGGGGTGGGGGGCAGAAATGGGACTTTAACTTCCTGAGGCATTTTTGACTGGGACCCACAGCTGAGCCTCAAAATGCAGTTAGAATGACCAGCACCAGGGGGCGATGCAAGACTAATTATTATTCATTTAGGGTTGCTGGAAATAAAAGGGGGGCTCCAGGGCTTGGCCAGTTTGGGGACCCCTCTCTACTCACACTGGAGGAGTTCTTCTCTCCTTCGGCAGATGAGACACTCCAGCGCTTTTCCCTCTGGTGTCACAGAAACAAAGAGAGTCAGTGATGATGGCGTCAGAATCTTACACTGTTGATCTCTGTTGACCTGAGTCGGAAATGCCTCATTCCCAAACAATCTCAGAGTAAATAGAAGAACCAAATCCTGCTGTGTGATTTTTCAAGAATGTGGATGCAGTCTTTGAGCTTTCCAGTATTAGAAAGTGTTACTTGACTGCTGCTTCACAAAATAATTGAAGTTGGATCTTTTACACATACTTCATTTGAATTACAAGCAGTGTATCCCAGTTACGTGTTTTAAGTTTTTAGAAGAGCTCAATTTTATTCCTCTCTTGTGACCTACTTTTGTAACTCAGACTCACAGCCCTTGGATGCGTGAAGGCTGTGATACAGCAGCTAAGCATGACTTAGTACTGGGACAGTATCAGAAGCTTCAGAAGAAAATCGGCCAGTGTGTTCACAACATACTGAACTGACATGTAGGTTTACACAGAACCAGCAAAGTTCACTCCAAACAGTCCGCTAGCCTGGATTATAAACCGTGTTTGTGCTCACAGCTACAAGATTATCAGAGAATGTGTACCGCTATCAACCTGCTAGTTTCAGTTGTAATATTTCACCCAGTGACTCATTCATCCGTGAACAAATAAGCAATGATAAACCATACACTGTCCTCCCTTCAAAGTAAAGTAGAGGAATGCTCATATTAATTAGAAAGTAAAACACAGAATGGAAACTTTTCGGTTCCATTCCATAATTACGTATGCAAAATGTGTTGTTTTATTTTTATAAGCTATTTACTTCAGAGGCTTGTTAACCGTGAACTAACCCTCAGCTTGACTGAATTTTCCTTTCTCTGTGATGAAGGTTCATATGGATGTCACCACTAGATTTATGATCCTAAATCAAAGCTGTGCAATAATCACAAGGACATTTGATAACGGCAACATCTGTGAGAAACAGGCCTGCCAAATGTTTTTTTGTTTTCAGCTTGTGTTTTTTTGAAAACATGCTGTAACATGTGAAAAGAATACACTATGTGAATTTACGACAGTATTAAAATTTCATATATTTTTTTTTTATTTGAAAAGTGCACTGGCATTGATTCTCATGATCATACTTTGAGCTACACTTTATCCAGATCTCTGTCCCAGTGTTCTCATCAAGCAGCAAATTCACAACAGATGCTTCTGCTCAGCTCTCCCCCACTCGGCATTCAGCACATCCACAGATCTCACAGTCCTCTGTATTTTCCATTCCTGTATTTTCAGTCAACAGTTTGCTTAGAATCACTTGTTGACCCTAGCCAATCAGTCTCTATCCTTGTGCACACAGATGAGCTGATTTGTCTGTTTCAGGGTCCAGACGGGCACCCGCTCAGCCTCGTTCTCAGGGCTGTGATTGAGACTCAGTCCTCCCCTCTAAAATATCAAAGCCACTGAGACATCACAAAAATAAACACAGCATAACCAAACCAGCTGTTTTGCCGTTGTACCTTAACTCCAGCTGCTGATGTCATTATAAATCCACATTTAATGAAAACACGTTTATCCTTGAAAATCTGTTTAATGAAAACTGCGTTATGGGCGTGACAGACAGCAAGAAGACAGGAGAGAGACAGCAGGGAGACATTTGGGGGACAGGAGAGTGACAATGAGAAGACAGAAGGGAAACATGAGACAGACTGTGGAGAGACAGCTGGGAGACAGAACAGAGACAGGGGGGAGACACTAGGGGGACAGGGGGGAGATGGGAGAGACAGGAATGAGACAGAGGGGAGACAGATGGAGAACAGGGAGAAAGAGGGCACACAGTCGGAGGACAGAAGGGAGATAGTGGGGGGAACTGGTGGGATGGTGGTATGTTGCAGGGCAGGATGGAAGAGAAGCGTACCTGGGGGCTGGGCATAAGCAGGTCTATGGTCTGCCCACCTGCGGTGCGGAACTCGGTGGAGTGGTTTAGCTCGTGGTAGAGCTCATTGTGTCTCTTACGAGTGTGCATCACCTTCTGCAACAGGAAGAGAAACAGCAAGGAATAAAAAAAAAAGAGAACGACAGCTGGAGAGCCCTGGCGACGTCCCCCACACGGCCTGCATTTCGGTGAAGAGCATCATGGGCACTGCGGTCGGTGGCTGTCAAATCTCCCCCTCATTTCAGGGAGGTCTTGTTGTGCAAATGCAGTCCGGTTATGTCAGCAACTCCACCATCTGATCTTTGTGTTTGGGCTGGCACACGGCATGGGGTACGGCATTTGCCAAATTGAAACATCTGGTTTGTTGCTGTCCCCAGCTCATTCCCAAGACTGGCAGGCAATTTAGCATGCATAGCATGTGACACTATGCATGGATGGGGGGTGGGGGATACACAATTATGAGAAGGCAATAGGAACAGGTGAAGGGGCGGGGTTGATGAGTGGTGATGTCACAGATCTGAGGAGCAGTGGGGTCTTACCTCAAAATCCAGCTCAGAGTACCGTACCCTTTTCCTCTGGAGGGAGAAAAGACATCGTCAATCACATGGGTTCAGGATCAACATGGCCAAACCCTCTACGGTACCGAGTGGTCGATTGTCTGTAGGGACACGCCCCTCTAGAGTAGGCGGGTCTAGCAACAGGAAGTACTTCCAAGTAGCCACATTAATATAATACTCCATGCTGGCCCAATCACAGTGAAGACTTTCCTGTCCTGACATTCCTAACAGGCAGCAGTGTGGAACAGAAGACCTTTGGTCCATATCCTTGGCAGGGCACCTCGTTCTACTTCAGGGACTTAATCATGATAAAATACAGCCATATGAATGGATAAAATGTCAACACTAACATTTACATGCCAATTCACATGTATTCCAGTGTAAAGCCATATAAGGTTGATACCTCTGAGTACCACCACAGACCTTGGTGATATGGTGCTTCTACAGTCATGTTTTGGAACTTTATTTTTCAGGACTGACCTGTGAACTACTACTCTGTAACTAAATGCTTGTACACTGAGGTAAGTGTATAGACATTTAAATATTTCCATATGATTATTTAATTGTTTGTTTTAATAGGCTTAGTCTAGTACTGTTCAGGGCAGTATTAACTACACTATTACCTGTTCAATTTTCTATACTTACCTTCTAAACTTCACCACCTTACATATTGGTATACAGTTTCCATGGAGTCTCTCTCACACGCACACACGCAAGCACGCATGCATACACACACACATACACACACTCACATCCTTAAAAATCCTCTAACACCTCCACCTGGACAGTGGGTGAGGGATTTTCAGCAGGTCTGAAACATAGCAGGAGCAGGAGGAGGAGGAGGAGGAGGAGGAGGAGGAAGAGGAGCAGTCGAGCAGTCTTGAGGCACACAAACAGGACATGCACACATTCAGGACAGGGGCTCGTGCGATCCCCACCTCCTGGATCCCAGGTCATGAGGGACCAACAGGCAGTACTGTCTCCTAAATCCACCGGTATAAACCCAGCCCGAATGTCTTTGCCCAGGCTAAATGCTTGTGACGTCACAGCATCATCAAGTACTCTATGACAATTTCTTTGAAGGGGTATTATTAAGTAAAATTTTACTGATAGATTCATCCACTGTGTCTGCCTTAAGGAACACTGTGAAAGTGCGATCCATCCTTTCTCCCAGAGACAGGACTCTCTCTCTCCTATTAACGTCTTAATGATTCAGCCCCTTGCCCCCACTGCTATGCTATCACTTCAGTGCCCAGGGTTGCTCGTTTCTGAATGTGAGAAATAAAAAGGTTCAGATCTGAACATGACATGGAACGATGCTCTGATTTTAAGAGGAGGCTCGGGGGCTGTGATAAGGCTGTTTGGTGGCTGGGGCGGTCTCCACGGGGGGTCTCCGTATCGCAGGGAGCAGACACTGTGCTAATGAGCACAGAACACACAGAGAAAGTGGGCTGTCTGTCCGTATACTCACTCTGCTCCAGGGTCTGAGGAGGAACCACAGACAGCGGGAGCCATCTGACTGTGGCAATTACAGAGCCCCCAATACACAGGAGTGCAGTCCTGTCTTTTTCAGAGTGTGGGGTATGACTCACAAAACTAAGGCGGTGTGACAGATTAAGTTAAAATCTGACATGTTATTGGTATATGCAGTGCAGTATGCTTTGACTGCAGTATTTAAATGCATGTCTGCTATTCCCCTCACATGGTGCTGTAGTCCCTGCCTGTACATATTATAGTCTCTAAATTTGTGGTATAGTCCCCATCCATCCATATTATAGTTTTTAAATGCGTGGTGTAGTCCCCTCCTGTCTGTATTAGACTCCACATGTGTGGTATATTCCTGACCTGTATGTATTACAATCTGTTAATGTGTGGTATAGTCCCAACCTGTCTATATTATAATCTATAAATGTGTTTTATAGTCCCCACCTCTCTGTATTAGTCTCCACATGTAGTCCCCATCTGTGTGTATTATAGTCTTTAAATGTGTGGTATGGTTGCCATCTGGCTCTAATCGTTTTTGCATACACTTAGAAGGAACACTATACAACTATGTAAAAACCAAACAAAACCAAAACCAAAAAATGCAACTGTTTTTAGAATGCCCAGCCAGTCTTTACCATATTCAAATGATTAATATTGCATTTTAATCTAAATCTAAACATTTACTTCAAGTAAGATTTAAGAGTTATTACTAGTAAAGTCCATTTATATTGTTCCTTGTTAGTTTATCTTTATCTTGCAGCAAACTCCACCTTGCTGACACAGAAGCACTGCTGTGTACAAAGCTCTTTCACTGTTTGTGTTTCATGGCCTTCAGAGATTCTGAATCCATTTCACAACCCATCTCACATCTCTTGAGGAAAATCAATTAAAAACCAAGCCCATCCTTTGACTGGCTTCATCCATTTCACTGTGAATAAAACTGCTGAAAATAACACTGTGATAAAGCTGCATGTTGCAGTGTCGCTCTGAGATTTTTTTCTGAAGGTGAACAGCACAGTGGCGTTTGACTTTAGGCAGGTGGCGGGGTGGGCAGGCATGACCATCAACGCCCCTCCCCCACTTACCTCCAGGGACCCCACAGAAAGGCTGGTGTGGGTGCTGCCCAGTTTTCGGGGCAGTGTTCTGGTCCGATTAGCTGTCCCGGTAAGGATGTGTCGGACTGAGGGGTGCTGTTTGAACTGCAGTGCGTGGGTGGGCAGTGGTTTGAGCGTTCGGTAGGACTGGCTCAGGTTCGTGTTGATGTGGTCCATGGACACAAAGCCGTATAGGGCCTTGCCCTCGGCCGGGTGCGGGGCCGGGGGGAAGGGGGCGTCGTGCACTGTGATGTTCAGGGGCGTGTCCTCGGCCTCGCGGGGCGTGGCCTTGAAGCTCGTCCTGCCAGGCAGGGCCATGTAGTCTCGCTCGCCTCCGCACCCCGGGGCCTCCTGGGGCCGCGCCCATCCCAGCCCGGTCTCCGTGCACAGGTACACCGGCATCCCCTGCTGGTGCTGCTGCTCGACATTCACGTCTTTCTTCAACGACTGTTCGCTCAGCTCGTTCAGGCCCCCTAGTGGCGGGACTTGGACCAGCAGGTTCGGCGGCGGGATGTTGCCCGGCAGGCTGCTGAGATTGATGGCGTCCTTGTTGCTGGCCAGTTTGGGATCGTCCTCGTCGTCGAGGGAGATACGGGACAGCGTACCTGTGATGGTGGGCTCTTTAAAAATGACTGCGGGAACAGAGAGAGCAGGGAGCGAAGGGAGAGGTGACAGAGAGAAAGGAGAAAGAACGAGAGGAATGAAAACAGACAGAGGACAGAGAATAGGAGGTGTACAAAAGAAGGGATGCAGACAGGGTAGGCGGAGAAAGGAATACAGACATAAGGAGGGTGGAGTGAGGTGGGGGGTGAGAGGCATATCATAAATAAGAGGTTCACCACATTCTGGAGGGTAGATATATCCATCTACAACCCATATAGTGAAGTTGCACATTAACATAGTAGCACTGAGGAGAGTGAGCTGAGGCTGAGGTCCATACAGGTACAGGTAACAGGTAAAGGTGGGTGATCCGCACCGTTAGGGAGCTCGTCGCTACACACACTCCACACCCCCCAGTACACCGGCACAGGCCTGCTGTAAACACCACAACGGAATTTGCAATGTTTATTTGTGTTCACTGAGTTCACTGCGGTCTTCCCATGTGGCTGTAATCACTCACATTTCACAGTTTTAAAAACCATGCAGAACAGAAGAACTACAAAGACCAGAACACCTCACCTGTCTGACAGGCCAGGTCCACATCTTTCTCAAAGTCTGTCTACAAAAGGACAGGAAGCAGAGAGGAGAGTTAAAGAGTGTTATTGTGATGCCACTGTGTTAAATTGTGACAGTATAACAGAAGACTGAAGCCCCTAGCTGTGGCAGTTTTAGATGTAGGGCACTAACTATGACAGTGCTAAATTTGGGGCAATCGCTGTGATTGTGTTCAGTGAAGTGAAAAATGAGCAGTAACCATGATGCTTTTTAGCTGGATCCAGGGCTACATCTGAAGCACCTACAGACAGGTGTTTAACTATTCCCCTCAGCTGGGTCAGCATGTTGTTGTGTTGACAAGAGTCAAAAGAGAACTAAAACAGGGAACAGAGAGGAAGCAAAATGAAAGTGTTGATGATGACACTCCATGGCTCTGCAGGGCTGATCATGCGCCACCACAGAGAGGGTGCCCCTGGTGGACAACTGAGAGGGTGCGGGACGTGCTGCTGTTTCCCACTGTCTGCACCTGGCCGTTCTTGCAGGAGTCAGGGGAGTTCTCGCTGTCGTCCTTGCAGACGCCCATGCGACCACACAATGCGTCCTGCACCTGGATGACAAAGACGGGGGGCAACAGCAGACCGAGAAAGAGGGAGAGAGAGAGAGAGAGAGAGGGAAAAGTGACACACATACAGAGTCACAAACAGAGACAGGGAGAGAGAGACAGAGGGAGTTTAATAGTTATTTAGTACAGTTTTACCATCTGCGAAAACTGGCAACACTACACATCTGTGTGGTCATGCCAAGAAGCTTATTTGAATTCTAAGAGAGAGAGCTAAGAAAATGCAGGCTTCCAGGACCAGGGTAGAGTGGCCCTGAAGTCACCATGGCCCAGGGCCAGGGTAGGGTAGCCCTGCAGACACTGTGGGCCCCCAGGGTCAGGGAAGGCTTAGTGCCATCAGGTTAGATGCAAATGCCAGAAATGAAAGAGAGATGGCGGCCACACTCACCTCTCGCCGCAGTACGCAGTGAACGGTGATGATGACCACGCCCTGCACCGCGTCAAAGACGGCGAAGAGCACCTGGAACAGGACGGAGGTCCTGTCGGTGATGGCCAGGACGGCCGACATCCAGGTGAGAGCCAGCAGGGGCAGCACCACGCAGGAGCTCCACAGAGACGCCCTGTACAGACACAGCGGCGCACCTCAGCACCTCACCACTAGGGGGCCTCAGCACCGTCTCACTCACACCCACTCTGCAGCATCACAAAGGACTGTGACATTAAGCAAGAAGAGCTAACGTGGCTCATCCTTCAGATAAACTGGGGTAAATAATCACACACTGGCATATGCTCATTCATAATTCAACTGACACTCTCTCAGACACACATACATTCACACACGTACTTTCACAGTCTCTCTCTCTCTCTCTCACTCTCTGTCTGTCTTTCTCACTCTATTTTCCTCTCTCATATACAGACACACACACACGCACACACAGACACACACACACACACACACACACACACACACACACACACACACACACACACACACACAGGTTAATAGCTCTTTGCCTCAGGAGCAGAGGCAGTCACATCTCTCCAGGTGAGTACTAATGGATGTGTTCTCACTTTTCCCAAAGTGCAAAAGAACCGAGGACCTGGCGGGACCTGCCCTGGTTCTTTCTCTCTTTGAAGTGCAGGCCAGTCACTCTCCTCCTCTCTCTCAGCAGTGGTAGCGCAGCGGACTCATGGGAACAGTGAGTGTTAAAGTGTGTGCCAGGCCCATGTCACTGTGTAGTTTGCCCAAGTGGAGATAATTCATTCTGAGAGCTGACTCTGTGGAGCTCTTGTTCAAAAGGTCAGCATACTCAGAATGCACCTAATTTTCATGTCGGTAAATCCCATTTTGGAGACAAACATTACACCGATGAGCCACGCTGACCCAGCAAATGGGCGGATATGCAGGCTGTGCCCTCTCTGAGGTGCCATGAAGACTGCAGATTGAGTAACACCTGTAGTATTGTAGCCCAGTGCACTGTGTGTACTTTACAGTAATGGTGTAACAGCAGTGACACTGCAGCAGCAGCCATAGTGAGTCTGCAGATAGAGAGAGAGAGAGCAGAGTTGGACTGGGCGAGCGCTTTGAAGAGCTCCTGTTCTTACGGTAAGGGTGTGGGCGCGAGTGAAAGAGAGAGACAGCAGGTGGAATGGGACTAACATGACGCTGCTGGCGGTGGCCCTGGACAGAGTACTGTGGGAGTTCACCCCACACTGGGAGCATTTGGGGAGCGGTCCGCCGTGCGGCTCCAGCGCCTGACTTCAAGACAGAACACAGCGAAGTGGGAGGAGCCAGGGAGTGGGGTGGGCCGGCCCAAGCGCGCACACGCAAGAGGGGTTCAGCCAATCCAAATTCACATGGGGGAAGGGGTGGGCCAAACCAAACACACACATTGGATGGGGTAATGAGAGGGAAAACAAGAGAGGGCCCAACCAGACACAAAACAAACAGGGGGAAAACAGAGGAAGAGAGGGATATGAAAAAGGAAAAGAAACAATGAAAGAATGACCGAAGCAGCATTACAGAGAACATCAACAGAATGAAAACACAAACAAACATATGGGATCCCTGCAAAACCTTTATACCCTGTAACTCCAACATGACTCCACAACACCTGACACCTATACAATCTACTGTATAACACAATCAAACCATGTAAAACCAATATAACATAAATTGTACAAACTCTGACAGCCGTATACACTTTAACTTCCTTGAAACCCATACCATCCATTCTGCCATGTATACATGTAGAAAATTTAGTAGCACAGATGAGTCGTCCACCAGAACCACACAACTTAATTGAGTGGAATAAAACTATACACACCCAAGTGGTCTGATTATATTATTGAAGCAATGAAGCAATGTGGCTTCAAATAATTTCAATAATAACAAAGATATTGAAGACCTATCCTGAAATTAGAATCAAGAGTGTTTATTGTTATAAACAATATAGTTTCACATGTGATTCAACAAAGCAGGAATAATCTGCTCATATGTGACCCATATTTAAATCAGCTTGCATAATGCTACTAAGTACAGGTTCATGCCCTGCCTGGCACATTAAAGCCACCCTATGAGAGCGCTCACATTTCTTCCTCTGAGGTGAGTTTTGCATTAAGGCCAAAAGTCAGGCCACGCCACGACCTGCATATTTTATATGTTACACATTTATCGTGCAATTGCATCCATATGAATAAACAGTGGCAGCACACCTGATATATCAACACATTCTCCATGTGCAGTTTCAACATAATTCTTTTTTTTCCACATCTGAAACAATTTAATTTCTTATTCTTGGTTCATTTCCCAGCCCAGCATGAAGTTGCATGTCTCTTTCAATTCATATTTCAAAAAGATTAAGAGAAACTGTGTTTGAAAGCAGCTGAACTACACATCACAGTGTGTCCAGAATTACATAAATGTCACTGCTGAAAGCGAGGCAGACTGGTAAATGGACTGAGATTCTGATGTGGCAGTTAATTCAAATCCAAGGGGCCCTGGCTCATCAGACTACACACGTGAATCACCTCTCTGACTCACAGCACACACCCACTGATTCATCTCTCTAACTCAGTGTTTCTCAACCCTACTCCTAGCGGCACCCTGTCCTGCATATCTTCTATCCTTGCTCTACCTACCTGACTGAACTCATCAGTGGCACATTTTACTAGCTGAGCACACCTGATTTAATCAAGCAGCAAGGATAGATAGAAGATATGCAGGACAGGGTGCCGCCAGGAGTAGGGTTGAGACACACTGCTCTAACTCACGGTGCATTGACTCATTGACTCAGCACACTAGGAGCACACAGGATCACTAACTCACCTCACTGACTGAATTCCCTTAGGTAGCCATCTGCCCCTTAAAAGACTGTTTGATGGATTCCGATCAATAATATTCCTCCGATAAACCCCCCACAAGCCTGGCCTTCATACCTGAATCCTCCTGGCTTATTTATGTATTTGTGGGAAGACTGTCTGGATCAATACGTGCAGTTCATTAGTGTCAGAATAATGCACTCTATGAAATCACAAGAGGAGTTTGTCAATAAGCAATAAGCCTGGCTCATATGTACCGTGCATAAAAACAAACACACACTAACTAAACAAAGGAAAGACCAGGCAATCTGAAATGGGTTTACACTGTTTAGCACATACAGCATTACAGGGCTGTGATTCAAGTGTGTGGACATTTTTCATTCCTAATAATAATGATGTTTATTTTATGCTTGTGTTTCTGCGTTCCTGTGAGTGTGGTATGATTCTGTGTTAGTGTGAGGGTAGCGTGTTCCTGTGCCCCTGTGAGTGTGGTGTGTTTTTGTGTTTCTGTGAGTGTGGTGTGTTTTTTTTTACTGTGGTGTTTCTGTGTTTCTTTGCGTGTGATGTGTTTCTTTGTGCCTACCCTGCTTTCTGCTTTTTGGACTTGTCTGAGATGCCATCCCGGGACACCAGCTTGTTAAAGATGACGATTCCGATCAGCATGTTAACCTGCAGGGGACAGCATTCCATCATTACAGGAGCACAGCATGACCTTTGAACTTTCTCACTTATTATATTCACCACTTCATGATTGCATCCATGGAAGCAGAAGCACTAGGACTAGGTGCACCTTATTAGAAGTAACAGTCATATATTCTGGAATTGTTCCATTTATATTAGCATTGTGTTCGCATTTTGAATGCCAGCATTAGGACTGTTGAATCAATTTTCATTGTGGTATTACAAAAATAGCAAAAATGTGCCCTTACATATGAGTGGTATTGCAGCAGAAGTTATCTGGGCATTCATTAATAGAAAACACCTATATACAAAACCCAAGTGGCCATAAAGGGAAATGTAATTCTTTATCTATGCTCGAATTGGCTATGATTCTAGACTAGAAGGGAGGTATTTTCTGTGTGCATGTTCATTCAATACAGTACAGTTCTATAACAGTGGTGGAACATAAAATCCAAAAAATCCAGAATGATTGGAAATGGATTTGTTGATGGTCCTGTTGAGTATGTTGACGGACAGTGAGATTGACCAATAAGGAGAGGATTTGTTGATGTAGCTCACCAGTACGATGACAGCAGCAGGTCCCACGAAGGCATACAGCAAGCCCCTTTCCAGGGACAGCCAGCAACTGGACAGAAAGGGCACAGAAAGAGAACATGAAAGAGGGGTCCTGTATCCATCATACAGATTCACTACATAGACCTCCCCAATAATGATACCGCAGCTACTGAATGCAGTGTTGCATCAGTTATTATCATGGTCAGGGAGACGGAAGGACAGTAGTCATAGTTCTGTGTAGTCTTGTGCTGGTGTACTGAAAATGGGTCACACATACACCCTGTATTCACACTGAAAGAGGACACTTACGGCGCAGATGTGATGGATGTTTTGTATTTGCACATGGTTATTAGCCTCTAATGAGTATGTACACATATTCAGCGATGCCAGTTTAGAAGAGGCAGTGAGAAAACTTGGAGTACAGCCAACTCCCTCACATGAAGAGAGGTCATTAAGCATTCTAGAGGTGAAGAGTTAAAATGTAAGAAAAAAAACTAATGAAATCAGAGTGTGCTCTTTAATGTCAATGTGAAATTGTAGCTGCTGGTGCTGAGAGGCTGCAGGGACCCGGGAGGATGACTCACGAGCTGACTGAGCCGTAGCCCTGTGCCCTGGTGAATCCCACCGACACCGCAACAACCAGAGCTGGAAGACCTGCGGGGGGGAGAGAGAGGGAGAGAAAGTGACGGAGAGGGAGGGAGGCAGGGAGAGAGGGGGAGAGAAGGTGAGTGTGAGGGAGGGAGGCAGGGAGGGAGGGGGAGAGAAGGTGAGTGTGAGGGAGGGAGGCAGGGAGGGAGGGGGAGAGAAGGTGAGTGTGAGGAGTGGAGGGAGGGGGAGAGAAAGTGAGAATGTGGGAGTCAGAGAGGAGGAGAGAGAATGACACAGATATGCAGCGAAGGTAAAGGGGGAGTAAAGTCAGTTACATAAAAGTGCATGGAGTTTGATACTAAAAAGACTTTATGCTGCTGCAAGAGAGGTGTGTAGTATGTCTCACTGTTACCTACTACCTACAATCTAGAATTACTGAATTTCACCCCCTAACAGGTGCTCAGGTTAAGTACTGTGCTAAAAGCTACAAGGGCAATCACTCTGCCAGGTCTGTAGCCCACAGGCCTTTGGTTACAGATACTGATTCCACAGCATCCAGATACAGACACTGATTCCAGAGCAGGCCATGTCCACATCCTCTCCTCTCAGTGTACCCATCCCCCGGACTTCTATCGCCCCCTGCTGGTGAGGAAATGCTCCAGCTCCTTGGGTCAGGGTAAAAGGCATGTCTTTAGCAGCGGTCAGCTTGTAATGTGTCAATTAGCCTCATTAATTCCGCTCTCATTACAACTCCGCTGGTGCCAGTAAGGAGCCTGTCTCTGAAATATTCATTCAATTACCAATGAGCCGATTAACTCTATTAAACGGATGCAATTAAGGGAAAAAAATGAATGGATGGGAAAATAGGAAAAGAAAGTGAAGTTGTTGTAGGAAGCACAGTGAAAGCTCCAGGGCAACACAGTTCCCAAGCCACGCCTCCCTGGGGTCAGGTCTGCACATCTCCATGTGCTTACATACAGCACCGACACTCTCAGTTACAAACAGGTACAGATTCATTTCTGAGCACTGAGAAACATTGCTGATTTTTTAAATACAGTGTCTTCTGAAAGGACCTTTGACTTTAACAGATCTTATCATTTGAACAATGAATTATTGAATACAACTAGAGGCAGTTTTCATGGATTTTGAATATCACAGCACCTACAACACTAGAGAGATTTTCATGACTACTGAATCACTACTTAGGAGCAGGACTAACTTTTAAACATTGAGGAATCCCTTATCAACTCTGTACTGGCCTAACTCTGGTACACTCTGTAGTGTCGAACCTCTCAGCCAATCAGAAATGACAGTAGTGTAGTGTAGTGCTGTGTTGTAGCGAAGGCCAGGGTTTCACGCACAAGCACTTTCTGGACATTTTCTTTAACAGTATGACGCATACTAGATTCCTACCCCAGCCCAGACACAGGAAACGCTTGCGAATGAGGCGTGTCCTTGTCCTGCCATTCACAGCCAGGTAAGACTGCCATGCCTCCGCCAGCACCCAGCAGAAAGAGGACAGGAAGAAGAAGTGCAGAGAGGCAGCTGTGATCGTGCACACAACCTGAGAGAGAGAGGGGGAGAGAGAGAGGGTAGAGAGAGAGAGAGAGAGAGAGAGAGAGAGAGAGAGAGAGAGAGAGAGAGAGAGAGAGAGAGAGAGAGAGAGGGTGAGGAAAAGAGGGAAGGGGTGAGGAAAGGAGGGAGAGGAGGGGGGAGGATAAAGAGAGAAAAGGAAGGAAACAGTTAGTTACATCCTTCACTATTTGAATTAGGACCAGAAAAGGAAAGGGAAATAGGAAGAAGTAAGTCTGTGTGTGTGTGTGTGTGTGTGTGTGTGTGTGTGTGTGTGTGTGTGTGTGTGTGTGTGTGTGTGTGTGCGCCTGTGTATGTGTATGCGCTAACATAATGAAATATGCATGAGGGATGTGCTCAGCTTCTTAGGGCTGGAGGCAGACAGATATCACATCAGAAACTCACACAGTGGTAAGAACCACCCCAATAAACCAACCATATGCTGTAACTCCACTAACCCACCAAACCAGCCCAGTAAAGCCCCGTCCCTGTGGGAGAGGGAAAGAGGGAGACCCCCGCCTCATCAGGCTCACCTTGTTGAGTGTCTGGGACTGTCCCACCAGAATGAGCACATTAGAGGCCAGGATCGCCAGGCCAAAGTTCAGCAGGATCATGGACCTCTCTGAGCGGATGTACCTGAGGGAGAGAGAGAGTGACAGCAACAGCAAAGATGGGTGCAGCTACATATGCCTGCATGTAGTTGTGTGTAGCTGCCTATGTCTGCGTGTAGTTGCATATGCCCATGTAGCTGTGTGTAGTTGCAAGTGCCTGTGTTTTTGAAATTAATAAATACTAACCAGTGGCACAGTTTGTTTACAGTCAATGATTAATTCAAATCCAGTCAAGCTAACAATATAATAACAATTCAGCTGTCTGCACATGTGTGTGTCATATTACCCAACTCCAGTGGTCACTCTGTAAGAAAAGGACACAGTGGACAGAGATGGGACAGAATCAGAGAAGGGGCTTCGGAACAGAAAGGGATGGAACCCGAGAATATATGAGATGGACGGACTACAGTGACAGACTGTTAACCAGAGGTGAGATGCCCAGTAAAGCAGATACACAGTATAGTAGATTTAACTTAAAGCAGAAAGTCAGAGAGCAGAGATTGGGCTGGGTAGAGCAGAAGTACAGAATGGGTGAGAATGAGAGAAGCACGGTTGAGGAGGGGCTGGGAGGGGAGAGAGCAGACGGCCGGGGAGTACCTCCAGAGGGCGGCGTAGGCCACCAGCAGGGTGAGCAGCGCCGTGCAGGACACCCCACATCCCACCATGAGGGGCAGCGAGGGCAGGCTGGCGGGCCCCGCCTCCTGCGGGGGGGGACAAAGGGAAAAGGCAGAGGGGGGTTTCTGATCACACCCATCGACTGCAAACTTTCCGGGCTCGTTAACTGGCATCATGCAGGCTCGCTCTGTGGAGGTCCAGAGAACGCTGGATTAAAACGCAGCCATCTGGTTTGGATTTGCAGCTGGCTTTCTCACCACCCACGTCCAAGGGATCAGAAAATTCCATCAGCGTTTCTTTTCTTTTTGCTTATTTTGAAAAGAAGCTGTGGACTTTTCGCACTCTAACTTCATTAACCGAGAGGTCAACTAGAGAGAGCCTGACGACGCTATGAACAGCATGTTCTTGCCAGTTTCCTTGATGAAGATCTCTGTTGTCTCCACACAGTTTACAGCAGAGATTGAATCAGAAACACAATATTTCATGAAATCAATCATTTTGTGAAACACAGCACGCACAGAAGTGAAGTATTACATCTTTCAGCTGCCTAGAGTGTCTGCAGGAAAATGTGAGTGGCTTCCTAATTCCAGTAGCTGATAGGGCGTTTAAGACTTTCAGTGCCTGTGATTTTGGTCTCCTAGGGGATATTTTTGTTGTCCATGTCAAAATCCCTGCAGGCACAATGTCTCGGCTTTAGAGAACAGTCCGCCCTGTTAGTCTGCACTGTTGGAGCATAAACTCTTCTTCAGTGTGTGCTTTAAAGTATGAGCCAGCGGCATGCTGGAACCTTCTGCATGTCTAAAGCCTATTTCAAATGGAACTTTTCAGTGCATAATCTCCAGAAATACACCATCTCAATTACAGAAGAGAAGAGGGGATAGAAGGGAAAACTGATAAATCTTGTTTATGTTTTTAATGGCCAATACAGTATGATGGTACGTCATGAATTTGAAATTTTACCCCTGTGTGAACCTCAACAGGAACATAACGCATAACATAACCTAATTTTCAAGCCATTCTGATGGCAAAGCCAGAACTGTGCTGATATTACAGAGTATCACCCACGTATGGATTTGAAAAACATACTTGAAAATTGGGGGATAATCCTCATCCCACACTGACTGCAAGACATCTAATGCTAGTGACTGATGTATCGCAGTATACTTGGCTTCCATTGCCTAGTCAGATTGCACAAGTTATCTTGTGGTAGGGCTTGAATGGTCTGGGAGTGTTGTTATCCTGGTCTGACACTGGTGCTCCTTTAACTTGAATGGATACACTTATGTTCTTTTGTGCTGGAAGTCGCTCTGGATAAGAAAGTCTGCTAAATGCATGCAATGCAATGTAGCCGTTCTGCAAAGCCATAGACCCTCTGGTGAGCCAGCACACATCGCAGTGACCTGCAGACTCACCCAATACAGGGCGTTTATCTGAGTCAGCCACACCCCGTATGTCACCTTGTCATTCTGAAACACCTTTTCACCCTTTAACAGCTACCCCAAATGGATGCACTGTCACAGACATCAATCACATTCAGGTGTGCTGTCACAGACATGAATCATACGCAGGTGTCATAACACAGGAATGAATCACATTTAGGTGTGCCGTCACAGACATGAATCACACTTTGGTGTGCTGTTACAGATATGAATCACACGGAGGTGTGCTGTCATATTAATGAATCACACTTATGCGTACTGTCACATACATGAATCACACTTATCTGCGCTGTCACAGATATGGATTGTGAAGAAAACTCACAAAGATAGAGTTTACTGTAAATGAGAAGGCTGCTAATCCTATCCTAAATACGCCGGGACACACACAGCCGACGGGGAGTTACTCTTAGTCAGATTCTGTGTTCCACACGCAAGCATGTCTGAAGGATTGAACAGTGTGCAAAAGACAGCCTGAATTTGTGAGCTAGAGCAGGAAGAAATGAGAAAATCATAGGGCTGGAAAAATCTTAAATAAATAGCAGGAATTTGCTTCAAAAAAACAAATGCATACCCCAAACACAGCGGGAGACAGAGGCAGAAGCCTCCCTTCTGTTACCCAATCCTGCTGAAACCTGCCCGCAGGATCAGAAAGGCAGAGGGCCGCTATGCAATATTAATATTAATCATAAATCTTAAAGCCTCCTGAAGCCTCTGCAGATAAAATACTTCATCTTTATTTTGCTCGGAAACAGTTAACTTTCTGTCAGTCTTTAGACCCTCGTTAGAATGTGGCCTAAAACATTCACTGTTGCCTTAAGTGCCTGTCTAAAAATTTTATCTAATTACATTAATTACTCATTGCCACATTTTTACACTTATACAATAGGTTTATGACACTGATTCTTTAATAAAACACTGATTTCTGAACAAATCACAGTCATTTTCAGAAATCATAAAACATATATAATATTTGAGCTCAAAGTTAGACAGTAAAGGAAGCTGGAAATGAAGTTTGAAATGCTGTCAAGAGATGCCTGATGGATTCATTTTCCTACTACTACACAATCAACAGACTAGGGACAACTGGAGGCGGGGTCAGCTGGGGGGCTCCATGGCCAGAAAGAGGCCCATTAGGAGACATACAGTCTCTTCTCTCAATCCATTCTCTCTCCCTCCCTTTCTTCATGCAGTATCTCACATCAGTCAAAGTCGGGGGAGCGAGAGTGTTTTTTTTCTCAAGCACACAGGTGAGCGACACCCACCAAACAGCACACTGGAAGATCATAAACTTCCACAACACAAAAGACATGTCATCACGCAGGTCGCAGGTCGCAGGTCGCAGGTCTCAGGTCTCAGGTCTCAGGTCTGGTCTCAGGTCAGCAGGTCAGCCACCATGATTAAGCCCTGGTCCACATCGATCAGAAGCCACCGCCTCTGGCAACACCGAACCGCATTACTGTCACCTCCATGATGGCCACATCGGCCTCCATCCCCCAACATCTGCCACAGAAAAGCCCTCTGCTCTGCTCTTACCCCTCATTCTCTTATCTATGACACCAGCACTCCACTTGGTTTCTGATCTTCTCTTTCTATTTCACACCGACGCTCGGCCTCTCAGGAGACGTTCCGCTGTCTTTAATTGCTTTTTTTTCAATCAATGGCAACGAAAATCCTCCACGAACAGGGAGCAAAGGCTGATAAGAGCGCAGACTGGCAGTCTTGAGAGAGGTGGAGTGACAGCGCCAAACAAGACGTCCAATGGCAGAAGCACGGGGGGAACAAGGGCGTAAAACAATCAAAACGCTGGCGGGCTTCCCACCGCCTCTCCGCAGACCGCAGGAGATAAGAGAAAGAGGAGGAGGAGGAGGGGGCAAAGGAGATATACCGAAAGATCAGTAGTGTTTTTCGGGTGCTGTGCTACTGAGCTGACACACACGCACACTCAGAGTGCAGAATATACCGGCTCTGCAGCCTCTGATGGGCGGCCGACAAAGGTGTTCCTCCTGGTGCTCGCCCACGGAATAAGCAGTTTTCCAGTGGTTTCCAGCAGTGGCAGTGCTTTTTACCATTTGCCCCTCCTCCAATAACAGGAATTTTAATTCATTCTCCCCATAAATCCCCTCTCCTCCTGGCCACAGCTTGGTCAATGCCTTGCTGCCCTGCCCAGTCTTTCAACGATGATAGACTGAAAGAACTTTGCTGGTCTTTAGACTGTTAATGCAGTGAACAATCTTACCTGGCCTTTAGGCTGCTAATTTAACGAATGGTCTTACCTGGCCTTTAGGCTGCTAATTTAACGAATGGTCTTACCTGGTCTTTAGGCTGCTAATTTAATGAACGGTCTTCCCCTGTCTTCAGGCTATTATTGTAGTGAATAGTCTTACCTGGTCTTTAGGCTACTAATTTAATGAATGGCCTTACCTGGTCTTTAGGCTGCTAATGTAGTGAATGGCCTTACCAGCCTTTAGGCTGCTAATGTAGCGGATGGCCTTACCTGTTCCTCTTGCTGCTGTGCTAACACTGCCACTGTGGACAGCCTGCTGCAGAGACACTTGGTGTGCAGCGCTGGAGGCTGGACTGTCTGCGTCTGGCAGCCTTCGGTGTCCCAGTGTTCAGGAACGTCCTCCCTGACAGAGGAGAAATGAACATACACACACACACACACACACACACACACACACACACACACACACACACACACAATGGGGTGGGAAAGAGGGAGAGGAAGGAGGAGTGAACATGAGAGGTAGGTATTACTGGGACACTGTGTGTGTGACAGGCACAAAAGCACAATATTCCTCTCACAGAGATTCATTGAAACATTCACTCCTACTGACACAGTCAAGAGTCACACTGATATATAGTTTCAAGCATCAGTCGGAGGGCTCCTGGCAAAACTTATCCTCCAGAAATTCATATCACCCAAAATCAGCACTTTAGCAAGTCTAAAGTCCAGACTCATCACTTCAACAGTCTGTTACAGTCCTGATACAATACTGCACCCCTGTACCGGTAGCCATCTCTTTTAAACCCTCAAGCACTACATCTCCGCCATGCTGTGTGAACCGCCCCACATCTGTCCCTGACATCTCTCTCCCATCAGGCACTTTCCTGCTTCTACTCTTTCCTCTCTCCATACTTATAGTCTATCCTTCCTTCTCCTCTTACCCCTCCCCTCTCTACCTGTCTTTTGTATCTCTCCTTCCTTTCTTTCTCCCCCTCTCTCTGTCTTTTCTAACCCTCTTCCCTTTCTTACCCCTCCTCTCTCTGTCTTTTCTTTCCCTCCTTCCTTTCTTACCACATCCTTTCTCTACCACTCATTTTTTACTTTGGCTCCTTTGCCAGCCAACCCCCCACCCCACCCCACCCAACACCCAATTACGCCAATGCCCCCATTTCCTGACTGCCCACATTATTAACACATTTGAGCACTATGAGCACACTTACAAGAGGGCAGCACTCTGAATACTTAGACTCCGGAAAAATGTTCATTATAAATCAGTATTCCCGCTGACCTCCGCCCATGCAAAGGAATATGTAATGCTTCACTCATAACTGCCGACAGCCAGGAGACAGATGTTCGTATCAAAGTGCAATTTAAGTAAGTGTATTGCTACTCCATGGGAGACAGAGGGACTGTAGCATGGTAATATGTTTCCACTGATCTGCAGAACATATGTACAGATCAAAACACATAAATAATATACCACAAACTCTATTAAGACATCTATTTTTAGTTGCTCCTGTTTTCTGAAAGGCTAATAAATATTTCCCAGCTTAGCAAGCTATGCATTTTCTACATACATCCATACATACAGTATATACCTAGTTACATAGCTATGTTATTAGAGTTGTTTATAATAACACAAATGTGAAACATCATGTATTAAATTTACCTGTCCAATATGAATATTGAATATTTACATTATATTTAAAATATAAAAATTTTACATTTAAAATTTCCACACAATAAAAGCTTGAATATTGTGTTTGTTGTGGTTATGGCGGTAGGAAAGGATTGCCTTCATTGGGCCACAGTTGTTGACATTGTTTTGATATCAAAAACAGGCAAAAGAAAGGGGGAGATGGGGGGAGGAGGGATGTGAAAGCTAATATGGACAGGAAGTGGTAAGTGGGACTTTTCCATAGTTGTAGATGGGAACAGATTGCATTGTTAATTGCATAGGGATTGTCTGAAAATTCTCCTCCAACAATCTTCATTTGGAACTTCAATTAGCAGGAACTTTTCACCTGTTTTATTCAGAATTCTTAAATACTCTAACAGAAAGATAAAGGGATGCATGTGAGTGTGGTAAGAACTGGTTATTGCATGAACCCCAGAAAAGCCCATAGAAGCGTTCCCTGGTGACAACTGGGGGCGCATGTGAGCCTTATCTACCCTGATTGAAGCGCTCTGTAGGGAAGGAGGTCCCCGCATCCCACAGGCCTTTTTCGATCGCCCTTTCACATCCATCTTTTAATTATTCCGCAATTCATTCGGTCGGAGCAGTAATCGGTTATTGTGGTAATTGGGTTTAAATTGGATTTTCTGTCTGAGCTACTGGAGCACTGGCCCGCTGCTGGCCCCGAGACAGCCCCCCGGCAGGCCTGCCGATGGCCCTGCTGTTCCTGATGTGAGCTCTGATAGGCAGAGCACAGCGGAGGGCCATTTGCTCCATGATTTGTATCTCTACTTACATTCGTACAGTCCCTACACTGCTCTCTAAGGAACCTTTCACAGGCGTCTCTCTCTCTCTCTCTTTCTCTCTCACTCACACACACATGCACACACACACATGCACACACACATGCACACACACATGCACACACACATGCACACGCACACACACACACACACACATATGTGCTTGTGTCCTTGTATCTTTGTGTTTGTGTATGCGCATGTGCTGGGGCATGCACATGTGAGAGCAATTGTGCGCATGTATGTGCATTGTGTGAGTGTATGTATATGTGTGTGCGATTGTGTGTGTGTGAGTATGTGTATGTGCGTGTTGGTGCATGCAGCAGACTTACGTATTCCAGTAATCCAGGATAACACAGTGAGGATCCGATGTACCCTACACAGGAAGGAGAGAGGGAGATATTCAGTTTGGGAAAAACAGAGACACACGTATTTCTCTCTCTGTGTGTCTCTTTCACTACCTCTCTCTCTGTCTTTCTATTCATCCCTCTCTCTAGTTTTCAGTTCAATTTGCTTTATTGGCATGACTAAATCAATATTTGTATTGCCAAAGCATTATATACACAGTAAATAATGTATGCATTATGTAATGTAACAAGTAACAATCATAATGAATGTTAATTATGAAGAGCAAACCTACATGATCTACATCAGTGTTTCTCAACCCTACTCCTGGTGGCACCCTGTCCTGCATATTTTCTGTCTATCTTTGCTGCTTGATTAAATCAGGTGTGCTCAGCTAATAAAACGTGCCACTGATGAGTTCAGTCAGGTAGGTAGAGCAAGAATAGATAGAAGATATGCAGGACAGGGTGCCGCCAGGAGTAGGGTTGAGAAACACTGATCTACATTACTAATTTTGATTATGACAGTAATGTCCCAATAGGTGGCATAGTTTTGCTTTTGTTATAATACAATTGGTTGACCCTACTTAATTTTATAGTGAGTTTGTCCTGAGGCTGTAAGGTATTAGTATGGGTTACTGAACTGGGTAGTTAAAGTATATAGATACATGGGTGTATACAATAGCTGTGTGTAAGTGTGTAGGTGTGTAGAAGACTGGGTGTGCACAATAGGTGTGTAAGCATACAGCACAACTGTGTAGTTGCATTGGGTGTGGGCAACAGGTGTGTAGATGTCTACGTGTACTGCGTGACTCACATTGAGCAGAGGGGAGAGCTCCACAACCACTGTGGCATCCATGGCTTTAGGAGGAGGCCGCACCGTCATTGTAAGCACCTTGGAAGTGATGACCAGGGGGCTTCTGGGAAGGGAGACAGACAGGGAGTGTGCCTGTCACATGACCTTATCTCACCAATCCTCTCCCTGCTGTGCGCCTCCCAGCTACTCTCAACCCCCTGCCCAGTTTCCACGTGCAAGCTGGGCATCAGCTGCCTTTAGCTTCCATTGCTCACACAGCACATCCATGCCACCCAATCGCTGAGTCTCTGCACATTCCTCATTCTGAGCACCTCATCATTAGCCGTTTTGTTTGGGCGTTTTCATTTCACCATCTTCCTATTCGAAAAGGAACATGTCACATCTTGTTTCTTTTTCCAACACTCGAATTTATAAAAAAAAGCTGTTACCAGCAAATGAAGCCATTTATATTCTGTTTTAATATGTACATATTTCACCTTAAATTCCACTCCATTCTGTGAAAGATATCACTACTTGTCTTTCTCCGACACTTTCAGTAAGCCTCTGTCTGGCTTGTTCACAATGCCACCCAGACATAACGGCGACCACATACCAGCCCATAATAATTTCTGCACTGTTAACCTGGAGGGTTAGAGGGGGCTCTGTACTCTATATAAAAGACATGAAAAACAGCCAGTCCAGTGGCTGTTAGATTATTACAAAAACAGACCTAACTGTCACCTCTTATCTTATCTTACTGAGAAGACATGGCTCAAGACTTTGTAATTATGGGGAAAAATGTCCTAAACTACACCAAAAACAATCCAGCTGATACCGTCAACATTATTCTGTCTAATTTAATTTAAGTTAGGATAATGCACATTACAAAAGGGTCCTCACTAGTTCACAACTTTGATCATCACACCCATTTTAAAGAGAGAGAGGAGGGTGTCCTAATTTCAAATGAATATTTTTCTCTAACCAGCTTCAATAACAGTCTTACATTTGCTGACTAGATCACGGGCGCAAAGAGTCACATGATGTGCTGGGCTGTGAGGAAAACAGGAGTGGGGTGGGGCATAGAGAGTGATCATGTGATCAACGGTGTAAGGAGGTCACGGAGACGCAACTCACAGGGGGAAATACAAAACGCACCCGAGAAGTAACACAGCAATTGCCTTCATGTTCAACCATCAGACACAAGAACAAATCCCTGGGGGTGTGACTGAGACCGTGCAAGAAGCAACCATATGCTTAATGAAAGGAAAAGTAGTAAAGGAAAGATGTTGCTTTTTTTCCCTTTTTTGCATGTCTGCTTGGACTCTTTAGGGACACCAGCAGTAGCTGTCACCAGTGCTCTCACTGATGTGGCGTGTCTCTGGCCCCCAGCGACCCCCCCCCCCCAGACACCCGGCACACTGGGGGAATGGAACAGATGGGAGCTGACCTGACGTTTCCCGGTCTCGGAGGCCGTTCTTCGTTACCGCGGCAGTGGTCTCAAACAAAGCGCTTCAGCCCTCTACAGGCACGGAGCACTCCGCGCTCCAGGCATATTAACTATTCAGAGTGGAAACTAGGCCAGAGCGCACAATGATGGAGAAAGACAGGGCGAAGAGGCTCCAGAGATGCCATCAGCCACGCTGGTGAGAGTTTTCTCTAATGGAACACATTCTTCTTTGGGATGACAGTTTGGTGCATTATGTTCAGTGTATCAGGGAAGCAGAGGCACAGCACAGACATAGACACAAAACACACACACACACACACAGAGCTTACTCGGGTGCTGGCAGGATGAATCCAAGCGTACGGTACAGGATCACCCCGATCACAAAGTACGAGGCGTCCTCAGACTCTGTGAAGAGAATAAACAATAAACCTTAACCTACTTCACTGAGGCACGGGTCCTGCCATGCCTTCAAACAAGGCACGTGCCGCACCCACCATTCTCTCTCTCCCACACTCTCACCTATAACTCTTCCGCCGCTGCCACCCTTTAAACAGCCTGAGTGATCACGGACTAATGAGATTGCATAATGGATGGCCTGTCTTCCTCTGTAATGGACAGGGCTGACATCTGATGACTGGGCTTGGATGCAAATATTGACAATAAAAACCCTCAAGCTCTAAATACACTGTAAGGACCACTACAGTGTTTCCAATGTGCTAAAATAAAAACGTCACTATAAACAAAGATTTGGAAGCGGAGAGTAAATATTTCAAAGCCGTAAAACTCCGTTACGAAGCCATCCGATTTTAATAGCCTTCATCAGAGCTCATCAATCTCAGCCGATTGTGAACCGGTTCCAATGCACTGCACATGAATCCAGCAAGCTCAGGATCAGCACTTTCACCGGTCTGAGCCCCCGGATGGACGAACGCCGCCATCTCCCGACCAGTCAGGGTCACAGGAAATGACGCTTCCAATTTTGTGGTGAAAAGTGTATCTGAGAGGATTGTGCTGCTGACAGCTTCTCTCCCCCTCTCCCTCCATTTCTTCCCCACTGCTACAGCTGTGTCCCACTGGAGAGAATCCATCAGAGCTCTGCACTCTGGGAGAGAAAGGCAAACAAAACTGTGCCCCAGAGGAGATATGTCCTCAGTCCTTCATTCCTCTATTCCTCCCCTCCCCTCCTCTCCCCCTCTTTCCTTTTTCTGACATGGGGTGGATTGAGATTATTCATCCTCTCTTTGTCCCTCTCTCTCTTTCTCCCACTATCCCTTTCTGTTTCTGGGAGAGAGAATAAGCACTGCACCTCCTCGTTTTCAGAGTCCCTAAAGGGACTTGTCTAGAAAAACACACACATCTTTACTGGATCTGAGTGGGAGAAGCTAGCAAGACTGTGGGAGTCTGAACATGCTAGCCAGCATTGATAATGGCAGCAACTGCAGCCCCCTACCTGACACTGCTCAGCCCTCAACATCCACGCTCACAGTTCGGTGTTCTGTGAGTCTCATTGATCACAGAGTGCCCTCAGAGCCAGTCACACACAAAGAGCACCCAGCCCGCTAAGAGCTAGGGCTAACTGCTCTGCACTCAGTCAGTCAGTCAGTCAGTCTGCAGGTCACACATTTTCATTACTTCCAAGATAAAGGCTGCTACACAGAGCCACAATGGGCGAATACTGTTTGTGTGTGCATGTGCGTGTGTGTGTGTGTATGTGTGTTGGGGGATTTAAAGGTTTTGGGCATATCAGTTAACTGGACAGTAGATGTACTGCCTTGGAGATGCAGATGGGCAGATAGGTGGGTGTTGCTCACCTTCGGAGGACAGGGTGAAGACCTCCTTGGGGATGAAGAGCTTGTCCTCAGAGGACCGCGCCCAGTCCTTCATCCCCCGCCGCCCCTTCACAGGGAAGTTAATGTCACTGGAGACGGCCGAGACTGGCTCTCGCTGAATAGTGACCACTGGAGAGATGAAGGGGGGGAAAGAGGCAGAGCAGTGTTATCTTCAGTATTCATCTAGGTTCTAATGTGAAATGGTTCAGGGTGCTGTGACGCCTTAAAGCTGACAAGGAAACAACTTACTTGGGTTGCCATGATGACAGTGGCAAGGGAATCACACACTGAGGTTGCCATGGTAATGAATACAGTGCCAAACAGAGCACTCAGTCAGGTTGCCACAATGATGAGTGCCACAGTGAGAGGCAGAACTCACTCAGGTTGCCATGGTGATGAAAACAGTGAGAGGCAGAACACTTACTCACGTTGCCATGGTGATGAGAACAGTGAGTGGCAGAACACTCACTCAGGTTGCCATGGTGATGAGAACAGTGGCAAACAGAACTCACTTAGATTACCATGGTGATGAGAAAAGTGAGTGGCAGAACACTCACTTAGGTTGCCATGGTGATGAGAACAGTGGCAAACAGAACTCACTCAGGTTGCCATGGTGATGAGAACAGTGGCAAAACAGAACTCACTCAGGTTGCCATGGTGATGAGAAGAGTGTCAAAGAGAACTCACTTAGGTTGCCATGGTGATGAGAACAGTGGCAAAGAGAACTCACTCAGGTTGTCTGTGATGATGAGAGAACTCTGGAAAGGCTTCTGAGCCTCCCCCACTAGGTGGATAAAGTCCTCTACAACTCGCATAAGCAGCATGGAGCCCGGAGAGACCTGCAGGGAGAGAAAAGTAGACACTTTTCATACACGCCTGTCTCACAGACAGACACCTGCCATGCATGCATGCTTTTGTCTGTTACCTGGTGAGCATCCTCCCACTTCTCACGATTTTCCAAGTCCAACATGTAGCTGACTACCTGGAAGAATTTCTGCATTGAGAGCAGAAGAGAAAGAGGACATTTTTACCTTGGAGGGTGCTGGAAGTGTGTATATGTGTGTGTGTGTGTGTGTGTGTGTGTGTGTGTGTGTGTGTGTGCGCACTGACCTGCACATCGTCGGAAGCTGGAACGTAGGTTGCTCGTTTGAAGGTGTCCGTCACATTTCGGAGAATCTCCACTGAGAATAAGAGGTCGCCGCTGTAGTAGCGCCTCCGGGACAGTAACTGGTGAAGACTCCTCACGATCTGAGACATGCCTTCCCCCGCTAGGGTCCTCTGACCCTTCGCAAGATGCTCTCTCAGCTGCAGGGGGGAGAGCCAGCACAACCCGTGTTACATCACCAAGACCCACTCACTGAAACCATACCTGGTATAGGAATGGGCAAAATATCTCAGGAGAACAAGATAATGACACAGTATGTACATTTACCAAGATCAACTCAGGAAGGCTAGGATAAATCACAATACAGGGAGAGTTACCTGTGCTATTAAACACTCCATATTGCACAGGGAGAATTATATTTGGAGAAGTATTTAGTCTTCTTTTTTGAATTCTTGTTTTTTTTTTAATACTACATTTCCAAACCCCTGCAAAAAACACAGGGGATTAGGGGATATATAATAGTGGCCAGCAGAATTCATGTCTGTGGCCACCAGGGTGGTACAATGTGAAGTTGTGGCTGATTTGTATAGGGTAGGGGTAGAGACTGTGGGTTGTGTACTAGAACAGTAGAGGGAGGAGATGAGGAGGGAGAGCAGGAGGAAAGTGGTCACCTACTGATAGATGTAAATATCGGAACTCAAGCGAGACGCATCGGGCGAAGGTCGGAGGACCCCAGGAAGCAACTCCATTAGAGTTCAGCAAGCAACGACGACTAGCAGACCCTGCAGACAGACACACAGGCACAGGGTCGCTGTCAGTGTGACAATCTATCTGCCAAACCATTTATATGTAAAACAAAGACAACCAGAGGATCCTTCCCTTCAGCTGGGAAAGGAAGCTACACACTATAATCAAAATGATGGGGATTCACATATACTGTGGATTGACTGACGGACAGATAATCAAAAATATAGAAAAAAACTGTGAGACACATGGATAAAAAAACAGACACTCAAGAAGATTAGAAGCTTGAGCAGCTTCAGAAATTATAGGTGTCAAACCCCATTTAAGCACCCCACCCTAAACAGACCTATCAATCAAACTATGCTGATACATGCATACATCAAAGCAGTCTTTTTTTACTTAACCCAAAGGTATCTTTCAGAGGAAGAAACTGATAAACAAAGTACAAGTAAGTGTTGTAATCCACTTTACAAAACTTATGAAAAATTATCTTTGTAAAAAATATAAAATATAAGCAGCCCTCTGTGTTTTTGGTAATTATTGACTGGACTTCCTCCCCTCATTGAGCTAGGTGATTTTTGGATTTATACTGATCAATCAGTCAAGCTTGTGTAATAACATAAGGTAACTTCACACATTTCACACACTGTTTTACCCTTAGCACAGGATACTTCTGTCTGTAGTGGCAGACTAAATGTCTTATTAATCTGAATTCTGAAATGAAAAAAACGGGATGTTGTCTTTTACACTATGTTTGTCAGACAGCTGAATTTAATATCCGTTCTTGTTCAAATCTATGATGGAGAGCTATCTCTAACAATCTCCCTGCTCCAGCTAAATTAATCTGTGCTGCAGAAGCAATTATTTTCAGGTTATCAACCCAGCAGCATGTCAAAAATGCAGGGAATGTATTGCTCACCAGCTTTAAAAGATGCAGAGAAAGGGTTACCCACCAGTTGCATTTGATGGACACTTGTTGTACACAGTGTCTCCTGCTGTGGCACTCTTCCAGGTCATGGCTTCCCGGTACTCATCTCGACACATCTGATGAGGTGCTGCAGACACACACACACGCACACACATATGCACGCACGCATGCACGCACGCATACACACATACAGACAGATAGTTAGAGACAGAGAGGTCTTATCAGCATATTATGGACCGAGTTGTTGGACAGATATATTTGGCTTTGGCACAAACTGCTACAAAAAAAACCCGAGAGTGATGTGAATGTCGTCCTCCTTCTCTGACGTCTGTTTAATCTGCTGGCCCCCAAAACAACAGGCAAAACCAGAATATTTGAGCACTTGCTATCTGGTACATAGCCTTCCACACTCACACATACAACAAAAGAGCTCTCCGCTGTTCCAGAGAATGCGTGTGCTGGCTGTGAGAGAGAGGGGGAGACAGAGTAACGCAGAGAGGAGAGAACAGGAGAGAGGGCCCTTCAGGCACACACACGGACTACAGAAGGAGGCCTTGAGACACACAAAAGGGAAAAGTTTGGTGAGAGACAGAGAGATGGAGACAGGTGTAGATGAAAGAGTATGGGGGAAAGAAACCTGAAGCACAGACCAGCTGGAGGGTAGAGCAACAGATTTAGCGCAAGTAGGGCATCCAAGTTTTAGTGCAAGATTTAGTGCAAGTAGGACATCGGAAATCCAAAACTATGCACTATTGTGCCCGGTTTTAATCAAACCATCCTACATGAACAGGAACCATGGGATTGTGGTGAGTCTGGGGCTCCTGTATCTCTGTTCTTCCTAATCTTGTGCACATGATCCCCTAAATATAGATTCTACCAACTGTGCTACAGACGCTGCACTGGGAAACGTTCCAACCAACGCTGTCCCCTCCCCGGTCCCACCTTGCCCTTACCTGGGCACTTCCTGTCGCTGCAGGTGCGCACCTCCTCCCCGCTGCCGTCGCAGGGGTACCCCTGGGTGCCCACACCCTGGCACATGCGCAGGCGCCGCTGCCACCCTGAGTCACACGTTCTGGAACATGGGCTCCACTCGTTCCAGGAACCCCAGTTCCCGCTAGCTACAAAAGAGAGAGGAGGGCACCGGCAGAGTGGGAGATGGGAGGGGGGGTTGGGAGAGAGAGACAGAAAGAAAGGAGAGGGAGGGAGGGAGAGAGAGAGAGAGAGAGAGAGAAAAGAGAGGGACAGAGGGAGAGAGAAAGAGAGGGGGAATAGGGAGAGGAAGAGAAAGGAGAAGGCAAAGGAAAATTGAGAGGAGCTAATGTATCTCTACTTTCGATGTAACATTTTCAAGGAGGCTGGCAGAAAACACAATGTTTCTGTCCGCTCCATATCTTGGTCCATGCCCACTTGCTATCACGCCAGTCAATGAGCCCTCCGCTCCCAATTCATGGCTGGTCAGAATGAATCTAATGAGTTGTTCTTCATGTACTGCTGTAACTGTAGTGAAAGATTGACAGATCAGACAATTCCATTCTACATAAGCAAAGCGGGGAAGAGGGGTGCACAGTGAGGCGGGGCAGGGCAGAGCGGAACAGACCAGTGCAGGGCAGGGTGCGGCAGGGTGAGGGCAGGGCCGAGCAGGTGGAGCAGGGTGAGGGCAGAGTCACGAGGCAGAGACGAGCAGGGCACAGTGCAGCGGTGTTAGCTGGCCCAGGGCAGAGCACGCGGGGTGGGGCAGGGCGGGGCGGGGCGGGGCGGGGCAGTCACTTACCCCCACAGTCCTGGGTGTTGCACTGGCGTGTCTCTGCGTGCGTCCCCCTGCACTCCGCCCAGCCGTGCACCGACACCCTGCACCTCCTCTGCCGCTGCTGCACCCTTCCCCCGCAGGTGGAGGAGCAGCGAGACCAAGGGGACCAGTCCAGCCACTGCCCCTCCACTGGGGCACGGAGAGACAGATTCACTCTATCTATCAGATATCTCTCTGTCTGATCATCTATCTATCTATATACCGGTTTGCCTACCCTTTTATATTATATTATATATATATATATATATGAATAATATCCATGTTTGTCTGTCTATCCATTTATCATATATACATATATATCCATTTATCCATCTGTCTGAATATCTATGTATCTACGCATCTGTCTGTCTGTCTGTCTATCCATCTATCTGACTCTCTATCCATCTATCTTATACTACTCTGAAGATTCTTGTATGCTGTTATCCATTGTTAAACTTTAGCAATACAGAGTATAAGCATAACATTCCAATAAAGCACTCTGAATTGAATGGAAATGAACTGAACTGAGAGGGACAGCAGGTGGTAGAGAAAGAGAACGAGAAAAAGGGGAGAGGTAGAGAAAGACAGCAAGAAAAGAACACACAGAAATGCACACACATGTACATGCCCACAGGCAAGCACACAGACAGACAGACAGACAGACAGACAGACAGACTCCATGACGTTGATGTCAGTCATTACTGGTGTGTATGTGTGTTCCTCTGATTACTCGGATGTGAGCTTTCCTAGGCGATCCCATCTGAGCCCATCGTTCATCCACAAACCACCGAGTCTAAAAATACCCCGTAATGTCTGGTAGTGAAACAGTAATGTTCCTCCGCCGCTCTCCTGTGCTGTGACTGCTCTCATTAAACTTGCTCTTTGCTGCGATTGACAGATAGGCATCTCTCATCTCCACCTGTACTCATCACCCTCTCTAACCCCCCTGCACCCTCGCAGTCTCACGGCCAATCAGAGGACCGCAGAAGCAGACCACCACAGACAGAACAGATCAGGTAGGACATGATGTCACACAGCAGGTTGTGTTACAAAACCCTTTCCAGCATTTTCCAGAAAAAAATTAAATGAGAAGTCTGGAGTCTGACTGAATGTGAAAAGATTAAGTAGTCATAAAAAAACCTTGACTGTGAATGACTTCAACAGGCAAGATGGTAAACTGAACGCTGTTCCTCACAGGAGATTTGCATTAAATGAAAAGCAGGGATTTCCCTGGATGGGCATTTTGTTTACACTTTTTTAAAAATCTTTTATTAAGGCTTCTGCGATGGCAGTAAGAAAATGAGGTGCTGAGGGTGGCTTACAGCAAGACACGTTTCTCTGAGCCTTCAATATGAATGTCTTTTTGAAACAAAGAACTGAAAGCTAAGAAACCACAGCCAGAGAGTGTGGGTGCCGAAGCCTTCCTAGACAGTCTCTCTCACATACACACTCAGTTGTGCTCTGGAAAAATATGCTTTCTGTTTGCTAACAATGCTTCAGTTTTGAGTTTTTGGCCAGACTGATCTGGGACCTGTTCCTTCGATCTCTGCAGAAGCACCTGAGTATTTCACCACTGGAAATACCCTTCTAAAAGGCTGATGGTTCATTCCACCAGCATCTGAACTGCAGCACGAAGTCTATATTTTGTTTGCTAAAACTGTGGGTAAGGGGAGCACGGATGTGAATCAAAGTATCTTGATGATCGAGGCCCACGTTTACACCTCTTGTCACAAGGATTTATTAAAAAAAATCTATCCAAATCCTGAGCCCAGGAAAAAAAAACATGTTAGATTGAGAGAGACTCATTGTTCTTATCTGGGCCAAGCTGTTAACATCTCAGTGTTTTTGTAATGTTTGAGTTAAGATGAGGTACTGTAGGGGGTACAGGAGGGCTAAAGAGTACAGGAGACATGGTCGCCTGGGCCAACAAGGTGTGGTCACTGCCCATCACACCTGCTCTTCCTGGGAGCACATTTCCTCCGCGACAAACTAGCACAACCACAGTCCTGCTCACAACTCCGAGCCCTGCCTGGGAGCCTCATTATGGTTCATAAGAGACAGAGTACATGAGGCTGAGACTGGAGTTAAGCAGAAACTCACACATCCAAATGATTTATTGTTCATCCTCTCAGGTTAATGTCTAATCAATGCGCCGGACCCGCGGGAATGCGGACGTGTTCGTACCCCTGCTATTCAGTCGTGATGATTCATTTTCCTCTGCTCCTCCTCTGTATGGTGCTGTCTTTTAATGACTCAACTGAGAGCTCTCAGACAAGCGACTAGGCTGAGCAAAACAACAATAACAACAAGCAGAAGACACAGAAGACAAAGGGGCACACTAAGGGATACTACACTGTATTCAATCACCCAGGAAAAAATGGGATGGCACTAAACAAACAGCGTAAGTGAATGTGACAGAATTATAAGCCTGAGAGACACACAGGCACACATAGAAACAAAGAAAGGCTACGACAGAGAGAATGAGAGAGATAAAGAGGGAGAAGTGGAAAAGGAAGAGGGAAGAAGAAGACAGGAAAAGAGGGAGAGAGGGAGGCAGGGAAGAGAAAAGGAGAGAGGAAAAGAGGAGGTAGAGAGGGTGGTACTTACCAGGGCACACAGCGATGTTGCAGACCTTGGACTGTAGCTCTGGGCCTCCACAAGCCTTGCCTCCGTGCTGAGGCGCCATGCAGCTCCGGGTCCGGGTTCGAGAGCCCCTCCCACACGTGACGGAACACAGGCTCCACGGAGACCACTCCTCCCAAAGCCCGTGTACTGCAAAAACACCACAGCACACATAGCCAATGAGGAGATATGGAAAAATACTGGAAAAATACTGCAGCAGGGGCAGCCAATGGGAGTGTACTTGGAGGGGTGCTTTGGGGAGGGGCGAAGATGGGCTGTTGTGCTTACAGTTATTATTTTGGCCCCATGTCACACATCAATGACATGCTGTACATCAGTGCTGTGGAGAAATGAATGCAATAAAATAACTTTGAATTTATTCAAATGAAATTGGACACAGCAGCTGGTGTAGCACGTAATCCATTCATAAAACAATTCCAACCACTCCGCATTAGCACTCCTACTGTTTGCTGCAAGGTTATTTTAAGGTGTTCCTGCTTTCATAAGATGTTTTCAATTACGGCTGGGGAAATGCACTGTGGATGATCACCTTATAGTGTGCGGTACTGTATTTCAGTATATGCGGTAGAGGAATCATAAACAGCACCAATTCCATACACACCAGAGTTACAGCGACCACAGCATTTCCTACTAAAGACACTCCAACAGGATATTCACCCTGCCACGCTGTGGCTGCCTAGACATTTGAGGACAGAGGCAGCATTTTCAGCTTATTTCACTGCTCAGTGATGGAGTTAAATCCTCTATTAGGAGATTGTGCTATTACTACACTACTGAGTGTGGTGGAGACAACTAGGGAGGGAGACACTCTACAGCACCTGGAGGCAAAGAAGGTGCACATATTTGTATTTGTTTATTTGCACATTAGTTTAATTATCAAAATGGCTTTTCATTTGTGTTTTTTATGCACAGGGTATTATCTTTGACAGTTTTGTGCAGTGAAGCAGGCACCCCTGCAAGGGAACCTGTAAATCACAAAATTATCTTAAAAAACAAAACAAGATAAAGTCTAGTTTAATCTTTGTTTCAAATCAGCAGAAAGGCAGCAGAAAGTCTTCAATTTGAGCAAATCATATTGTTTCTTTTTACTGAAGTCAAACTACAATATTGTAAACAAATAGGGCCATAAATCAGAAACCTTTCCAAAAGTTCTCGTTCAAAAACGAAGATAATCTCGGGAGGACTGCAGCCTCCCAAATCTTCGACTAACTGCTCCTGTGCATTATTGTTCTCCCATAAATCAGATCCCTCCTGCCTGTAGACGTACAAGTGAGAGTACATCTTTACTGATTAATTGAGAAGGTGGAACATGTTGTGGATTTCAGTTCCCTCGCTGAGAAAAAAATCCAATTCAAACGGATACCAAATGGCTGCGTCCTTCCGACACGTGCGTGCGCTGCAGCCTCGAGCACTCACGACAACGTCAGATTGTGCAAACGAATTTTTGTTTATGAAAGTACGAATGCAACGTCAGATTAATCAAAGTTTGTACATTAAAGTATTAATGCAACGTCAGTTAATGTTTGCTTAGTTAAATTATGAATGCAACGTCAGCTTAATCTAAACGCATGCGGGCGAGTTTGTGTTAATGAAAGTACGAACGCAACGTCGATTTAAACGCAGCTAATACAGCAAAGTTTGTATTTGTGAAAGTATGGATGTAACGTCGCCCAGGTTTAATCGCGGCGCATACGGCCGAGTTTGTGTTAATGAAAGTAAATACATGAATAAAACATATGGGCTGAAGCGAATGGTTTCCCGGCGGACAGAGGGAGTCGATGCCAGTCAGGCGTATGAGTTATTAAGGACCCTACAGAAAGAGCCTTCCACTTTGATTTTTCTATAACATCCCGTACAGCTCCGAACAACCTCCCGCCCCGAAACGACAGCACAACGGGGCAGAAGCAGCATGAAAGGGACCGCGGAGAATATGAATAAACCTACTTAAGATAAACGAGTTCGCTTCAGCCTCTGACTCACAAAGTGGATAAATAAACCAAAATGAAATATAATCCGCATGCCCACTGATGACTAATCCACACATATTTGAGATGTGTCCTCTAGACATAACCAAACTTCCAGTACATTTCTAGCAGAAATTCTGTAACTGACTAATAAAGTTCCATCAGACTTTTTTGGTCATTTACAGCATCTCCCTGTGTCCGTGCCGCACCAGCGCAGTGTCACGGAAATCTCTCACCTGGGCAGGTGACGGTGTTGTTGCAGAGGCGTGTCTCTCTCAGCGGTCCGCTGCACAGCGTCCCGTAAGGGGAGGAGACACAGGAGCGAGTGCGCACCTGCACGCCCTGCCCGCACGTCAGAGAGCACACGCTCCACTGCGACCACTCCTCCGCCGCTGGGTCTCCTGGACCAGGACCATGCCAAAGGGAAAAGGGGGAGAGAATAAGGTGATAAAAAGAAAGAAATGCACAGCACAGAGGGAGAGGGATATGAGCAGTGGAGGAAGAGATGGAGAATGTTTGATTTTGGAGGATGAGACAGTGAAGACGAGAGGTGTGGTTTGCAGTTAGTATCTACTGAGTGACTCTTGCTAGGAGTGTGAAATCTGACACAGCTGACAAACACAGGCTGCCCTAACAACTCTGCTCTAACAACACTGCAAGCGGATGGCAGCAGAAAGTTTTATTCACTATTTTGCTGTCAGTTTGTGTCAGACTAAATAAGATCCTTGTTCCTATTATTTGTCTGAGAACTAAGACCATCACCACTTAAGACTCTACCAACCGTCTGTTGTCTCATATGCAGGTCACTATTACTGCAGGCCTCACACTTACATTAGCCCTCAGTTTTAGATAAACCCTGCTGATACAAACTCCCTATTTCTGCCCTCTAGTGGAAGCTAACTTGGAGAATTATTTCAGACCAGCCCTTTTTGGAAAAAGATGAAACATTATCAGAGTTTCGATACAATTCCACATATTCCCTCAAGGGCGGTGCAATGTTCTTTATCTTGACAAATACATTTAAATATCAGTGTCAGTGATAACAACAGCAAACTAACAGCTTGCTATAAATGTTGTTAATATATTTTATGTTCAATGTGTTAGTAACTCTTGCTCAGTCTATCAACACGATAGTTTTTTATTCTTCTCTCTGTGTGATTTTGTTATGTACAGAACAATGCATTAATAATAATTTCACAAGTTAACTCCTCTCTATAGGGGAAATAAAGTGATGTAACTGAATAAAACAAGCCTCTATAAAAGTGTGCGAGAGTCAACTGAGGACAGGTAAATAAGCTCTCCTGGCCATGAGCCCTGCAGGGCTTGCAGCTGAACTCAGCACGCCCTCAAGCCATTCTCACAATTTAACCATTTCACATACAGTACAGTACATATGCGAGTCATTGACTGGTCACTGATACAGCTATGCTAAATACTGAACAAATAAAATGGAGCAGATGTGAAATAGCACGGATAGATGTTGCTGTTGAAATAGACCAAGGAAAACTGTTGTGCAAAGACTAATGAACCAGACAGGAGCTGAGTGTTACCGTAATAACAGAGGGATACCAGCTCATTCAGCTGCTGTCTGTCAGTGCTATTCACATTTCGTAGATGAATAGGATCATTGAAAATAATAATATGATACAATAATGAATAAAAATAACTATTGTATCACTACTGTCAGTGCAAGAAACAGTGGCATCAGAGTTTAGTTTGTGTCAGTCAATGTGCATATGTACAGGTATATGTATTTGACTGTGTGTCTGTGTTTATGCAGTGAGTGTGTCTGTCTGTCTGTCTGTCTGTGTGTCTGTGTAAGTGCGTACAAATGTATGTGAATTTGTCTGAGTACATGTGTGTACATTTGTGCAAGCACAATTTTTTTTGTGTTTGTGTGTGCGTGTGCATGTGTGATTTGGATAAGAGCCTTACCTGTTTGGGCCTGGTATAGTCCAGGTGAGTCAGCAGATCGGGGTCTCTGTGTCTTCACTCTCAGGTCGTCATCCTCTGGGTCTACCAGTGGAGAGAAGAGGGAGCACTGGCAATAAATACAACGCACTGGCTAATATTAATTCATACACAAAACATGAATGCACTGATTATTATTACAACACACGCATATGCACGCACGCACGCATGCACGCATGCACGCACACACACACACACACACACACACTTGGGGGGGGGTTGTAATGTTACTTCCAGACAGTAAAACTGTCCCTTTCAGTGATAAGCACACTCTCTGTATATGAGAAATGCAATGCATCCTCATTCAACTCTTTGCTGCTGGAACTCCGCAGCGATATCTCTTCTGCCTCACCGGTCCCTGAGGGGGTGCTCTGTAATTCAGCACCCTTGGCAAAACCATGTTTCTGCTGAAAGTTGTGTTTGTGGTCCAGTAGATGGAGGTCTTCCCTCTAAACCAAATAGGAGACCAATGCCCCACTGCAGTGAGGGGGACACTGTGCTGTGGGAGATGCAGGATATCAGATGTGTAGGTCTGAGAAGCTGTTTAGATACTATGGGCTTTGAGGACCAAGGATGAGTAGCTATGTGACTAGTGGAGGAAATGTATTCAATGAAATTTCCTGTCTAATTTGCAGTTTCTCCGATAAGCACACTGCAAGCAGACTCTGGGATGTACAAACAGGAACATTGCTTTCAGAGCATATCAATTCTTCTCTGTCTAGTGGAATTCTCCTCTGTGGAGGCATTATGAAACTCATAAAATTACTCTTTATGCACTGCAAATGTGTATGATTGGTACCTTGTGTTCTTATTTTGTCAGTTACTGTGGATTTACATTTATTTACATTTATTCATTTGGCAGATGTTCTTGTTCAGAGTGACTTACATTAAGTGCATTTGATAGTGTCAGGAAATTACCTGCACGGATACACATTGTCACAAGTGGTGTAAGTGTTGTCATAAAGTGCATTACTTTAATGTGTTACTGGCAGTTTCCAGCCACCAGGTTTGTATTGCCACAACAAGTTTACTGCTTCAAAAACCCAAAGCTTGTACCTTCCATGCCTAAATCAATATTCATTTTACAACTACTAGCTTTTATCACAGTGGTGGGGGAAGGGGGGGGGGTGTCAGGGTTCAGGGAGCCCAGATGTAGTATGAATAGGTGGCTTTTGAGTCTGTGCCAGAAAATGAACAATGATCTCGCTGTTTTGGCAGCTGTGGTGATGAGCTCATTCCACCACAACTGTGCAAATGAGAGCCTCCAATATCCACACCTCTCCCTTCCACCCTCTATCAATGAAGGAAAGCAGGAACAAACAAACAAATGGATTAATCAATATAGGGAAAACAGTGTGGAAATAAAACTAAAAGTCATTATAGAGAGCTGGCCTCAGGCTGTAACAATGAGTACACTTATTACTACCTTAAGTCTGATTTAGCTCTTTCAGCAGCTGTTACGAGGTTATTAAATTCTAGAAATTCAGTATGCTGAATTTCAGTGTACTGAAACTACTCCTCCACTTGACATCTCACACTATGTAATGTATTGGGTGCATACGAGTGAAGGCAACTGCTCTTGCCATCTCCTACAACCTGCCAATGGATCTCAAGAAGGCTTGAAAATTTTAAATTAAATTAAATTAAATTAATTTTAAATGTTGGACTTCACAAGCTGTGAGAAACTACCAGCAGCTAATGAAAAAATAATCATCCAATAACATAGCTTGTTTCTTATAACCTGTTTCCTATAAAACCACAGTTTTTTGAAGTAAGGTGCAGAGAGAGAATACAAAAGACCAAGCCAAAAAACACACCCTGGACAATAGCGGAGGGTGTGAAATTTATCAAACTGTGGCAAGAGCCTGAGGCAAACTCCTACCACGAACAACCACTGAGGCCCTGTGAGCAGAAACAGACAGCCAGATCAAAACATTTCATGAACCTGGCTGCCCTGGACTTAAGTTCACACACAAAGACTTAAGTTTATAACCTCAAAGGACTGCATTGCTGAACAGTGGGCGTCGCCGCATAGCTCGGAAATCAGCGCAGAGTCCTGTAGGGGTGATGCACAGAGCAAATCTCCAGTTTTAGAACGCGTACAGTACGTCATCCCCCCGCCTCCCGGGAATCTGCAGCAGCCCAATCTCACAATGTATCAGGTTTACTTGCCGCACACTCATGTGTGCAATACAATGCTTAATGGTATTGTCTTCTGGTCCTCCTCAGTCCTCTGTGACGCCGCTTCTCCACCAGAGCAAGGACAGGCTGACTCACTCGCTAATTGGGCAAAGTGCTTAGTGAAGGATGGCTGGGTCAAGACCGGGTCAGCACTTATATGACAGCGTATTTCCTGAAGTGAGTGTTTTTGTACATAAATGCCTGTTGCTCCCTGACAAGGTGAGGTAGTTATCCACACACGGCAAGCGTACAGCTGAGAGCGTGATCAATACCAGCTATTCCCAGCGCAGTGCAGCTGAGACACTAGGCAAAAATGACAAATCCATTTGAGACTCTTTTTTTTTTTGCTGTAGTGTTCTTGTTTAGGAACTGCCTTCCTCTTCACACCAGCGCTAGTTTATCGTCTATTTCTCTGGTGCCTGTCTTCTGTTTGTTTTCTCATTGTTTCATTTTCTCCCCCTTTTTTTATAGACCTGACTGGGCTCACAACCCAAACAGCACATCCGCTACAGCTTACAGGAGCCACAGCCGTGCCCTGGCAGTGCACTGGCCCTCCTGCAGTCACTCCTCTGGCCTGGAGCTGCAGCGAATAAACGCACAGCAAACGGGGTAGCACGACCTGCTTAGGCCCACTGAGGGTAAACGCGCACAGGCGGCGGAATAGGATTGCCAAATGATGCACATACTGCTTCGTGGATGAATATGCAGCATTAATACTAATACCACAGCGACTGGGGAGCGTGCCGGTTTGTGAACAAACACATGGAATAATTGGATCGAATGAGATATTGGAAAAGACAGCTAGTGAGATAGAGAGGGAGAAAGAGAGAGAGAGAAAGAGAGAGTGAGCGCACGACAGGGGGGCTTAATCATTCATCAGCTGCCTGGCTGTATCCATATGTCAGACAAGTCTCCTCAAAGAGAGAGCGCATCGTCATCCAACCGTCACAAACTCTGTGTCACAGTATTGAATATTTAAACTGTGTAAGGATGTGTAAGCACATTTAAATGGAGAAATATTTATACCACATGAATATTTTAGGAATACTTTAGGATATTTAAAGAATTCCATATTTGTCTATCCTTTCTTTGTAAAAAAAAATTGGTTTTCTAGCCTGTGTTCAGAAATGTATCCCTCACTTACAAAATCATGCATATGAAAAAACAGAATTGAGTTCCTGATGATCTGACTGGCGCTGGAGTTTACAGTAACATTAGTAAAAGCAGGGACTGCCAGTATTTCAGCTTCTTCACAATTTCATGAAAGACAAAATCCTGGCTCGTAGTGCTTCTGGTTGCTTGAGGGCCGTGGTGTCCAGCCAATCACGGCAGAGTCTGGCAGAACACTGCCATGAACACTGCCAGCCTGTGCTGCTTTGCGGTCCTCTAGCCAATGAACTTCCTCAGGGGTGGAGACTTGGGGCCGTCACTCAGAGAGATGAGGATACAGTAGAAATGTTGCTACCCTCAGCGTCCTGGCAGTAATCTCACGCAGGCGAGTGGAGGAAGAACCAATGCACCCTGAGGAGGCCAAGAGACAGAACGGCTTCCTGCAGTTTTCTCCTACACTAACAGAAATACTTCAAACGGGTCTCTCTCACACTAACAGAATGGATTGAAACGGTCTCTCTCACACTAGAAGAATGGATTAAAACGGTCTCTCTCACACTAAAAGAATGGTTTCACTCTGTTCCTCTCTGTGCTAACTGGAGTATCAACACACCCTACTGCATGAACCCATCCTAAAGTGGCATTACACACAAAAACCAGATACAAATTGTTTTGTCTCCAACTACACGAACATACTCAACTATGTCAACACATCCTTCGGAATCAACACATCCAACTGCATCAACACACTTAACTGTGTCAACACACCCTTCAGCATCCCTACTGTGTCAAAACATCTGACCGTGGAAAAAAAAAATAACCCCTGAAGCATCAACGCAGCTTATCACACATTATTGGTCATATTGTTATTGTCTAGACACCCTTACAATGCAGGAGATAATTACAACAATCACAATACCAGCTTACAAAAAAAACATGCAATACAACCTAGGTGCATACTCTCTTCTTTATTCTAAAATTGAAATGAAATCTTACGAGGACATTCTGCATAACCCCAAATGGTATTTAACAAGGTTATAATGGAATAATAATCACCTTTTTGCTCAATGCAAACGTGTTTTTAGGAGATGGCAAAACCTCCTCTCATAATTAACCAGCTGCTTTTTGGTCAGCCATTGGGAAAATGAAATTGTCCCCAAGCGACAACTCGTGCGCATACGCTTCCTGCTTAGCATATATAAGTGTCAGTCCATGTGTACAACCTCATTTATGTTATGGATTAAAATGACAAAATGAGACATTATTCTTGTATTTCAATCACATTACCCACACATTACGTTACACAGCAATAACAACGACTTAGTTCCATTGTGAAATGCCCAGTCCCATTTAAAACCAGAATTTTGTCAATTCTGCGTTTCCGTCTGTTATTACATAACAGCAGGAAATTAGAGACCCTCCAGATGGGCGATATGTGAATATCAGCATGTTTCATAAATAAAGCTGCGTACGAATATCAGCATGTTTCATAAATAATGCTTCAGGCCATGCTCCTGCCAGCCAGCGCTTTCTCAGCTTTCTATCCAGGTTAGGGCCTCAGGACATCATCAGCAGCCCTCCCCATCTCACACCCCCCTCTCTCCACACACACACACACACACACACACACACACACACACACACACACACACACACACACACACACACACGCACGTACACCCACACCCACACCCACACCCACACCCACATACATGCACACACACACCCACACCCAGAAACGCACCCACACCCACACACACACCCACACCCACACCCACACCCACACACACACACACACGTGCACATACATGCACACACACCCACACTCACACCCAGACACCCACATACACACACATGTGGACATACATACACACAAACACGCACATGACCACAGCCACACCCACACACACACACATGCACACACACACACACCCAAGGATCGTAATCTTCAAGAAAAAAAAAACTCCTTGCAGTCTGGCTAATGCAGCCATGGGCATTCTCAGTACAAAGTGGAACTCCACAAGCTGTGCTCCCAGTGCCCAGATCACATGACTCTTCCATCATCACAAACCGAGGGGGACAGAAACAAGCTAAAAGCAGGCAAGCACTGTGACTTTCTCTCTGTCTCTCTCATACTTGTGTCTCCATTTCCGATTCATCCATGGGTTCAAAACACATTAGTCATGCCTCAATAACAAGTCTGCACGCATGGACACTCCTGTAATGCCTTCTGAAGTTGGGAATGAGCATCGCCACAGACTACACCTCATTTTACATGCAGCCTCTGTCTGCATTTTTCAGCGTGTCTGACAGTGTTAAAGCCTCAGTGACGACAGGGCCTAGCCCTACGAAGGAGAAGAAGAAGGAGAAGAAGAAGATTCATTCCAAGCTTTGCAAGATCAAACACTTGTCATTCCCAATAGTAATATACCAATGTTCCCCATAAGGGGGCAATGTTTTCATTGTAGACAGTTAATGGACAAAAGGGAGAGGGTTTTTTTAGTAGCCAAACATTCACCATCAACCAAGCACTGTTTCTGCTACTGTGTGACATGTAGAGGTTTAGGCACAGCATTGTTCATAATATTGTGCACAACTAGTTATGGGTAGTTCCCCCCACGCCAAATCAGATTGGGTCAACCCACTCAATTATTTCAACCAATCAATTTATCCAGAGAGAACCAAAGAAACACAACAGTCTCTCACTGACCATCAACCTGAACATTCACTCTCACATTCCCTCCGACTAATCACCTCAACATTCCCACTGAATAATCACCCAAACATTCTGACTGACTAATCACCCCAACATTCCCACTGACTAATCACCCTAAATTCCCACAGATTAATCATCCCAACATTCTGACAGACTAATCCCCTCAACATTTCCACTGACTAATCACCCTAACATTCCCACTGACTAATCACCTCAGCTTTCCTATTGTTCATGACCATTCATGTGCGGCCCCCCTTTCCTACAGCTTGTTTTAAAGCTGAGGAGGTGACATCTGAAAGGGCAGTAAAGATGGGATTGGTATAAAGTTTTGTGAGATTTCTGCTGAAAAATGAAACTGTTTCTACAGCAATTAAAAGATGACTGTGGGCATTTATCTGGCAGGCCTTTTTACACCAAAGCAATGTTTCAAGTTTATGATGTAGAAATATCAAAGCAGACTACCCCTTTCCACTGGTGTTAGTAGTGTAGCGGCAGCGTGAATTCTGTATGCCGAGAGTATGGCATGAATCTGTTTACTCCCTTATCTGCACAGTGAGACACAGTGATTTAATTCCTCTGAAAGGTGCTTAGTCTCCAGAGCAGGGATGTCTGCTTGTTTATTCTCTTCATAATGGAAAGTTGAAAAGCGACAAAACAGATGAACTTGGAAGGCCTGTTAACTCTGTAAAAGGCTTTAATTGTGTGTGAGAGGCAATCACTCTGGTGGATGAGCAATGAGGCATTCCACTGATCAGATATGGCACCTCAACTGTGGATGTGTCTGAAACCCAGGAATAGCTTCAGTTGAATTGACTCTCAGAGACAGCCAATTTGCTTAAAGAAAGAAACTCTCAGAGACAGCCAATCAGCTTCAGTTAAGTAAACTCACAGGAACAGCCAATCAGCTTCAACAAAATAAGCTTTCAGACAGCTAATTAGCATAAGTGAAATAATCTGTCAGGGCCAAATTTACAAAAAAAAAAAAAAAAAAGACACAGCACTAAAAGCTCCATATTGTGTGAGTTAATTACAGTCACACTCAGCGACAATTTAATGAACAATTTACTAAGCTTTCAGGTAATTATGCAGTCAATAAAATAAAATGCATCCTTTTTGCAATTTGCAGGACAAACAATACAGAAATTGCTGCTTAACGCAAGCCAGAGAAGAGTGCAGAATGCAGAGAAACTGGCAGTGAGTTAGGGAGGTGGTTCATTGGTGATATAATTAAGAGAATGCAGAGCAATGATCAACATCAACAATTATCAAACAAAAAATAGAATTCAATTGCAAAGGCATACAGTATGTTAAATGGCACAATTTTTGGAAATGCACCTCAGAAAAGACACATAATGCTGAGCACAAAACCTCCCCCTGACATTTGAACAGAAAGAAGTGATGCTCAGTAGATTAGACCTCTAATATTGCTATAGAATCTGGTGATCAACTTTAAAATAACTGAACTTGTGTTAGAAAGACATTTGTTGCCGCAGCCTCATTCATTCAATTATATTGGCTCCCATATGTGTCTGTTTGCCTGTAGCCTTTCAACAGCCTTGACATTTGATTCTGAGGGGGAGGAAGGAGAGTTTTATTGCTATTTTCTTTGTGTTTTTATTTCAAGGTAATTGCAGTCACACCACTAAACAAACCATGAGATTTCACTGTCAAAACAATTCAGAGAACCTTGGCTCAAATGCAAAAACCCAACCAGCGCAGTGCTGTCCACATACTTATGAATCCATGGGCAAAAACCAAGGCTCCACAGTCATTTGTGTACAAGATGTACAGTACAAATGTGCAATACAGGTGCAAAGAATAGGTGTATGTACAGGGATATAGTACGTGTGTGTAGTGCAGGTGCATGGTACAGGTGACAGAAAGCAACCCTGAGGGGGATATGGCTGAGCTGGCCTTAACTCATTGGTATCTGCTGGTGAGTTAACTGATCCACACAAATTGGGATCACTCCTTGATTTAATTATTTTCTAAGTGTAAGGTGAGGTTGTATAGTGTTGAAAGCAGGGTGCCTGAGAGTGATGAGAAAACCCTGGCTGACCTGCCGACCCCTACTCCCAGCAGAACAAAGCCAATTTGTTCAGCCGCTGCTGGCCACAGGTCACTGTGGACGGATGACACACATCTCTCATTTTTACCCAGACTACCCTGCTCTCAGTGAGTGATGGAGGTGCTGAAGATGCCCAGTTTTTGAAAAGGATGACATAAAGTCATTTTTATGATGAGGATGGAGAAAGAGGGAGACAGAGACGGAGAGAGAGGGAGGTACTAAAAGTTTTTCAGAGAGACATTAATGCTGACAGGCTGTTGCATAAAAAAAATTATGAGTACCAAAACCATACTGAGGGATAATCCACTCTGCACTTCAATTTGCATGCACTCTGCCATGACTGCAGCAAATGGCCAGTCTAAGCAAACAGTCATTATACAAACATATAAATAAGCCGATTAGGTTTATTAAGGTGTAGAACCATGGGTGAAGTGGTTCTCAGTCACACCACCCTGATGCCTGTTCTGCAGCTTAGAGCTGAGGTTATTGCTTTAGCAGTGCTGTAAAATGACATAAGCCTGAAGATGGACTTCCTATTCACCAACACACACACAGGACGCATGCAGAACGCAATCAGAGATTTACTGCAATGCATTCTGGGAGCAGTACAGGGAAGTGGTCGGACATGATAACGCTGTGACAGCACACATGGTTGCCCTGAGCCCTCAGGTCGGGCCAGGACTCCAGCAGCAAGAAGAGCTGTGAAACAGTCACTGAAGAGGTGCTTTGCTGGATGCCACTGTTACTCCTGCTCTATGGTAAAACAAAGGAACTGTCATTACATTGGGGGGGGAGCCATGCAGCCAGACAGTGAATGAATGAGTGGATTAGTGACTGCGTGAGTGACATTCCTCTTTCTAGGGTTGCTTACTCGCAGCCGAAATTACAGCCCACCAGCAAAAGCCTTCACTGTTTAGAGCAGAGAGAGTGACGGAGAGGCATGGCTCCAGAATACTAATCTCATGAGAATCAAAAGCAGATGGGACTGTCTCTTGACTCCCCCCCGAGACTGCTGACCCCCCTCTCTCCTTGGAGCCTGCAGCTCGCTCACGCACGGTCTGCGAGTGTTCTGCAAATGCAGAATCATTACCGCTGGTGATGTAGGTCAGCCGGACGCTGCCAGCACTGTGGAGAGTGTCAGTGTGGGTGTCCTGACATGGTCTCCTTCCTCACTGTGTGAATTATAATGGACTTTCAGTATCTGCACCGGAAGGACTCCCTAAACACACTGATTTGCAACACACGCCGTTCAACTAAAGAGGACCGTGTTTGAAAATCAGCTGGAGGAGCCATTAAAACTGAGCCTTTACGGCTGGCCCTTGTTGTCATAGCCAGAGCACATGCTCACACGCTCTCACATGTTTATGCACATGCTCACACGCTCTCACATGTATGAGCACACACAAAAGCATTTGCACACTCTTAAATGGACACAAACAAGCACACACACAGAGAATGGGATGAGGGGAGGTTAGATACTCAAGGATTTAATTTCCCCTGATAATGATCACAGTGACCTCCATTTGTTTTCATGCACATGATACACTGTAGAACAAAAAAGGTTTTAAAACAACAATTATGTCATCTGAATTTTTGAAAAGGAAAATTTACAATTTTAATACTGTGAACACTGCACAAGCCAACAGCATATTTTACAACTACGGCACACTGTGCTTATAAGAATCAACCACATAATGTGATCTAAAACACTGAGACAAATCATTCCCACAGTAACACTGTTTGAAAACTGTACTTCTCAGGATCAAGCAATCCAAGACATGCAGCTAAGGAACTGGGCTTTCCACATACTACTACACAGCCTAGGACTATATCTAGAATGAAGGCGGGGTCTCATCAAATGAATGTGACCAAGCAAGGCAGCACAGCAGCTGTTATCGTGGAGTCAAACCATGATTCTATGTTTTAATTTGGCTAAGGACATTAACTCAGCTAAGTCACTGTAGCTGGAACAGTGCCAGGTATTTGCACAGTGATGTTCAACTAATTAACATGAGTCATGCTATTTTAAATTAATTTAGAGTATTGTATAAAAATACTTAAAATGTGAAACACGTTCTGTTTTTTGAGATTTGGAATGCTTTTAACAACTGAATTACTTATTTACTCACGAAAATCAAATTGTCCTGAGTGAATATGTAGAAATATGTAAAACATAAAATGCTGTAAATGTAATGTTTCCATTGTCTGAGAGTAAATAGAATCTTCTGGAAAATTAGGGAAACTTAAAACCCGCGTAAAAAAGATCAGGAACAGAAGCATTAATAGCATTCATCACTGCCAGGGCTGCCATTATTATGGGAGTATGTTTCCCGAAGGAAGGGCTTGCGGTGTTAATGTTCCCAAAATTTAAATGATCCTCCATGGAGAGATTGGACAGGACCCGCGGTCAGTCCACTATGCCGCCGGCACCGTGCCGCTTGACCGAACTGAAACCAAATGTTCTGAACGGGCCAGACGGGGCTTGCTGCCGGGCCTGGTCTCGGCCGGCTGGAACCTGCGCAGTGTGGGTTGAGATGCCACCGCTGCTCCTTGGGACGGTCCCTGACAGAGTTCAGTTCACTGCTGGCACCTCCAGACCCGCCGAAGCAGCGGGGGCTTTGGAATTTAATTTTCTGTTTTACAAGCCTAATAAAACCACTGTCTGGCAGGTGGTTTAAAAGACTTCATTTCATCTGCGGGCTCCCCCGTACGGTTTCCAATTCAATGCGTCCCCTTGCTTAAACAGATATCCTGAAATATGCAAAAGATCCAAGAAAGATGACTATTCATGTCCATGGAACAATGATTCACATCCAGCCTGACTCATGCCTAATGACAGCACACACACACACACAGGCTCGCAGGGAAAGCGGGCTGTTTTTGGCTCTGGTTTACGTAACCGATTTCTCATCGGTGCTGTTCTGCTCTGGGGCTCCATAACCAACCATGATTCGCACCTCTGGGGACATTTACAAAGGCCAATAACAGCATAAATGTCAGGGTCATTTTATTCGTCCTCATACTGCGCATCCCACACGGAGGGCACCATGTTTTCTGCCTTAGCACAGCTCTAATTTTGTCTATGCCTTCATCCATAGAATCTTATTGATTCAGCAGATCTGCTATCACAGCTGTGTTTTCACATAAGCCTTTGCCAATGTGTCTTCATTGCTCCACACTGCTGCTCTGAACACTTCTCCACACTGCTGCACTGATCACTCCTCCACACTGCTGCTCCACACTGCTGCACTGATCAGTACTCCACACTGCTGCCCTGATTACTACTCCACACTGCTGCACTGATCACTCCTCCACACTGCTGCTCCACACTGCTGCACTGATCAGTACTCCACACTGCTGCCCTGATTACTACTCCACACTGCTGCTCTGATCACTCCTCCACACTGCTGCTCCACACTGCTGCACTGATCAGTACTCCACACTGCTGCCCTGATTACTACTCCACACTGCTGCTCTGAATACTGCAGTACACTGGTGTTGTGACAACCACATATTCTCCATACAATTCCAAATACATTCCTGCTAAGTAACAATCCTATGGACAGGCTCCATAGCCACCTAAATTCCACACAGACTTTAAGTGATTTAAGCTGAACTACTGTCCTCCAGCCATTAATCAGGCAGAGCCAGACTGAGGCTGGTACTCCAGCACCACCTGCAGAGCCTCATTCACCATGTGGCACTCAATCCTCTGTATTTAAGGATGTTCCCGCACTCCTAGAGAGAAGCCACAGCTCAGTATTAATCAAGCCGCCAGTATGGCCAGTAGGGGGTGCTCAGGGCACCGTGGAGCTGTGGGCTACATCATTGTGTGGGTGATTAATTGCATCTAGCAGGGTCTGTTCTGTTTGGTGGATGGTGCTCAGACAATGGCTGTCACCTCATTCTCTATGGGCACCACTGCAGGGCAGAGGGGAGCAAATGCCTGAGGGACAGACTAGGGGAAGGGGCAGTATAGCATAGTGGTTGAGGAGCAGGAATCATAACCGAAAGGTTGTTGGTTTGATTCCCCACTGGGGCACTGCTGCTGTACCCTTGGGCAATGTACTTAATCCACAATTGCCTCAGTACATATCCAGCCATATAAATGGATAACATCGCAAATAAAAAAACTGTAATTGATGGAAGTTGCTCTGGATAAGAGCGTCTGCTAAATGCCAATAATGTAATGTAAAATGGAGGGGGGCCAAAAGAGGGAGGGGAGGAAGGGAAAGGCCACAGTAAGCAGAGGAGAATAACACTCTCAGTGGCACAAATCAGAACACCTGACTTGTCAGCGACGCCAACAGACCAGCTAAGCGGTCAGCACTATTACTGTGTGTCCTTCATTACTGGCACAGCGTTATCGGCTCAAACTGCTGTCAGTCTCCCCGGCCCTGCCTGCAGGCCCCCTGACTCTCACAGATTCACCCCGCTGCTCCCCCCAGTCTCCGTCACACGCAGCTGCAGCGCGTTAGCCAAAAGGAAGCCAGCACAGGAAAGCACACAACGCTGTCAGGGCCAGATCCATTTCACACATACAACATTTTCCTCTTAGCAAGTCCCATCAAAATGAAAACAGAAAAAAATGTCACTGGCATTTTCCATCACTTTGCTTTGCAGCAGTGGAGGCTTTGGAGCTCTAAGTAGCAGGCACTAAAAATGCCTAACCTGCCCTAAGCATCTTTACGTGTGGTTCTGATGGTTCTCTGTGGTTAACAGGTCTGTCGGATTGAATAGGGCTATCCCAACTCTAGATGATTACTTTTTTATTAAATCGTGTGTAATTTGGTGCTGTTATCTTCATAACCTTTGCGCAAAATTACATGAACATTTAAATTGCAATAAAAAGAGTCAGAATACAGTTAAATCCGACCTCCAATCTCTTCCTCGATCAAACTTATTTAGTGTAACCCAATCTCTTTTTAATTATAATGATTTTATGTGAAATACATAAAGGCAATGTAACCACAGACTCAGTCCAGGAAAAAGGAATTAGTCACAGATAGGTTTGACAGAATTTTTCTCTCTTGTGAAACAGATGACTCAAGTTTAACTATATCTCTGAATGCCATTGTAGATTAAATATCAACGGATGGGTCTTTAAAAGCTGAAATACCACAGAGAATAAACCAAAGAAGCTGTCTGGTTTGGTGTTAGTCACAGCACCCATCATTAGTTCAAAATACTTAGCAATGCATGCATCAAGACCACTGAAACAGTTTCCTTTTCTGTAGCATTTTCATTTTTGAGTTTCATCCTTGAGTACTTCCCCATGTATTCGCTTGCATAAGTTGATGAAATAATTGGATGCGATGAATTATTATTCATGAGGTTGGCACACACTGCTATTGCAGTGACTAGCACATATATATTAGTGGATTTGTTTTATGTTTATTACATTTGCCCTTTGGTGTTCTTATTCAAGAAGGATGTCACTTTTACCCTTCAGTGCCACCCAAAGAAGATCAAAGATGGCAAAACACATTATGCTCTCTCACCGCACTGCATGTACAGGCCATTTTCTGGCTCTCTTCTGTCTAAAGCTAATTGGGTGCTTTTTGAGAGAGACGTACTCAGTGCTGTTTAGAAGCTCAATATTTCTTTTACTTCATGGGCTGCCTTCTGCTTTCTTTGTCTATTGCCAGTTCGAAGGGTCTGTATGTTTTCATGGCCCTGTGCTTGCATATTTAAAAAGCCAACATACAGCACAGTGTAAATGTCATCCATAAACTGAACACCTACAGGGGGCTGGATGGTAGAGAGCATAGCTTGTATGTTCCCCCTGACCTATTGGAAACAGTCCCCCCCAGGCTAGTACAACCCTTGCACAGAAAGCAAGGAACAGTGTTCGCAACTGCCTGTTTCCCATGAGCATCATAAATAATGTAACCAGCCAAACTATTTATAACTCATAAACACACTGATTTGAGCCCAGCTCAATTCTTCCATTCTTGATGTTCCAACTCCCTGAAGTTCACTGCATTTTGCATCACACTGACTGAGCTGCTCCAGTTTGCACAGATTCCTTCTATCCCGCCCTAACGGCCAATGAGAACTCAGCACAACGAGACTGACAGCAAAAACCTCTAAAAGCTCAGCACGGTTCTGAGAGCAGCCTTTGACAGATGGGCCTTGCCTTGGCGGACGTCCCTGGGCGCGAGAATGATGGCGTTCTGGGAGTGCGTCTGAGTGACGCAGCAGTCGTCGGTCGGGGACAGGATGACGTTGTAGCTGTGGTAGGAGGAGTCGTTGTGGGGCGTGGCGGGGATGAGCGGGACGGGCTGGGCGGCGTCTGGGCAGATGCAGCCGGTCTGCGTGATCCCGCACCCCTCGCTCTCCTTGCCCGAGCGCAGGCAGTCCTCGAACCAGCGGCACAGCACCCCGCAGGTGAACTGGCTGGAGTTCTCGTTGTTGATGAGGAGCACCTCCACCAGGTGGAAATCCAGCGTTTCCACGGGGACGGGCTCCGCCCCCGCCGCGGGTTCCGCCGTCAGGCACAGCTGCACGAAGTTCTTGTCGAACTGCATGAAGGCGTAGGGCCCGGCGTGCCGGCACAGCTCCACCACCTCCGGGTCGGGCCGAGCCGGGGCCGCGCACGTCTGATTGGCGAGGTAGTGGTCCAGGGGGATGAGCATGGGTTCGAAGGCGTGGCAGGCCTGGGCGTGCCGGTTGAAGCGGAAGTAGAGGGTGTACTTGGTTGGGTCGGGGTTCTCCACGGTCCAGGAGCAGCCGAGGGCGAGGGTGGGGAAGACGTCCCGGAGAGAGAAGGAGCCGTACAGCACCCCTTCCACCATGGAAGAACAAGGGGTGTCCTGGCCCCAAGAGAGCGTGAGGAGGGACAGCAGCACAGGCAGGCAGAGCTGGCCAGCAGGGGTCATCCTATGTCATTGGTCCTGCAGAGAATAGGGGGTGGGGAGAGACACAGACAAACACAGACACAGCATAAGCAAAAATGACCAATGTTCACTTCAATGTTACAACACAACATGAGAACATAGTGCCAGTGTTTGCCTGTCTAAACCAATTCCTTTGTAAAGGGTTGTCCCATTAGTCTAATTTTATAGAGCAGTGTATCTTTAAAACTTGTTTCTGCTGCTTAAACATAATGGCTACTATAAAAAACGACAGTTTCACCCCTCAGGAGTTGAAAGGCAGAAATTGGTATTTTCTGTGCTTTATGGTCAATAATTGTCAAGGAACCAATGAAATCCATATAGAAAATTTCTGTGCAGAAATCCCACCAGAGACTTACACACAAAATATTTGGTATAAACAAACTGTTGAGAGGGTTTGAGTGTGTAAGTACTTTTCAGAGCACAAGGGACAATAGTATTCAGTGTTACTCAGTATTTTGATATGCATGATCCGCAACATTTTAAGGTACTCAGAACTCCAATATGCAGTATTTTACAGTACTCAGTACCCTGCCATGGAACATTCTATAGTACTTAGTACCCTGATAGGCAGTATTCTACAGTACTCAGCAGTCAGATATGTAATAGTATACAGTACTCAGTACCTCAGCATGCAGTTTTCTACAGTACTCAGTATTCTGCTGTAGCTCTCAGCCTGCAGTGTCAAAAGACCCCAATTGACAGGCAGCAGAATAAAAGGTGCTGATCTGGGGAAGCGATATCCACGTAACAAACCCATTTCTGAAACACTGACACTGAGAACCCACAGCGAAAAGCACCCTCATTCCCCCAAGCAGCTGAAATGAATTGTGGAGGCCCTTCTTTGAAAAAAGATGTAATTAGATTATTGGGGTGGATGAATATCGCAGTGTTCCGGCCTCTCTTGTCAGTTACTCTTTGTATTTTGGATTTTAAGGTCAGTGCAATTGTAATTTCAGAAATTTCATTTAAATCACTGATAAATGCGGCAAGAGCGAAGCAGCGGGTGTGACCTCAAATTCAGCTTTCATCTCGTGCTTCAGGGTCCAACCTCAATTACGCACTTCTCTCTGGGTTTCACACCAGATCAATCTACAACAGTTTCAAAAAGTTGAAACTTCTTTTTGGTTTGTACTTTGAAGATCCTGTCGCCCATGTTGAACACAACATGCACTGTGCTGTAATCCTACTGGGTTTACACCTATAAATGCTAAAATAAATTAACCAGTATTCAAATCCTGTCCTGATCATGTAGCTGATTTTTTTTTTTTTTTTTTTTTTGCAAATCCTTAAATGAGAATTCAGTTTAGATGTAATGGCCACCACAGTCGCATTCAATTTAATGCCAGAGATATCCAGTGACTGCCTCTGTGAAAGACAAATTACCAACTGCAAGCATAACAGACACAGGCCCTCATTTTGATTCGAGCAGGATAATCAAAGATGCAACAGCAGAGAACACCAAGAGGATGCTTAATATACAGCTATCCCTCTTCATTCACCCCTCGCTGTCTCTCTCTGTGGATTTCACACACTGACCCACACCACACGGGAGCAATGGGCAGCAACACATTCCCACACACACACACACACACACACACACACACACACACACACACACAAAACCAATCAGGCTCTCGCTTTGGCTCTACAGAGTGATGTGCTTAGAAGGGGCTTTACTACTACACGTACACAGGAATCAATTAATTAACCTCATTTGAATAGAGGCCCACCTAATAAGGCTACTGAAGAATGCTCTGGCACTCATGACAAGGCCACTTCAAATCAGAACAGTTGGTTTTGGATCAAGGAATAATTAGCAGAGTGCAAACTACACAAATACTCCATCAGTCTTTAATGGATACACCACAATGCTAATGGTATGGCAGTAAGCCCCGACATTCATAAGGCAGTACTTTTTACGTTGCCTGCCAATAGTGTAATTAACAAGGGAGGGACGATTCTTCGTGTCGTCTTTGTAAAACATTGAATTTAGGTAAGTGTACAGGTAGGCAGATACAGTAGAATCTGAATACCTTTACAGCAGCTACTGAGGAGTGTAGCAGGGGAATGCAAGGTTTAGATGAGCACCTCACCTGTGACCAGGTGATTATGTTTGGGAAGGAGGCTCTTTGGGCCAGCCCTGGGTCTGTTTCAGGTGCTGCAGTGGTGAATATCATTCTTTCAGAGCACCGCTAGGGATGGAGCGTGCAGAGTGGGTGGTAGCTTTTGGATTCTATGCTATTCCTTTCTGTCGGTTCACTCTGACAGCTCCAGGGTTCCTGTGTCAGCTCATGTCAAATCACATGTGTATGTGTTGGCTTTCTGCATTCACTTGTTCAACGTCTTGACTGACAGGTTGTCAAGAAACTCCGCTGAATTGATGAGGATTGGGGAGACTCTGCTATGGGCAGGGAGGGGGGGTAGGGGGTGGGGTGGGCGTCAGGACTGACCAGACAGTTTTGTGTTCTGACTCAACATCTGCTGTTTTTTAGCTTGTCATCCTTCTCATCTCACCTGTATTTAGTCCTGGCATTGCTCCTGGACTCCCTGAGTCTGATGAATGATGAGGCCTGTTTCTGTTGGGTGACTGCTCATGTGGTTATGGAGTGTCATTTTTAAAAGCATTCAGGGTTTGATGTGGCATTTAACAAAAACGCCTAACGAACTACAAAATTGGGACTGATTCATGCTTGGGATTGCATTGAAAAGGTCTCCTAGTGGGAAGATTAAGCATACATAATGCTGATACATGGGTATACATGGTTCGCTTCTTTGTTCAGAAGGAGCGTGTTTGGGCCTGGGACATGCTGTAGAATCACCCCTTCCCATGAGGCTTTCAGGTGCTGGAAACCATGACCCCCAAAGTGCCCCAGAATCAGACACAGCAGTTTTCAGCCCAGCCTTCAGAGTGCGAGGGCAAGGCAGAATATGGCAGCCATATCAATCCTCTCCTTTTACATGGCCCGGAGGCAAGGGCCACTTTTAGCAGGACACCGAATTTCATTTTAATGAGAGGCAGAGGTGGGTGATTGCTACTGAGCAGGTCGCTCTATGAATCACCCGTACCTCTTTCCATCTCCAGGAAGGCAAATGGCCTCCTGACTAGCTCTGTGTGTGGTGTCAACATTCTCCTTCCTTCATTCTCCTTCTCGTTGTAACCTCCAGTTAGACTCTGAGCATTTTATTCCATTCACCGGGATGACATGCACTCCAACATAGACATGATGGGCCCAAATAGATCCATCCATCAAAGCAACAGCATGAACTGTGTATCAACACTGTGGCAAAGGCTTTTGGTAAAACGCAGTATAACAAGTACAACGCATACGTATATCGCATAAATATCATAAGCATTAGAGGCAAAAGCCTGGTGGGTTTTGCTGTGAAAAAAGCTTGGAGGTCAAAATGTTGTGACACTAGAAGCTTATAACAGTACAATCCTGGTGACTGAAAATGCCAGTAGTAGTATATGGTGGTACACATTATGACAGCATTGGCTATGGCAATGTTTCCCACAAGTATGTGACGTGACAAGGATGGCAGTAGCGATACTTTATTGGTGTGGCTAATTGACCAACCCAATTAAAGGCATGTTACTCTGGATAAAAGTGTCTGACTAATGAAGAAATGCAAATGCATTATCAGCCACTGTGTGGTCGACCTGGAGCCACAGCACTGAGCAAAGCATCTACCCTCAAAGTGAAGACTTGATGAGCTGTAGGTAACTCACACAAAACCCCTGCAATTAACCCCCCCACATCTGAGTGGGCAGGTCTGCAGAAAAGGGAGAAATTAAATAAATCTTAAAAGGACCTTTGTCTCTGTGTTATTCTGGGCTTAGTGCCGCTGCTCTAATGTGTCACACAGAGGATAAATGCGTGCGCTAATGGTCGTCCTCAAGCAGAACGTTTTCCTCTCCTCCAAACGCCCAGCCGAGCAGGACCCGTTAATGGGATTTTTATATCTTTTACCTCAGGACATCCACTCACATACAGCACCAATATGTCAACAACCCAGGGAGAAAAAAAAAAGCTGAATATGCCCTGCTGGAGTCACATAGGACCAGCTAACACTGACAGGCCGTGATGTACCTGAGAGAGCATGAGTGTGTCTGAGTGTGCCTTTGCTTGTGGGAGTGTATGCTTAAATATGCATGAGAGTGTGTGTGTGTGTGTGTGTGTGTGTGTGTGTGTGTGTGTGTGTGCACAGTATGCAGGAGTGTGTGTCTTTGTATGAGTGTACGTGTGTGTGTGGGTGTCTTAAATAGACTCAGGTGTGTGGAGGTGTCACTGGCTGTGTGAGGTTCTCTTTAATGAGCCACCATGCCGTTCTGCCACTGTTAAAGCAGATGCGCAGGAGAGCGCTGTAATCCGGCCCCAGAGGGACTGTGTGGGCCCACAGCCCCGGCGTGTACAGGAGGCTCTGCCCCAGCTTGCTCACAGCTGTTACCTGTTCGACGGGAACGAGCCTGGGCCCAAAACACAGGATAACCTCTTTCGGAGGGCAGACCAGTTGCAGAGCAAACAAACAGCTCAGTCCACACAGCGAGCCGGTGACATATAACCATGTTACCACAATTCTACAGAAAGGAGAGCTGGGAGAATTTTTGATACATCCGTGAAAACATAAAACATTGCAGTTGCACCCATTTGGTGACAGAGGGAAAGGACTGTGGCTTTATGCTATCTGCGGGGATCAGCCACAAAACATTTTACAATGCTAACTCGGATCAGATTTTCACCCTGCTGCACAGAGTGATCCACGTTCCATAAACCTATGGTGTATCATTGAAATTATCATTATTTAGAGTTTATACACACTATGTATGTATGTGTGCCGTATCTCATAACCCTTTATTCTATCATTTTTCAGGAGCAGATGAAACCGCTTCCACAAAGGTACGAGACCAGGGGTACAATCTCACGTGGGAAGTGTAGCACACCTGTGTCCCTCTGTTTGTCTACACTGCTCCCCTCTTCAGTACAAACACATTTCATCTCTGTTCTCTTAAACAGCTTGCATTTGTTCATTGACACAGCCGGATATTTATGGAAGCAGTTCAGGTTAAGCACCGTGCTCAGAGGTGCAAAGGCAGTGCACCACCTGTGCATGGAACCTGCAACCTGTGGTTACAAGCCAAGCAGGTTAACCTCAACACCTGACACCCTTGGCTATGCTGACGGTGTGGAAAACTGTCTCTGTGTATTTGATAATCCACCTCAATCCATAATCACAGTGAGGATGAGAGAAATTGCCTGCAAGATCAGTAAGAATTGAGTCTGCCTCACTGGTCTGCCTGTCTACACACTCCCTATCACAGCCAGCACAACTGGCCTCATCTCTAGGAACATCTGCAATCTCTGACCCCAGGGGAAAAGGAAGAGACTGTGTGTCTCTCTGTGCTTTTATACAGGTGACAGGAACAGAAACAGCCTGGCTTATTCCCCTGTCTGCAGGATGAAGTGCTCAGTGGGACACAGCTGTCATGGGAAATGAGAGACTCTCTGTGGCCTTGGTAGCAAACAGGTCCCACAGCTGTTGCTATTTCATTGATCCCAGGGGTTTCCAAACAGCATGGCGATCAGCTGTGAAATTAATTATAGCTGGAGAAGCCAGTTATTACCATATAATGTCTTAACAGAAGTCAGTTAATATAGTGCAACATGAAACATGAACAGAATTAATAAGACAAAGACCACTTTAGCGTACACACACACACACACACACACACACACACACACACATATACACGCATATACACACAGGCAGCCCTATGGAGGTCAGTTCCTCATGTTGAGCAATCCTGTAGCATGTAACCCCTGGACACATTTCTTCTGCGTCTCAGTATAAACGCTTAATGGCTGAACAGCCAGCCTGCCACTTCATTGCCAATGGGGAAAAGTTCTTTCCAACTCTGGATACTTAGAGGACAAACGCAGCGCAATTTAGCCCGGAATCCCAGAGGAAGCAATACGAAGCTCAGAGTTCCTGCGCGAGGAGTGCAGCACAAAGGCAAGCGGACAGGACGCAGATCAAGCCTGTAGGATTCCATGAATAACCAAAAGAGCACACAGACGGAGGGGTATTCTCTTGCTGGAGGAGAGGAGCAGGGCAGTTGAAAAAGAAAAATCCTGTGGAGCTCAGAGGCAGAAGATGAGAGGGTGACATGTACACCCAAACTTTGCCTGGCGTGCACAGCATAATTCAAAAAAGTTCCTCTAGATTCTATTGTTTCAAAACAACTGCAGAGAATAACTGAAGGCTGGTAAAAAAATAAATAAATAAATAAATAAGGTGAGACAGCCGAGAGGCTCCACACACTCAAAACACCCCAACATCACCGCATTATTTACACATTCCAACACCCAATGCCAAACCCATCCTCATCCAAACACAAACACCCAATAAATGCTGGAAACAATTAATTTCCAAGTCCACAGCTGCTTCCATTTCCTTTAGAAATTAGTAATCGCCACCCATCCTAAGTGTAACCACACCCCTCTAAGGTGACAGATTGTAGCAAACCATGCCCCTCACAGGTGTTATTGAAGACTCATCATACTTACTTTCCCTTGATGGAGCCCTGCAGACAAACAATATATAATGAAATTTTTGATAAATACAGTGAAGGCTTCTACAGTACATAGTACAAATTCTCACTCTCTCTTTCTGAACATAGCACTCCTGAGTGGTCTGCCACTTGGCCTACAAGGGTACAATCAGACATGTCACATGATGTACCTCTTTACTTATAGGCCACTCACAGAAAGCAGGGAGGCAGGTATTTCTAAAGCAAGAGAAGCTGTAATCATCTACAGCACAGCACTCCCCCCAGAACACACACTTGCTATTTTAAGCAATATCTGTGTCAGTTTCAGAAAAAAAAACACTTTCAAGGGTTGCTTTCCCTCCAGGCAGGTTGTATCTGAGAGTGGCCAGAAAAGAACATCAGAGAGACCTGCAAGCACTCACAGAGAAATGTAGACAGAGAACACCTGGACACCTGGAGAAAGAGGGTGGGGGGGTGAGCAAGGCCCGGAACATCTCCCTGGAGTCTAAATTGGACTCTGAAAACGCTGGATGGAAAAAGCAGGGCTCCGAGAATACTGAAGTGTAGAATTAAAGTTTGAGATGGACGACATTTCAGGCTCATGCTATTTAACTCCTACATGTACCTAACCTATTCGCCTTAGCTATAAATGACCAGGTCACTTTCAATCTTCCAGGATCAATGGGTCCTGTACACTTCATTTTCCTTGCAACTTTAGATGTGTTTTTTTTTTTAACTCTTACTCTGGAAGATGCTGTGGATAAGAGTGTCTGATAAATGAGTAACGTACTTTCCTACACCACACCTCCCCTTGACTAGTCCTCCATTTTGCCTCCCCTTAATTCCTCCTCCGCTCCACCTCTCCATCCTGCAGGTCATGCTTCACCCAACCCAGTTCCAGAGTGTGGAGTTCATTACCTCACCTGAAGGACCCCACTACAGGTGACCTGGGCTTTCAGCGCTACTAGGCAGCTGCTCATCCACCTCCCGGGGCTGAAATATTCACCTGCTATCCATGACTTGTTGGGACTGAATTGCTATGTTTTTTTAAAACCTTCTTTGAGGCGAGTTATCTGAGCTCATTTCAGGGGGAAGAGACCTTTAGTGGACCTTGTGATGATGAACAGATGTAGACAGGTCTCACCTCCGGGCTGCACCTCAGGGTCGCAATGAGTTTCACTATCAGATGTTCCTGTGTCTATTATAAACTTTCATTCCAAAAACTGAGATCGGACTCAGTCTCCCATGCATCATCTGGGAGAGACAAGATTAATGGCAGGATAGCATCTGTGATGCCAACAGAGTAAGCGTTCAGCTTCACCTAGGAACAGGATACAATGAGCATGGAAACCCATTGAAAACAACCTGATCAGCCCAAGGCTCCATGTTTCCTCAGACCTCTAGGGATTATGGGTTCATGACCCCAACATAAATCACACAAAAAGAATTCTAAATATTACAATACATCTAATAAATACGCAATAGCAGACCTGTAGGCATTTTAGAGCAAATGCTCCTTGGTTTCTGTTATACTTCACCTGTAGCTGATCATGTGATAAACAGAATGAATATTAGCACTGAAATCACAGGTATGGCATCTAGAGAAAAAGGCAGCACAGCCAATTGAAACTATTCTGATTCATTAGAAACTTAGTAAACTTTTTTGGCTGTACACACTGCTAGCTATAAAACCAAAGAGCCCATGGTTATTTTTCTTCATTGGTTATGATATTTAAACCAATCACTACTATTTATAATGCTATTTAGATGAGCTGCAGTATTCTTGGTCCAGTTTATGCAGTTAGCAGCATTTCCTATGTACTATTCTCATTTGAATTAAAGTTCAGTTCTGAAATCTTGTCTGTGTTTTGTCGTGGGCTGTGACACACAATCCTAACCAATTAATGTGAGCTGAATTAACATAAACAAGTGATTAAGTTTAAACTCAGTTTAAATTGAATTACTCATTGTGTATCTTTTTAAACCATTTTCAATCACCATTAAAACATTGTTCTTTTTGTTAACATCCTCATACAGATTCTTATGAGGACATGTGGCCCATGTGATCTATTCTGTGTTTGTAACTCAGTGTTACAGTCTGTGGTTCTTACTAAGTATTACAGTCTGTGGTTCATACTAAATGCTACAGTCTGGGGTTCTTATTAAATGCTACAGTCTGTGGTTCTTACTAAATGCTACCGTCTGTGGCTCTTACTAAATGGTACAGTCTATGATCCATACTAAATGCTACAGTCTGTGGTTCTTACTAAATGCTACAGTCTATGATCCATACTAAATGCTACAGTCTGTGATTCTTACTTAATGCTACAGTCTGTGTTTTTACTAAAAACTACAGTCTGTAGTTCTTACTCAGGGTAACAGTCTGTGGTTCTTAGTGGTACAGTCTTCCTGTGGGCAGGAACATCACGGGACTCATGGAAGCATGGAAAAATCAATCTGATTCACTTTGCAAACGTCTGTGTGCACTCCTTTCATCATTAGTAAAGTCTTTTTTTCCTGTCCAGAAATTGAGCTACTTTCTGATAACAGCCTGAAGAAAATGAAATCAATAACAGCTTCCCTCCACTTTCTCTTGGAAGAGGAGTGGGCGTGACATCACCCTTCAGACACTAAACCAGCCCGTTTTATGTGCAACGCACTACGCTATCAATACACCACAGGCCTGCAACAAGGGCATATAATTTATTCTGCATGAAAATCAGCAATGGATTTAAGAGGAAACATTAAACTTGAAATTGAAGTTTCAATTTACCAGGGCCAATTTGTAAAATAATACACTATAACGTGTGTGCCATACAGGGACCCGAATGTTAAAAGGAGAGAATAAATACATCCAAACATTCCCATTACCCCCTACCCATGGATCTGTTAGCCATCAGAACAGCCCTTCACGAACCGCATGGCCATCTCATTCATCTTCCTGGCATCAGGACTCGGCTCTTCAGCGCAGATGAGACCCGGCTGATGTACTGAGGTTTTCTCCATCCCCGTGATCAGAAACGAGCCTGTAGGTGCTCTTAGCGGAGAGGAGTACACACATCCACGGCGTGTGCAATTCCGCCAGAAAAAAATCAGCGATGCTTCTCCGCCGCATGTAGGAAGGAGTGATAATTACACACATCTTGCTCCGTTTACAGCTTTCAATCGCTTTTTTTCCCCCCACGCATTTCGCCGGCAAGATGAGAGCTGCCTGGACAGATCCCACACTTTTCTTTCAGGATTGATTTTACCATAAAGATTTTTTTTGTATGTATTGATTGCAAATTGTTATTTCCACATGAGGTACCCCTTGAATAATTCAGTGAGAGACACACTGTGATGGAGGGGGAGGAGTGGGAAGGCCTGCCCCCTGGTGGCTGTACATGGTTTGTACATGAGTGGCTCCTTGAATGGTGCCAGGTCAAAAGACACACAGCACTCCGTACAGACACGGTCACCTGTAACAGGTTCAAGCAAGAGAGGTGAGAGAAAGAACAAATGGTGGGTGGGTTTGAGGATAGATCTCAGCCCCCACTCTCAGCCCCCACTCTGACTGACATATAACACTCTCACAGCATTTTCTTTTCTTGCGTACTTAAATAATTGTGGAATTACGGTGCAGTATTTATTTGCCTATGAGGAACCGATTTCGATTTCGTGCTGTGTAACTTGACAACTACAAGACATGCTTCTCTGGAATGTCTCATGCAATATGTATATCAATCCTCATATGAAAAATATTTAAAAGATAAAAGTTAATCTGGAGAATAAAGAATTAGAGATGGAGCACAGTCTGCTGAACATCTTACCAGAAATAGACCAAATCAGAAAAGGTATGTGAAACATTAATGAAAACCACTTTTGAAAACCGTAAAAAGGCATTATATAAAAGATACACAGACACACACACAGACACACACACACAGTGTGGGGTAACTCAGCTCCAGCTTGGGTCGGTGGGTGGGGGGAGATGGGGGAGGGGTTTATTGCCAGCCGTTCCCCTCAGCCAGTCTACCCCACCTGTTACTATACCTCTCCTCCTCCCCCGCACACCTGGTGCTTGGGCGCTGGGGAGCCAATCAGAGCGTGACCACTGCTGCCAGGAGCCGAGGCATGGCAGAACTGGAGGGGTTTCAATCAGCAGAGAGGGAGCACACTCACAGCTAAGAGGCAGAAACACCCCCAGAGGCCTGCTACATAACACACACACACACACACACACACACACACACACACACAACAAACTCACACATTCACTCATGCACATACACACACACACACACATACGCACCTACACCCAAGGGCACAATGGTCCTTAGTTAAATTCTAATTAAAACATTAACAAAACCCTCTTTGCATCCAGAAAGAGACTCATGTAGATATGAGGTGTCCTCATATGACCCAGTTCTATAATCCCATGAGCCTCTGCTGGGCCTGTCGAAAGAGGGAGGCACACATCAATCAACATGATGCTGCCCACTGAAAGCTGGCTGCGAGAGACGGCCCAATCACAGCGGCTGGTGTGGTGCTTTCCTGCAGCTCGGTGATGTGCCTGCTTAATATCCAGCTAATGACACATTCTGAGAAGTGATAATTGCGCTCTAATCTCTTGCCTCCTCCATTATATTGACTTACACGAATGAATCTGGACCCTCTCTGACAATGGGGCGGGAGGTCAGAGGGCACGTGGCTCATTTCAGCCGAAGTAAACAAGTGCGGAGAGGATAGGGAGACCAGCGGAGCGCTCAGGCGTGAGATGGATTGTCATTCGGCATCATTACTGCGGCCCATGTGAAAACACGCTGCAGCTCATTAATATTCATGGTTTCTGTTGCGGGCTTCTCCTAGCCCAATATGGGACCAAGCTGAGAGACCTGACAGATGAACACAATGCACACGCTACTCAAATAGCAACGCTTGTGGTTCCTCCTCCCTGCCTGCCCCGCCCCAGCCGAGGACAGTGACGCTAGCAAACCGCGTCTCGAGGGGGGACGTGATAAGATGCTTAAGTAGGCTTGATTAAAACAGAGGAGAAAAGATTCATTAGGCTGTCAGGGAGTATCAGCAGAAAGCATATGGACCTACACTTGCCTGTGTGTGTGTATGTCTTTTCCTGGTGCATTTGTATGAACATGAAGTCAAGAAGTGAGACTCTGGGGAAAAATGTGGCAGTGCTAGAGGCATCTCCAGATGGTGTTTTCAGCCTCTCTTGCATGATATAGGTTTTTCGGTACAGCCAAAACCAATAAAATGACAAAAGTTTAATTACATTATTTTGTAATTTCAAGAAAAATACTCAAGAATTGCACATACAACCATCTTACTAACACAACCCACCAGCCCAAGCATGGTCTTTTGTCCATCTTATGAGTAATTATATGTCTTCTTCAGGGTTTTATGTAATTAGATATGTGGAGGTTTACCTCAGGGCATGTATAAGCCCTGTATTTAGAATGGGATAGCCCTTAGGCTGTGCGCACATGCTGTGCATTGCACTTACATTTCAATCTAGGCATGCACTTGCAATCTCAGCACAATGTGTGCCGCTGAAACCTGTTCATATGTAGCTAGTACTGCCCTGTTTGTGCAATATTTCCTGCAGCATTTTTAGATACACCGTAAGTTGCTCTAGATAACGGCATCAGCTAAATGAAAATAATGTAATGTAATGTCAAGTCAAAAGAGACTAAACAATAGTGAAAACACTCAAGCACCACATGCCCCATGAAGACTGATTCTGGCGAGTCTTACAACTATCAGCCACCTACAGCAGCAACAGGACATGAGTCACACCCCTCTGTAAACTTCAGGCACAGCAGATTAAAGCAGCAGCCCAAACGATTCATTAAAAAGCAGCAGCACAAATCATTCATTAAAAGAGTTGTAAGAACTATTCAAAGCTAACTTTAGTCAGTTTTTGGTGTCCTGTATTCTTGCATCTTTTACATATTTCTCTTTTTCTCAGATTTCATTCTCACCCTATGATTCTTTAATCAACCCCATTAGTTTACTTTAGACTGATAAAAGCAATTTAGAGTCAGCACTTAGTGTTTATGAGCATACGTACCTCTCCATAGCACAATAACGGTAATGGTAAATGGTAAAAATCTATTCCTGGAGGAACACTTACACAGAATATCTGTCTCTTAGCATTCAGAGACAGACTTGGTTATTTGAAAAGTCCCTGTACACCTTCTAGAAGCATCAAGTCTTATTTAATTTCCTCTCCACTTCAGCCTCATAGCTACTGACATCATATCCCCTAATCTCATGTATAAAGCAGTGGCAGTCCAACCTCTGGGAGAGGTACCACCACTGCTTTAACACCCAACCACCTCTGCTCATGGTGATCAGCCACTTTCAGCCAGGGGAAGAGCATCCAAACTGATCAAGAACCAAGAGCTGCATCCACATGCACGCCATATGCTGCCCGTCACGGTACTCTGAGCTGGGCATGTCCATTCTCGAATCGCTGCACCACGCTGGAGCAATGTTGGGATCAGCTGGAGATCAGTGTGGGTGTGAGACTATGGTGGATCAGCTAATGAGCATATGGAGCATTGTTTATTTCTCAAAGAAATAAACATACAAGCAAACTGCCTCCAATTCATCAGTGCCACTCTGAGGGAGGTGTGTGCGTGAATGTGTGTGAATGTGTGTGTGTGTGTGTGTGTGAGAGAGAGAGCTCAGTTAAGGAGCTGCAAACCCTTACCAATAGATATGAGGGGATTTGTTCATCTCATAATATGACACAAGTTTTCTTTTTTTTTTTCTTTTCCTCTGATATCAAGCCTCTAGCCATGTCAATATTCATCATGTACCATTGGTTTGAGTGTCATATTGCTTTTTAAATGGATCCACAACTGGCTGAACTCTACTTAGCTACATTAAATAAAAAGAGAGACCAAAATTAACAATTTGTATTGATTACATGTAACCACCTATGTAAGTTGTACTTGTTACCTACTTCGATAATTATAGTAACTTTAATAGCATTATCTAAATGGTGCTGCTGAATTCAGTAGCTAGTCAGTGAATGAGCTAGCTAACAAGCTGGCTTTTCAGACATTGTTGTTTATTTCATATTATTGTTACACAGTAGAGTTCAGTTGCAGGCTTATTACAGTAACTGCTTACTTCTCCAAAAATATGGTAAATGTTTCCATCTTAGGCAGCTTAGGTCTTAGTGATTTGGAATGGACCAGTTAGAGTATTTTGCAAGTACAAGTTCCACTAAAACCTATATGTTATATTGAGAAAGTACAGAGAAAGTGAATATGATGTAAATTATGGCAGGTTCCTTATAAAAATGAAAATAACCCAGATCCCCACTGTTCCTCTCCCAGGACTGAACAATTACTTCTCTTCCTCTCCCAGGACCACCCAATCCATGCTCTCTCTCTCCCAGGACTGCCCAATACTGCAGAAAACAAACTACGGAACCACCAATGATCCAATGAGCGTTGTAACCTAACTTCAAACTAACTCACCCCCCAATCCAAACTTTCTGAACTCAAGGTGTTTTGAGGGGGAAGTGATGTTATGTAAAACTATACAGAAATCACTCTTTGTCGCCATTCAGTGGCGATTATCTTCATTTCATTAAGTAAGGGTCCAGTGCACAGTCCACAGAGACATTAATATGTGACCCCATGACAAGATCTTTAATTAATAAATGCACAGTCACATCATCTAATTAAGCCACAGAATGAGCCACGGGATGAAATTTACATGGAACTTTAAAAATACACAGGCACACCCTTGCATGTCTCTCCATACATTAATGACCACAAACCCTAGATGTGTCCATGGTAGACAAAAGGGTCACATGATGGCTCCAGCAAACCAGACATGGCTGTCTATGTGCCATCACTGGAGCTGTCCAGTACAGAAGCACAGTGTATTTATCTCTACGGCCTAGACTGGAGCTGTCCAGTGCTGAAATACAGTGGGCTACCTCTGCAGGGCAAACTGGAGCTGTCCAGTGCTGAAATACAGTCGGCTACCTCTGCAGCCCAACCTGGAGCTGTGCAGTGCTGAAACACAAGCACAGCTGTCTTCCTCTGCATTACGCAGCTTCAGCTCATTCTGTGTTAGGTGTAGGTGTGGCAAAGACAGATCCCTGGCCAGAGGGGCAAGGTGCTTTGATGCATCTGCATGCTTACCTGCTGTCTCTCTATGTCCCTGCCCCCTGGCTCCACCTTCTGCACCCTAGAGTAGCACCCTGCATCACCGAGACTGTATGCTGGAACTGTCAGAGTAAACACATGGGTCTGCATGTTTGGGTCAAAAACCAGGCAAACCTGCGCTCAGCCCAGATAATGCTGCAGTGCAGAGCCCAGGGGGCAGAATTCCGAGCCCACAGAATCGCAGTGGGTCTCTGATAAAACAAACCAGAACAGAGACACAGTCTAACAACATCCCTGAGAGTTTTAAAATGCTCTCACTATCCTGCTTGATGCAAGAGAATGAAACATTAGGTTGCCAGAACAGAGGCCTGGCTTGTGTAGTCATTTTGAGTCAGGGTTATTCCGGGACGTGGCATTCCTAAGCGTCACTGCATTGACATGTTGCACAGAGCTCTGTACTGGCCTTCTGAGAGCTGGACAAGCTGCTTGGTGCACCCCATGGCCAGAGACCCAGCACTCACCACTCCCAGCCACATGCGGAACTGAGGGGGAGGAGAAGAGTGGAGAATCTGTGCCATGCCAAAAGTCTTGACAGATCAGGGATGCCATATGGTCTGGATGTCAGAGGAAAAAAACCCTTTCCGAGTCAAATGAGCTCTGAATCTACCTGTTACCAAAGTCAATTGCTTGATATCTTCCTGTGATCAGTTCTAATCATGCTGTGCTTTATCCAAGTAGCTGAAGGCGATTTGCTTTGTATGATGCCTCTGGACATACGCCCTGCAATGTTCACTGCCAAAAGTCTCAATTAATTAGTGGAAAAGATCGAATTTGGGCACCAGGGGAAAGTACTTTTTTTAAGAGAGGTATTTCACATCATCCCACCTACTCCACACATAGAGATTCAGCATCAGCCTCCTTCAAGGCCCCAACTCCCCCACCCCCAAAAAAAAAAAAAACCATACTGCCATTAAAATGATCTGCTGGGGGTTAACATCATCACCAGCACATCGCCATCACATGGTAAACTAAACTCCCCCTTTAAATTAGTTTGGAAAGATACTCAATAAGCACAAACATTTGAGTCACAAGGAAGATGCCTGTTAAGAAAAACCACAGTTCATTCATCCAGAAGCAAAATCCAGCCCTCCCCACTCCAACTCATATCTGATAAAGGGGGAGACCACTCCCCATCTCTGCACTCATGAATATTCATAAGATGTCAGGTCTCCAACCTATCAGGATTCCTAATGAGTGCCAACAACAGTGATTCTTTACATATCCACAGAGGTAGGAATTAGAATATGCTGGTAATTCTCCAACCAATGAATATTCACACATGCCTGCATTTACCAGAAGCCTCCAGGTTCTATCGTGATGGGGACAGGACAGCCAATGCCTGTTACAGAGTATTGCATACTGCTTGTCAACAGGCACATTAGATAAACTGGATAACACAGGTCTGCCTCAAGAACAGTTCATAAATAAATCTATAGTTTAAATTTAAAAAGCAGGGTGCAATTTATGCCTGGTTATACAATCCTGTCAATGTCAGTACACCTAGTGCTCCCTTTCAATCTTTAAATAAGCTGTTTATCAGCCTCGCTCAGGATCATCTCCCTGATGAGAACGCCACAGGAAAGCCCCTCGCGTGAGTCAGTGCAGTCAAAACAAGGACTGCACTTTGGGCATATATATATATATATATATATATATATATATATATATATATATATATATATATATATATATATATATATATATTTGGATCAATACTGCCCAGATTCTGCGCAGATTCACAGAAGTGCATAGTATGTAGATCGGATGATATCGTGAACTCGGGGAATAGAATGGGGTATTCAGATTACTTATATGCCATATTACATGGATCTTCGTAGAATAAGAGCAGCATTGATTCACAAAAATAAGGAAAAGAGAAAAACATATTCACATCTTCAACTATCGGCTGAGATGACTACAGCGGGCGCCACAGCACTCTTCCCCTCAACCGCCCTCTCCTTGAGGTGTCTGGGTGGTGATATAAAAAATCCGCTTGACACTCTTCTGATTTTTTTTTTTTTTTTTTTTTGTATGTGAAAGGATGACCCTCATCCCTTTCATCGATATGAATTTTGAGATTATACTGTATCCCGACACTCTGAGCAACTACATCACTACACTGTAATACCTTTCAATGATTAATAAGCAGTTATCGCCGGGTTTCTTTGATCATAAAAAACATTCCCGGACTCCTTGTATCCTCATACAATACTGGAGACGTGTTATCATTCGCTGCACGCAGTCCAACAGCTCTAAAGAGGAAAGCTCTGGGTTTAGGAGGCGTCAAGACTTTTCACGACAATTACCAGGGGGAGATACGGATCTCCTTTCCAACCATTGCAATAAAATTATAATTATGTGGCTTTAAAACATCCAAAAAGAAAAGCTTCAAAAGGCGCCAAGTCACTTATCTCACATTTACAGATGTGAGCTCTTGTTGTGAGAACCTGCAGTTTTACTGCGTGGATTTAATTTGCAGGCTATTAACTTCAACCGCCTTTCGCGACTAAGGGAATTAATATGGGTGCTTGGATTACTAAATCGGGCAATTACTTCTTTATTGCCACAAGCCCTATTTCCAAATACTTTGATCAACGTGTACCTGAAGCGTGCTGTCACACCAGCGCTGCTTGCAGAACGACCATAGCCGTTACACGATCACTTGCACTACACTCAGACAGGTAGGACATTTTCACGAGACATTAAAAAAAATAACACTACAACACAAATCAGACAGACACCTTACCTGGTCGCTGTTAGCAATAGTCACAAGATATCTGACGGTCAGCTTCTTTGAACGACACGAAGTCTCCCATCTCTGGCGCCTGAGGAAATGAATACTATTTAACGCTGCGCTAAATCTTCTTCCTCTCTTGCCAGTGGGGAAACCTGTCTGCTCTCCCCCAACGAACGCAAAAATATAATGAAACAAACAGACGCGAATCAGAGGAATATATCCGTACGTGAACGGAGAACTGAATCAAACGAAAGGCAAAACGCCACAGACAAACCAACGCAGTGAAACTAAATAACCACACGATGTAGAAAGGGGGACAGTAGCAGGATTTGATAATTCCATTGAGCATCCCCTTCTTCGGATACACTGTATTCCAAGTCTGTTCGTGCGTTGTTCTAAACTACACAATCAGACTGCGGTTTCGTGCTATTCCGCCAATGTGCAACTCGCTTCCCAAGGCGTCAAGCTTTGTAGTACTAACTGCACGCAGTCTCCCTCTCTCTCTCTATCTCCTTTTATTTTTGCTCCGTGTGCATCCTGCACCGGCATTCAGTATATCCATAGAAAATCGCACACAGTCATCTAGCTACCCGAATTCGCTTCTATACAAACGGGACAGAAGCACGCTCTGTCTTCACTGGGGCCAGGTCGCGCGCACTGTTCACTTGACGTCAGCGCACGTAGGTTCCAATGGATCTTACTGAAACTTTCAGCCTTCGCAGGGGCTTGCCTCATCTGGGAAAATTCCGTTGGATGCACTATAAATTATATGTGAATATATGAATATTGAATTTGTTATGCATGAATTTATGTTGTATTAACCACACCGTTTCCCCTCTGAATGTTAACTGATCGGAATAAATGTAAACTCAAATAGTATAATCTAAAGCACTTCTTCCCAAACTTGGTACTGGGACCTCCGTGTAAAAGGTATTTTTCGTTTCAAGTAAAATCATAATTGCCTGAGCATAATGCGCTGGGAGTCGATATAAACTGGCCAATTCCTTCGCACCATGGGTGTATTTTTAAAAATTATTTTTGCTGTGTTAAACCTTATGTTCAACAAAGAGCGCAAGAAAACGTTATTAAACGCGTCAGCTATCGCTAATTAAAGCGTGTTCAAATGATTTGTTGACGCCATTAAGTCACCGGCAAGAGGGCAGGCGAATCCGTTGACATGAACACATACCACGCTGCTGCTATCGGTCCAATGCCGTTCATTCCTTCTCACACTTCGTTTGGCCATTGTGAAAAGCTTTTTTATTTACTAAGATAATCTAAAGCAAAAAGTTGTACACCTCAGAACTTTTCATGTTTCCTCTAAATATTACCCTGGTAATATTTAACCCTGTTTTTTTCTATTCTACTCGTCTTTGTTGTGTGAATACTCTATGTTCCAATATGGAGGAATTCCATGGAAATAGTGTTTGATTTTTTTCATCGATGCAGATACATCGGCCACTACAGATACGGTCTTCCTCGGACTCCGTGCTGTCACCGAAAATTGAACTTCGCGTTGCAGCTCGTCAGCAATGAACTCATAGCTTTTGAACAGAGATTAAAGTAACACGACTGATAAAGTGATGAAATGACAAGTGCAATAACAATGGGTTTCTAAACGGTGAATGTGTGGACATCTTAATGAAATAATTCACTGACCGTGGAAAACGAAGAAGAAAGCGTTGAAGAAAACGTAAATGAACTAAACCTGCATTCTTTTAAAACCAGAAAAGGAATAATGGAAGCAGTGCAAAATGTTTTCAGTAACCTTACCCTAACAAGAGATTGGGTGGAACAAACACCACCATGCACAGGTAAGGAAGGCCTGAAATAAAGCAAATTGTCTCACCATGATGCTCTCTGACCAAAGCAAATGCAAGGTACTTGTATATAAAACATTTTAATATATGTACAGATAATAGATTAAAATGGAAATAAAACTCAGTTTTTCACAAAAACTGAACTGACACAGGCTAGCTCTAAAGAACCTTGGATTTTAAAGGCATTTTTCATTTCCAACTATTAGATCAAACTCCTACACTATGTCCTTTAAACGACCTACGACATCAGTAGCTGGATCTTATATTTTCCGTTAGACCGTGACTTTGACACATAAAAGTGTCCTGAGCCTCTCTGTTACTGAACAAAACCCACATACTAATCCCAGGTGCATGTAAAGAAACAATACCTTCCAGCATTTTTACTGACTTGTGTTCTTCCAATTTTATTATTGAACAAATATTTACAAAATGTGTAAAACCAATCATTTTAACCTTATTAGCTGTGTTAAATGTCCAGCTATAGACTGCTCAGGAAAATGTGAACTGCATTCATTTTAATGAAAATGTCTTGATGTGTAAACTTCATGTCCCCTTGGAAGAGGTCTAAAGATTGAAATGGCCAGTTCAGAATATTTGGATGAATGCTCTGGATTATTGTCATGCTGGAAAGTCCATTTACAGCCAGGCCTAAGCCTCTTGTCTGGGAACATGTTAGAGCTCATGACCCCCTCTTATCTTGACAAGGCCTCTGGGACCTGTATACACATAAGAACCACAAAACATGATAGGTCCATTACCACATGTCAGAGAGAGCATGTGATTTTTCTCAGTGTAAACCTCATCTTTTTTTACACCAAACATGATGTTATCAAGCATTTCCAGAGATTTCCATTTCATCTGATCTTAAGACAATTGTCCAATTGTCAGTCAGCTGTAGTTTGCCAAATTGCAGGGAATCTCTATGGCACACCTGTCTGTTTGATTCTGAGTCTACTCACATCTCTTCTGCAGTGTAGCCTTACCCCAGTCAAAAATATGGAACTTTTTAAAGATAATTTCAGTCACTATCTACCTACTTATTGTTCGACCTGCTTTTTATCCATCTCCTTTCTACACCTTCTACATTCTGTTGAATTTGGGGAGGGTTTTTTGTGTGCTTCCTGGCAGTGAGTGTGAGAGGGCATTAGTGTGATCTGTGCAGGTATGGAACAGACTGGCATCCACTGAACCAGAACATAACATGTGTTCCGGCTGGAACGGCCCTTGGCCAAATCGAATCAAACGGCTCACTTATCGCATTACAGCCTCTGAACCTTGTCTTGCAGCACAGAAAGCACAGTTTATTAAATAATGCTCTCAAAATGAGTTTTCCCTGATAAATATTTAACATCCTCCCAAGCCCCTCCCCTCTCTCATTCCCCCACCCCCACCCCCACCCCCACTCATCCTGGTACTTTAAAGTATTAAGTAATACTTTGCAATGGTGTGAAAGGAACACATTATGCCGTCCTCAGTGACAGACTGATCATTTTATCTCGGCTTTGCAAAAGCGCATAATGACTCATTTGCAGGGATTAGCCGTGTAATGTAAACACGGTGTTCTTTTTTTTGCATCTTCTGCTGTTTGGTTGTACACACACACGCCCTCACCCTCTCACACTCGAAGCAGTGACACTGATGTCAATGCTACGACAAGGAGACAACGAGATGGGAGAGCCAGTGACGGCCAATGAGCCTAAAGTGCTCCACTAGGCCAAGAGACAGGGGAGCTGAGCCTCTCCCACACTGATACCGCATCAGAAGAACATTTATAAATAATCCCTAATAAGGACTGGTGCTGCATCAGAGAACATCTATTAATAATTTTTAATCAGCTCTGGCGCTGCAGGAAAGAATAGTCAAAGGTCAGTGCAAGTAAGGCAGGCTATAGACAGCCAATCCGGAAAATCCATCTAGACTACTATGAGAGTGGGCGTAGACCACTCTCCTCTGGTCCGATGTGTTGGAATGTGTGTGACTCATCCAGGCACTGTGAAACCATCATGGAAAACTTTTTAGGATGCCATGGCTGGTTTGTTGTTATGTAGGTGTTACTCCCTGCACAGAGATGAAGCAAGGATTTTTCCATTTTTTTTAGCAGGAACCAAAGACCATTTCAGAATAACTTGCCATGAAGCCAGGCATTAGATTGCCACACCTGATCGCAGATCAGTGGTTTTGCTTTGTCAGTGTGCAACATAGATAAACCAGCAAATAGCATATTCCTGGATCACAGACTCGGTTGCCTACATGAGACAGATGACTGGTTTGAAAACAGATAAAAAATTTCCTTTTCAACCCACCTAAAACAAGAAAGAGCAGGGGAATGGCCTTAATATTGCACCAGCAATAACCACAGAGCATTCCACTGATTATTCACTCACAGAATATAATGCATTTTGACTGTTTCTGGCTGAATGCAAATGCACCAATGAGATATATTACATTACATTTAATGAGTAATCATAAGCAGGCATCATTTTACTTGCCAACTCCGAAGTCTCAAGAATACCAATAGAACAAGTAAAAATGTCTTAAATGAACCAGAAGAGCCTTCATCATTTCAGAGGAAATCATCTCTCTTGTGATGCAGTGGAGATTTAATGGGAACTAATTAAAAAGGTTTTACTGATGAAAACTTAAAAAAATCTAGAAGAATTTAATCTTAAAGCTTCAGGTTATAAAGCTTTCATCCGAAAGGTTAAAGTAATAAGAATTCCATTTCAACAAGTCTGAAGTGCACTTCATTCATAGATCTCGACTTAGAATAAATCAAACAGTGTTGAAGATTCAGTTTCATTCTCAATGTCAGATCAAATTGGTGGTTTCAACTGATCCAATTAAGCTTAATTACAGAATTCCAGAGGGGTGTGAAGGTAGCAGTGCAAGCAGGGCATGATAGACACCCATCGGGGTGAGCAAGGTAAGAGGAGACTACAGTGAAAGGCAGATGGAATCTGTGATTGTCTGTTTAATGAAAAGATGAGAGATTTGATTATTTTTCCTCCTATATCAGCTGGTCCCTGGAGCCACGCTCTTGTCTTTATAAAGCCCTTTTTGCTGCCTCCGCTTGGCTCAGATGCAGCCAGAAGGAAAGATGGATCATTAGACTGAATGTTGTGGGAGAGCCTGGACTCAGCGATTCCCTGGGTATTACCAACAGCCTGGAGTCTCACAACATTCATCCACTTTCCCCTTTTTGTTCCACGGCCTCTTTGTCTCTGTCCACCTTCCCTTTTTTCTCTGTTCTCCTATTGCAGAGACTCAATCAAACTGAGCAACACAAAAACACTAACATTTCAAACACTTAACTTTAAACAAAGTTCAGGTAAAAAAAAGAAAAAAAAAACAGAACTTTCTGGAACAACAAAGCTTGGTTTGGGGAAACTAGCTTTAGAGACTGCATTGGTATCTGGATCAATGAGCCAGTGGTCAGTTTTAGCAAGTAAGACAGAAGCATTTCCAGTGCAGATTGACCCAAGTTAGGAGTGTGGTGGCAAACCACACAAATGACATGTAGGTTTGAACTGTGCTCAGGTGAGTCAGATGGCATTTAGATGTATTCGTTCAGTGTTGTCTTTTTGACATCCAGGTTTGCCTGGCAGAGCTAAAAAAAATTCAATTTATACACTGAAGGATACAAGAACCAGTTTTAGTGTCTTATTTAACCACTTGAGCAGTGCTCAGAGCAGTAGTCTGGTGCATCAGTCAAGGGCAGCAGTGTGGAGCAGTGGTGAGAGCAGCAGTATGGAGCAGATACTAAAGAAACACAAATAAAAGAATAATCCTGGTGTCAGTTTTAGTCCAGCATTTAGAGGCGTTCTGATGATTTGTGACATAATTAGGGTATTCTCACAGAGCGGCCATGGCATGAATAATTCCTTTCAATGAAATTCACAAATGATGAAGTAGTAAAAAAAATATATGGCAACTCTTATTATAATTTAAACAGTTTGATAACATTTACCTAATTAGGGCATTTTTGCAGGGGTGGCACGGTGCGGATATTCATTATGAATGTTGATGGTGATTCCTGCTGGAATTGCGGTTTTCAGATCCACGGAGTGATTGGTGAGGGTGAGGTGGACAGATTCCTTTGAAGAGCGAGTGCAGAGATGAAAAGGAAGACTGCGGACTAAGAACCTGAAGAAAATCACCATCATTTTCCTTCTCAAGTGTTTGTCCCACTTCCCTAGAAACTCTTGGGAGTAGGACAAACAAATACCACCCTTAATTTGAGCAGATGGAGTTTTATTGAAGTGGTAGTTTAGATTCATGGGTCATTTCAAGGGAAACTATTTACTTAATAATATGAAAGTACTCAGAAAATTCTACAATGCAAGCTGTCTTTCCGATTGAATTGGCCGTGTTGCAAGCATTTGGAACCTTTTTACCCTTTCATTTGAAAACACTTCCCTGGGGAGGAATCAATAGGCACATTCATAAAAAGGAGATAGAGAGGGGAAGTGGAGATGTCCTGCATTCCCCAGCCCCCAAGAACAGCTCTGTGGGCCAAAGGAAGGTAGGTGGGGCAGAGGTTAGTACTGTGTGTGATTACCTGCAGACACACCTCTAGCACTTTGTTCAAGTGTCAGCCAAATGAGGGCTAAACCCATGGCCTTCACAATCTTGCCCACAACTCAAGAAAATGGCCAACTTGCTGTGCAAGGAACCAGGTGCACTATGCCAATAACACAGAGCCCCGGCACAGGTATGCTGTGCTAACAACACAGAGTTACCATACAGGGGACTGACTGTGGGGGATGACATCACCATTCAATATAGACTCACCTCTAGACCTCCACAACAACACAGCCCAGTACTAATGGCGGAAAATGGAACAAACTCATGACTCCTGCTCTCCATTGCACAAGATAAATTGTCAAAATCCAGCTCATGGTAAGGTATTGGGGGCTGCTTAAGCAACAATGGATGCTGATTTTTTAAGAAAGAGCTGAACGCTGTGTGCATAATCAGCTTCTGTAATCAGCTGTAATCAGTCTCCTGCCCTGCAGTGGGTCAGGAGCAGGCAGGACTGAGTGGTGCTGGTTCTGTATGAATTGGATAATTGCAGGTCATTAGCCTATCTGATGTGGGCTGTGATTACCCAGATTCAGGATTCAGGCTGGGCCCAGATTCTACACAGCTACATGCTAACTTCAGGCAGTTCTTGACTGTACTTTAAAAAGTGGGAAAATAGTTCTGCATTGCATTATTCAGTAACAGACCCCAAACTTATCATTCCATCCTCCTCCTTTGTGAAAAAAGGTATTTATGAAGCAATTAGAGCAAGTGAACTGAGCCCAACCAGGACCAGAACCGAGCAGATTCTCAGTGCCTAATTCTGATCCGGATCAGTTAGTCTTTGACAGATTAATTCTTACTGGCATATTCCATGGATAATTTGGCACAAAAATGGCAGTCACTGCTGTGAGCTTGTTTTATCCCCTCTTCTGGTCCTGTCCAATGGGTCTGCTGGTGTGCTAAGTGTTACCCTTTGACCTTAGAGTGGAGTTTCAGGCTGAACTTTCTCTATGTACAGGGTCAATGCCACACAGTAGTGCTTAATGGGGCATTCAAATTTGTTTCTAAAATAAGAGACTCCTGATAGACATACAGATGTAGCTCTGCTATTATGAGCAAAAGAACACGTTTACAGTACACTCAGACAGGCCAGATAGGATAGTTATTTAATGGCACAACAAAATTTCATTTTTGACCCTCTCTGTACTTGGTTATTATTCCTCCAAAGGAAAGACATCCCCCAACACTGACAAGTGTTCTCTTCTTTCATAGATGAAATTGGTTGAGAGTAATCACAGTCTTACAAAAGGATTAACCTTGGGATAACAGGCTTCCGTGCTGCAGTGGTCTTGTGTATGGAAGGCCCTTTGTGGTTTAGCTTTCAGACAGATCACTGTATGAAAATCATTTTCTCACAATGAGACTCAGCAAGAGTGCAACTCTGGGTTTAGTACATTATAACAGAGCCAACACAAAATGTGCCTGCGTGGATCATGCTGTTGCCCAGAGAACATGACATCCTCAAAATGAGGAAACCCGGGAAATGTGTCCTCAGAACAGCAACACCTACAACAACATGATGGGGAAAAAGACGCACTTTTTATGCCGTGATACTCTTAATTAGCACAAATTAATTAATCAATTCGTTAATTAGCCACCTCAGCATGCTGTTCGTGAGCAGTGTCCAGCTGGTACCTGTCAGGCAGGGCTCACTTCCCCACTGTCCAGGACTGGCTGTAAAACTTGCATTTATACATTACGCACTTCAGCATTTCTTTTTCATGTAGAATCTTGCAATTATTTCAAAGCAGTTGGTTCTTTTCCATGTTCTTGTGTTGATGTGGGAGACAACACCTTTACTTGGCCACCTGGCTGCCTAAGGTCATGCCCTTTGTTCTGTTATGGAGTGAACAGGTATGTATGTGTGGTCCCGATGGGCGGGTCAGTTCCCCTCCACGCTCTGAACCAAGACATACTGTCACTCAGTGTTGTAACCAAGGGACGCAGTGCTGACAATTCAATTGAAGAGGTCCATATGCAACAGGAAAATATTATGGTTATGTATACATACTTTACACCAACACTTTCAATGTCACCCTGAATCATATCCATCAACTCATCATATCTGAATCAGTCTCAACTATCACTTCAACTTTGTGTTCATCCATCCAGCACCTTCTTTGATCCATCTCCCCATTTATCTAGTTTATAGATATGTATCATATCAACCTCTGTATAGGGTGTGTGCATGGGTGAGGACAGGTGTGTGTGTGTGTATGTGTTTGTGTGTTATAAAGATTGGCCTTTATTTACAGTACTCAGTCTATAGTGTAACAAACAACAATAAAGACTGGAAGGAATAAAGGAAACTGCATCACATGTAATGTAATGCTAAATGCCTTTAGAGAGAGAGAGAGACTATGCCATGGCAGGCAATCTCAGAGAAGTTAAGAACCATAAAAAGAGAAAAATGTGCAAAATACATTGCAAACAAACCACAATCTGGCCATAGAGACTGGCAGAAATAAGCCATTCAAGTGTGCGAAAGCAAATCTTCCATGTTACCAATGACAGTGCAGAGCAGAACTGCATTTCACTTCCGACTGTAATAAATACACCCAGGCAAGAAAAACCCCAGTCACCTACACTCAATAAAATCAATCAATGAAATTCCCAGCTTCCTAAGTCAGTAGATCCATCTCCATTCATTCATGGACAGAAATGTCTGCCAGTAGCTGTTTTTCCTGATTGTGGGCAATGAATGTGTCTACTCTACAGAGTAGTGTCATACTTTAACATAAGAAATAGTGTGTTTCAAATCTGAATACATTTGTAAAAAAAGAAGTGCCACCACTATATATTCACATTATATGTAGACACCGTATATATGGGTTACAGAGAGACAGATGGCTAAGGACCTAATGTGTAAGTCTCAAGGTCTGGCAGTGAAACAAGCACACAGTGAGTCAGTGAACACATTCAGATCTGTGGGAGAGAGAAACTTTCTCAGCCAGCAAATGCACAAACACACACACACACACACACACACACACACACACACACACACACACACACACACACACACACACAGAGTCAGGCCTGGTCTCAGCTGGGACGCGGGGCCAGGCCACATGGTCTGTGTCTCATGCGTGTAGAGACAGATGGTCCTCTCTGCAGTGGGGTGACCTAAGCTACGGATGCTCTCCTCTGGGAGGAACAGCACTCTGCCAGTAACTGGAGCTGTCCCTGTGAAACAGGGACTTCTTTATGATGTCACGAACATTGCAAATGTCCTAGGGAGAGAGGGGCTTCTTTATGATGTCACAATCATTGAACCTGTCCCAGTAAGAGAGAGAGATCTTTCTGATGTCACAAATTAGAACTGTGTCTGTGAGATAAGGGACAGAAGAAAGTCAGCAAAAGAGGCGCATGTGCAGAGAAAGAGAGAGAGAGCAAGAGAGAGAGAGAGAGAGGGAAAAAAGAGGAATTACATTATCACAGTGTTAATAAGACCAACACAAAAGACAAGGGGGCAGAAGTTACCTATTAATGCAACGTGACAGTTTGGTTAAAAAAAACAACTATGATGATGATGATGAGGGTTTTGATGAAGATAATGAAGATGATAACCGTGATAAAAACTACACTGATGGTGATGCATTTAGTGGGAATGGTATGGGAGACCAAAGACCAGTGCTGCATTGTGTGAGCTGCATGTGCGGAATGTGTTTTCTCAGCAGTTTCATTCCCTCGTTTCACTTCCGTTTCATTCATTAGCTGAGCTCACGGCCCCTCTCCCATCCAGGGGGCTCTAACGAGGTCAGCCTGCTCAAGTGTACAGTTCATTAATTAAAGATACATCATACAGACTACACTCCTAACACATCTGGTCTCCAGACACTAGTCTTCTGATCCTGAGGATCCCTGACACTTTACCTCTATTTCCCAGGATCCTTTGCTGCATGATGTTACAGAAGTGTCCCCAGGGGGTTTGTTTTTGCTCTTGCCAGACTTTTATATTTAGTATAGATTTTTTGTCATTCTCATTGCACTCTTTCAAACACAAGCAACAACAACAACAAAATCTTCAGTGACACAGGCTATTGTTAAGCAAACTCATTGCGAATTACACTGTACTTTCTATCACAGTGAAATTGCTTAACTGTTAGATTTTTTGAATCAGAGATGAAACAGCTGTCATATTATGAATGGTATTTGAACAGACTTATTCCAGAATAAACTGTCATACCAAACACAGTATTTGCAGTGTTCTCATTCCAAGTCTCCAATGTGCATTAGCAGAAAGGGATTGCCTGTCTGATGTGGGATTACCAAGAGGCCTACAGGCAAACATTAAATCATAATAGAGCAAAAAGCAATGGCAGGAGATTTAATATTTCTTCTGCAAGCCAGAAAAATGTGTGGATATTTTTGTATGCATACATAAATACATAAAGAGGAGGGCTCATCAATCTGTGAGACACACCATTGAGAAAGGCGCATGAAGCATCTTTCGAGAGGAAGGCATAGCGACACAATCATTCTAAATGAATTATCCCTTTGGAGTTACCTAAACCTTAAAATAAAAAATGGACAAAATTCCCATACATCTGCATTGTTCCATGTTAGCTCTTTCTGGTGCCCCTCCTACTGCCATCCCTCCGACAGACTACCTCTACCAGACACCACCCCCTACCCACACCATACACCACATTAAATGAGAACCAGTGCCACAACCAGGTAAGCGCTGAATCAGCAAGGTGTTTATCAGAGTGTTTCTTTACAATAGGTTTTCCTGATACTTGGTTTGGTGCCCTTGCTGCCCTGAGGTAATACACTATTTCATATGCAAATGTTTGTTTACATGCAACATTACTCATATACACATGAACACAAATTGAGCCTTTTTTTTTTTTTTTTTTTTTACAAATGTGAGCTCAGATTTATAGAAGCTATAATCTACAGTCATACACATGGCCATAGGTAATTGTGGGCCTCATACTTCTGTTATGAAAAGCTTCAATTTACCCAAAACACAGAGCATATGAAAGGCGTCTGTAGCACACAGTGTGATTGCAGAGTGACTGCACCTGTATATTTGCATGAGAGCAGCTTTTCACAGTGGACACGCCCACTCAGTGAGACTTATTAAAAGATTAGACATTTTAAACATTGCTGACTGCTGTGCCTTTATAACCTATACGCGTGTTCTTATGGCAGAGTCAAGCTGAGGTCCACTTTCCCATTTTCCACTTCAGAACCTGTGTGCACACCTGGTCCACCCCCAAACCACATGTGTAGTTAATCCAAACCCATAACTGATGTTGCTGGTACAGGTAAATTTGCAGTGAAAGTTGTAGTATTTAATTGGAGGGCTTGGAAATGGCCCAATTAGACCAGGTAATTGTCCTGACATTGTGCTGGTACTGAGCACACACATGAAGACGTCAGAAGCAGAGAATGCACAAGCATAGCCCTTGAAAAGGATGGTCATCACTCCCCATCCACCTTCTTTAATGCTGTGAGTCCAAGACAGAGGGCAGTAGTTCCATCATTGAAGGCTTTGGAATCGAACCTTGTAAGCTAAGATCAGGGCAGATAATCAACCCACTGAGTCACTGAACTGATATAACAGCACTGACCACACAAACGCTGTTTGAAGAAGTCAGGTGCTACAACCACACTGAACACAGAGCTTCTGTACACAACCCTGCCCTTGTGTGTGGACTTTAAACAATGCTGATGATGTCACTAAGGAACAGAATCCTGCCTTATGTCCAGATGGAGACATACCTGCTAACATGACCTTGTTCCTCATTTTTCCCAATCAGTCAGAAAATGGGCTGTGGATCCAGGGTCGCAACAGGAGGGGATGTCATAGACTCGCAGCAGTCCAGAGCCTTGTTTGTCTATGCCTTTGTTCATAGTGCTGGATTCTGGGGTTCCGGTCTGGTCTCAGTCTTTGTCATGATGATCACTCCAGGACATGCTAATGGCAGCATAACTGCATTGTTTTCTGCTTTTGTGGGAATTGGTGTGTGTTCTGATTACACACTGCCTTACTACATCTAACACCACTCTACCATCAGCCACCAGGACTAGGACCTTATAAAGGAAACACAGCCAGAGGCAGTGCTATGGGTCCTGATCAAAAGGACTGGAGAAGCAGCCTTTATGTGGAAGGGCTTCAGTGGTAATTGCCCTGTGATGGACTGGCATCCTGACCCGAGAGGAGTCAGGATGAGCTCTCCGGGCTGGGACTCACCTTCTATTGGAGAAGCATGGTGCAAGGGGGTTATAAATAGCACTGCTGGGGGGGTAAATAGGACAGTGGGAGCTGGTGAAAATGGAACCAGGGCGGGGGGTTGAATGCTGGGGGGACAGCTCTCCAGAAGTGGGGAGCCATGACGGTAAACATGGCCCCCCTGCTGCACCTCCGCCCCCACCCCATCACCACGGAGTGCATGTGCCCGCAGGACCCCGCTGACCTTAAAAGAGAAGAGGAGCGAAAAGGACAGGATTATCCCGCTCTTTCCCGCTTCTCCTCCTGGTCATGGCACGGGCCTTGTTCCTTTAATGTATGCACGGCCTGAGGGCGCCACCGCTTTGGCTAGCACAACAGATGTACTGCCGGGACGTGGGGGCACGCGCCTTCGAGATTTTTTTACACAGGCCGTTTGGTGCTACACTTTCTCTGAACTGGACGCTGGATATGAATTTAGCCACAGACAAGCGTGGAACCCAAGCCAACCTATACAGTTCTCATTTCAGACCCAGGTCATTTGTCAAAGTAACAGTTATATTTGCAAATAAGCCGCTGGAAGACATCAAAGTAAGATCTTATTTTTAAACTCTGGACTGTCTGATCTGGTGAGGGAACACTCTTGGGCTGAGACGTTATGTGCCAAACACAGTCCTCACACAGCCCAGTCCAAACACAGTCCTCACACCCTCCAGACCCCACACTCCCATACTCCAGGATGACAGAAAATACAGCCCTTACGTCCTTGAATATTGATTTTTCAATTCCAGAATCTACTTAGCCAAGTTGTTTTAGCACTGCAGAGTGGTAAAAGTCAGGGGTCAACCAATGGCTCCGACAGACTTGTCCCAGAAAAGCACCTTGCACGTTTGCTCTCAAGCGCATGCTCCAGGTAACGCACTCTAGAATATTCTCTAGGTAACACACTCCAGAGCGTGCCGGGTAGCATACTCCTAAATACACCCCAAAACATGATCTGGGTAATGCACTACAGAGGGTGGTCTGAGTAGAGGACTCTCTGCCAGGCATCCTAGATTCATCTGAGGAGGTCGGCCAAATGTAAAATTAACCCTTTGCTTCAGGGCATTCTTCATACTCAAAGGCAAACAGACAGAACTGTACTTTTGCATTATATAAATCTGTTCTATCATGGTAATACCAAAGCCCCATGTCCCTGTGTTCATGCATTGCAATGTGATTATAATTTGACCCTTTGTTTAATGGGTGACAATGTGCCACTGTTTATCACACACATCATCCCCTTTAACCAGACTCTCTTTCCACTATTGTCTTTTCCCGTTACATTTCAAAGTGCTCACTGTATGTGTCCCATTTTTCAGACACAGAACTTCTTTACAGTCTGTGTCAGGGTGCGCACATACATTTGCACGTTCCTGTGCACATTGAGTCATGCTCCCAATATTTAATACATTTTTTTTTCCCCTCAAAGCACTCTTACATCCCTCTGATGTGACAAATCCAATTAATTACTCTTTGTTTTACAGAAAAGCTTTCTCCACAGCATACGCCATGCTAATCCTTAATTAAAGCCATTTGTTTGCAAGGGATGTTGTGAGAACAGAGGAACTATCAAGGTGTTGCTGTAGTAACAGTACGTAATACAGTACTTTTTTAATCTGAATTCTCTCTCTCTCCATATATATGTGTGTATGTATATTATATATACGCACACACACACACACACACACACATGCACATATATGTTCTATGAGACAAAAGGTTTGAGCTTGAAATAAACAGTCATGAGAAAATAGCCACACAACAGTCAATGAAAACAATTAAAACGCTGAATTATGTGAAAAAATAAAAAGCGATGAAGAAGAAAAAAAAAAAGAAGCACGTGATGTTGCCCGCTGAGGAGAGACTGTTATTGACATGACATTAAGCACATTCAGAGGAACGATGATAGGTGAAGCCAGGGGGGTGAGCAAACACGACCACGATCAACATGAGAAAGCCTCTGTGCTCCTCTGCACCCTGACACCATGTCTCTCCCTGAGGCCGGAGGCCAGCTTTCCCCTCCCTGTACGAATGCACATGAGCCAGAGTGCCCTCAGCCACAATAAGATGAGACCCTCTGGCTTTCTCCTCACATAACTCACAGCGTCCCCTGTTGCCCATACAGGGAGTTCCCAGATTGCTAAAGTCTCTTTTATGGTAGGGAGGGACATCAGGTAGGGACTTTAAGATTAATGAGAGTGTTCTGCCAAACAGATTGATAGGTAATAATGGTAGTGCTGAACTAAACGCCTATGGGTATGTTAGACCACAGCATAATACATTTAGAGGAGTCATGTATATGGAATAAGCTGTATATAGAATATTACATATTTGGATGAATACCACAACTAAGAGGTCAAAATAAAACTGCAGCTTGGAAACGGCTTTTTCTAAATTGTCAAGGAACTTTCTTGGTCCTGATTGGATAAAACATGATTGGCATCATGCATTTCTCCATCTAATTTCCTGATTGGTCAGTATTGAAAGTGTCCCTCATTACAGTTGACCAATCACCATGCTGTCTGCTTAATTTTGCAGAAGTTTGATTACATTACATTACATTATTGGCATTTAGCAGACGCTCTTATCCAGAGCAACTTTTTTTTCCTTCTGATCGGATGCAGACATTTTCATATTGGCTTGAAACATTGACCACTCACTTCAGGCAGAAGTTCAACTAATTTTAACAAAACTGTATCTAACATGTCACTTAATATTATTAAGCTGGTCTTTCAACTTACTTAATTCAGTTTATTGATTTTTTGTGGTATACTGTGAATGACATGAAGAAGAGAGTGGCAGCCTCAGAGCCCAGGTTCATGAATCTTATTTTATTCAGTTGTCTTCAGAAAGCGCACCTGCAAGCAGGTACCAAGCCAAGTGACTGTGTTTTATGTGCTCCAATTTTCAGTGCTTCATTATGAATCCTTCCCTTTGTGCCAAAGTAAATGTGCACTCATTTCAATTCAGAAGATTGAAATATGCAAAGTGTACATGCTCATGCAGAACGCCTTGTGAATGTCTACACAGCTAATAAAAAAATTCCTGTTTGGAAGTATTTTTTACAGATGTGTATGCAGATCTACGTTCTATGACTAATACCTTGCACAGATGTAATTCCAAATTTGCAATGCTGTGAATTGATGCACAAAAAATGCTAATTTTCTACACAGTATAATTTTAGTATGATATAATAATTTCAGTGGCTTAATTCTTGATTAAGAATCAAATATGTCAAGCACTCAAATGTGCTGTAAAAAGCACTTCAAATCAGTCTGCATGCTGCCCTGCTTCTGGCAGCTAACCTCCAAAACCTCTCATAGAGTTGCATGTGTGTCTAGATTGTGCATTTTCTGGTTAAGTCAGATTTGTAATTGTAAGATCTAGGTCTCATCGGACACTTCTTCATCTGCACCAATGCAATGCCTTTTATGTCCACACTTTTAAAAAGCTTTTACAGTTATTATAGAATGGATATGATTTCTATGACAGCACCTTTAAGGGTCTGATGTACATCCATTCAGGGAAACATGTCACATGAATAAAAACCACAATTACACCAGTTTTCTCTGAAAGCCACTCATTCGTTTGCCTTTCGGACATTTTATTTTTACTTTAAATAAAAATATACTCTACCAAAATGACTGGTGCCAAAGTGCTGTGGCTTTTTTCCAATGTTTTAAATCAGACACATATGCACTCAATCAAATATGCAGCTGTCTGAGCCCTCAGCCCAGCAGGTAGGCTTTTAGTCAATAACTGCAGGAGATGCACCATGTGGAGTAATTATCCTTTTCTACTGAACCAAATACATTTGGAGAACTATTTTTCTACATTTCTGAATGAAGTTACAGCATTTTCTGAATAGATAAAACATGAACATTAGATAATGTTATTTACACTCAGAAGAGGTTACAAATTGATACAGAACCAGTAATGTCAGTGTGGCATGGGCATAGAATGAACCACATAGGAATTGGAATGTAAAAACAAATTTCAGAAGAATTCAGATTGAAAGAGGAGGGAGTGAGGACAGGTTGAGATGTCCTGCAGTAGAGTGCTCAGTACATCTCCTGATCACAGACAGAGATGAAGTTAAACCAAGACCCTGACCAAAGCCAGACCACTTAAAGGCCCATAGTCATACCACCACCTAGTACTTAGACTCATCAATGCATCAAGCACATCAAAATAAGACTAAGCTCAGGACCAAAGACCCAAGACGAATCAAGAGAGAGAGAAACAAGCACACTAGCCATGAGGCATACCCCAAAACCAGAACACAACAACCCTCAAAGTACCTCCTGCCAAAGTATAAACCAGATGAGAACGGGGAAAAAACAAGGTGGCGTTTTTATTTTTTCAGTATAGCAAATGTGGTTGCCATACCATGCAACCAAAATGAAAATGTTTAATTTAGAATGCAGAGGTCTGTCAGACTTGGAAATTACCAACCACACTTCAAGCCTCTGAGAGTGAGTTGAAAAGTTGGGTGCTCTTAAAAAGATATATGACCTGAGTATGGAGACGAAATAATGTCAATTTCGCCAGTAACTGTCACATTAGGCCAAATTTAAGGTTTCTTAAGTTTCTATAGTTTTATTCTGATCAGTTTATTTTGGCAAAAAACATATTGATACAGCCCTGGTGTCGATTCAGTCCTAATTTTAAAAGTTTAAGAGTTTGCGAATTTGTTGAAAACATCATGAAAGTACTGCTACTTGCACATATTTGTCATGGTGAGGTCTTTCCTGCAGGGAGCATCCAATGACAGTTAAGTTTTTTGCTTTTAAAAAACAACCGTCTTGATCATCTTAGCACAGCAAAAATATAACAAAATAATCTACATTGAAAGCTGCCAATATTTATCTGCTGCAAATGCTGTTTCAGGAAACAGAAGTAAAATTATGCCCAGTGCATTGGCTAAAATGCCCAGCTTTATTTATGGCATCTCTCAGACTGAGAGAAAGTGAGAGAGTGAGATAGAGAGGGCTGAAAGACAGCTGATGTTATGCCACTGATCTGTGGACACTAAACAGAAATAATTGACAGCCATGTAGCTGAGCAGACATGAGGTAAGGGACAGGTACTCTGCAGAAAATCTATCAAAGGCCCTTACTAATTTTTTAAATTATTTTTGATCCTGTGGAAAAATAGTTTCACCTCAGACAAACTCGTTCTGTACTGTGATGTCTTAAGTAGGGCAGAAGCTTACTTAGCATTCTATGCTCTTGAACTGCTATTAGAACTACTATTGCGTTTTGCGAGGATGGCGCATAAGACATTGTAATTATCTGGCAGGCGCACAAAAAGAAAAAAAAACACGGAATTGAAAATAGTAAGGAATACAAGGAGCTGGGCAGACTTGCCCTCGTTCTCAGTACTTTGAAACTTTAGCCCAGAAGCGTAGTGTTGAGAGGGTTGAGAGTCACTTGGTCACAATTAAGGCAATCACCCACCACCCAGACTCAGAGAGGGAGGATTGCCATCTGCTCATACAACACTGTGGACTCTCCATATTCACAGTTCTCCAAACGGCAAGCAGAGAACAGTAAGGGATAATGTTGCATGAAACGCTCCATGAAGCCAAGTGGGGTTGAATTACTTTTCTATTTACTGTAGTACATTTAACCTTTTGCCATAACACGGTAAACCCGTTCAGCATTGCAGTACCTTCAATGCTGGTCAAACTTAGATTGGTTGCGACAATTTCACCCTAATCTCACAAACGTCTTCTTTCAGTGATATCGGAAGCAAACAGGGGCGTGTCAAACCTCTGAAGCCGCTATGTGTGTAGTTCAGGGGGAGTGAGTGAGGGCTGCGAGTAAGGGCTCTGACGTGGGCTTGGAAGCAGCAGATGTGCCATTTCGCAGTCATGTTGTGGGCATGTGCTGTCTTGGCAGAAGTTTAATCTCTGAAATGCCAGACTTTCCACACAAACAAACACTGCGCACTGTGAAAGGAGAAGAGGGAGAGAGAGCAAATAAAAACTGCAGGTCATCCAGTTTTGGACATACACACGCACACGCATGCACACACACACACACACACACACACACACACACACACACCCCTGGCTCTGCACCTTGGGCCTCAGTTATGAAAGCGGTTTGATCGGCTTTTACTCTGAACTTTATTGTGCCACAGCACTGAAGCACACAGATGCTATATGACTGTCGGTGCTCCCTTGCTGCACTCCTGAATGTGAAAGCTTGAATTTTTCTCTACTGTAGTAGGATTAATAGGCACTGCACACTGTAACACATTTTAAGTTTCACAAATTTTCTACATCGTACATCATGGTTTTTGGGTTCCTCATCTGTCTCTCAGCAAAGTGATATCACCATCTGTCATTTGGTGATTCTGTTCACAGAAAAGAAAAAAAACTGTCAGCATTTCAACTCCCTGACTCCTCATAAATTGTATTTTAATAGTCATTTTACTCATATAATAAATGATAAAACTCTGGCTACATGCAAATGTTCCTTGCAAATGTGTTAAGACAAGTAAGCAACTGCATTAATTTTACAGTCACCCCATACTACCTTAGATGAGCAAGAAATGTGACGTTTGTTAGGAATAAGGAATTAGGCTTGTCTTAAAATAAGCTTTTAAATATATACACAGCAAGTGTAAAAACGAGGCTGTGGCGGTGGGAATCAGTTGCATTGCATTTCAGTTTTCTCTCATCACCAAGGCATGAGAGAAAGAACATAACATCTGGTTATTTATGAGGGGACTCAGTGAGCTTTGAATTCATTTTGATTTGCTTGAGTGTGCTTGCTGAAAACAGTCATCTCCTACTCCTCTACCCACCCACATCTTTCCCCTTCCTTCAACCCACCAACCGCCCCCCCCCGTGCCCCTGTCCTCCTGTGATCTGCTTTGCAAAGCAAGGGTTTGCTTGCCAGGCTAAAGACCAACGTCCCCAGCAAAGAGAACAAATCACATTCTTTTTTTCGTTCTGAGGGGCAGTGACAGTGTGGCCTCCACCCTGTTCTGGAAGTTCACTTTCTCAGCCATGTTACTGCCACTTGCTACACCTGCATGTACTGGGCCAGCATTTGGGTTCCTGTGTCAATGAATCAAAACTATTAACATTTCTGGAGCATTGATATATTTTTGATACAATCACTGTTTATCCAGTAACATATTAGGATGTGGTGTGCAAGTCTCTGTGTTCTTGCATCTCTTCCCACTGGATTCCAAGTCTTCACAAGTTTCACCCTGTTCTCCAAGCCTGCTGGAGGGAGCTGATGAGGTCAGACAAGGGGGGACAGCATCTCTCAAGGAATGAATCAGGATTACCCAATACCTCCCCTCCCTCCAGGCTCAATGAGTCCAGATGATGGCCGCCATCTTGAAGAGCTGAGCAGTCAGAGCATGGAGGCTTCTAGAAATTTCCATCACGATTGTGAAAGTGCCCTTCATCTGAGTGTCTCTCGGTGAGATTTTTTAGTTTAATGCTACATCATAGCTTTAAAACATTTAAAGCTTTTCTGTGACTGAAATGAATTCTGCCAGTGTATCATCACTGAAAGCTTCGAAATAGGCCTCCGGCTATGGCAGATTGGAGAGATCGTCCTCTTCACTGTCACTCTGAGTTTGCTCACCAGGTACATCCAAAAATCTCCACGCAGGGCTTTCTCCTTTCACAGTTCACACCATACGTGCCCAAGACACGATTTACTGTGAGAAACCTGTTATTAAAATTAAAATGAATATGCAGTAACTATTTATATTTTTTTGTGATTATGCAGTCAGTGTCTTGGATAAAGGTTTCCTGAATGTTTTTACTGTAGCTGTTATACTATGAATGCAAGTGGCTCTGCATTTTTAAACTGATACATAGCAAAGTTTTTATGATCAGTTTCACCTATGTTTACATGCATGAGAATGTGAGTGGGTGCAGCCACTGGACAATTTTATTATAAGTTAATTACTCATATGTCCTGATATGATTGAGATAGTCAGAACAGGGGACAGGAGTGTTTGTGGAAACTTTATACTAGGATAGGATATATTTTTTATATAGGATATATTTTTATATTCTCTGTTTGTAGGTTTTATTAGAACATCTTCAAAGAAATAATTGGCCAGCTTCTTTGGTTTGTTACAGAGATGCATTTCTGTACATTGTTTTGTGGACAACCCCTTTGAAGGTATTCTGTTGTATGATATACTGCAGCTTTCTGAACATGGTGTACTAAACAACAGCTCAGCATTATGGTCGATGATAATCCCATTGTGCAGGAGAAAACATTAGCAAATAAACCAGAGATTCATGCTCGGAAGATCTATTGTCCTGTAACCATTCACGTCATAGTGAATGTGGATAACCTTGATGGGGGAATGCATTCCATAACTCTACATATCGCAGTTCTTGTGATACTCAGCTGACAGTCATGACCTCTCATAATTATGTTCCAATGTCAGAAACACACTGGAATGGACAGAACAGCTAAGCAGCAGCTATGTGTGAAATCATTAACCTTTGTGATGGGGGGAAAAAGACCTCTTGCTGCTATATCCACTGGTCTCACCTCACAAAGGTTTACGAGAAAGGCCAGTGCACTTGTGACATTAGACAAATTGAACGGTCTTAATTTCAACGATTAAACTTTAATTACTTGAAGTGTTTCATGACACAGCCCTAATGTGGTGCTGTCTACTCCAGGTTATAAAGTCTTTACTGTGTCATTAAAAAGTGAAATGCACTCCATTTCACTTAAGCCCCAAAATCTTGAGGGACAGCTGAAACTATTAATCTGACATTTATCTATATTAGCAGCATCAGGATGCTCTTGTAATACGGGACTTCACAAAGCAGAGGTCTTATCACATCACTACCCTAAACCTCAGTCAAATATTTTCTTGATAATACACATCTTAATGGGATCTGGCATGGAAAAATCAGAGAGGGATTGGGATGCCACTCACGGTCAGAATACCCACAATGCACGCAAATCTGTCACAGCTTTGAGTGCGAGGGAGAACACACATGGGGTGGAGTGTTGGTGGTGGAGGCTCGGTGACTCCCCCGACCCGCAGAGAGCAGAGAGCCGGTGGTACTTGCTCGCGCTGAGACTGTGCAAAGTGAGCTTAATTAGGAGGAAAATGGAAGCAAGAACTCTCCAGGATCCAGAAAACTGGACGGGTGTAAAATCCCTCAGGTACATTACTCCATTATTTAACTGCTTCACAGTGGCTGTTTCCCAAGGCAAGATACAATGCTGACTCTCTAAGCCATTCTTCTGTCCAGAATTTTTCTAAATATAGGTACATACATGGCTGAAAGTCCATGGTAAATATACAGGTGAAGGTAGTTATATAGGTATAGGTAAAGTTATATACAAGTAAAGTTAAAGGCACAACAGCCATTTGAGACTACTGCCCAGGATTTGCTTATGATGAGCATGTTTTAAAGCCAAACAAACTATACACCAGTACATATTTTAGTAAGTTTACAGAGAACAGAATTTTCTAAATATAAATTGTGTAAATTAATCAACTAACAAAAACAGCACAAAAAATACATAACGATATGGCATGACTGACAAAACCAATTATTATAACCTGGTTATAATATTTATGTACATGGTCATACAATGTCATGATGCAGTATGTAGCTCTTGTTAAAGTGCTGTCAGCTTCAATGTAACCACTTCTTAAAATACCTCTTCCATGCTCAGAACTTGGAAACACAGCTTTTAATTGCTGTACACCTTGAACCTGGAACATGAAGCAAAAACAGTCAATGATAGATATGATTGATCCACAATACTGTGGATCTGTTCCTGAGGAATGTTCCTGTTTCTTAGTGTTTCCATCCTTATTTCAATGTTCTCCACAAATGTACTGTACACTGTTACAGTATATTGTATTTCAATGTGTGTTTGAAACTTAATGTACTGTGATAATTGTGGCCATGACCCCTTTGCAAAAAAAATTTAAATCTTAATGGAAATTTCCATGATAAGCAAAGGATAAATAAATAATATGAATGCATTTCAATGTGCTACCACATTGTTCAGTGGTTGCTTAGGTCAAGTAAATGTTATACACACACACACACACACACACACACACACACACACACACGGTGCATATACAGTCCTTTAAGCGTAATGAGGTGAATGTTACCTTGTTTTGATTGTATTAATGCATAAAAGCAACAATATGGTTTCAGTGGCTCCAGATGTAATTTTATAAATAAGGCATTCAAGGTTTCTCTCTTCTGTGCTTCCAACTTCACAGCAACAGCCAGCCATACCATGGCCAGTGAGTACGTTTTTTTTTTCCCCATCATGAATAAGCACAGAGTGCTGATGAGGAATCAGCAGAACTGTGCAGAGGATAAAGCCATTCAGTATCCCAAGTAACATGCATAATGGATCGCACTCTACAGTAATGGATAAGATCTTATTGCTGTATTTTCCTGCAAAACCACAGGCAGTGGGTGAGACTACCTGTCTCTATTTTGCACTTGGGACATTGGGGAGAGGAGTCAGTGTTAAACTTATGACGTTGGGAGGGGGATATGTGGGCTCTGTGTAAAATCTTGAGTTGAATTGCTTTTACTCTGTTACAGACACTCAAGGTTCTCGCACTCACCCAAGCATCATTCCATTCATCATCTGTGATCTCTACATTGAGTTTCCCTTCCCATGTTTCCTTTAAGTGAAAGGTGCTTATAGTACCACACACTGTAGAAAGAGCTTATGGAGTTGCCCAACTGTAATAAGAAAAGCTGCCACTCTAGGAAAACAGTTTTAATAAGGACAAACTGACAATCCCTGACTGACTGCAGTATAGTGGATATGTGCTCTGGTCTGCTCAGCCTAGTTTAGCAATCAAAACTCAAAACATCATGCGTGTTGCTTAAGGAATGCAGAACGCCACAGTTATTGATCTAAAGATTGATTTTTTTTCATAAGGTAGAATTATTAATGTGTGGTATAAAGAAATACACTATCAGAAATGATTATTACATGTACATGTAGGCATGGATGTGTATGTGTAGGTTGTATGTGCAGATGGGGTTACGTATGCATATTGACTCACAGTGCTATGGTAGAGGAGATGCACTGTTTCACTTTTACTCCATGGTACTTTGTACACTCAGCATCAGTCTGATGGAGTCAGAACTTCAGGTAGGACCCAAAGGGAGGGCTGCAGTAGATCTGAGCAGCAGTAAGGACCAATAGAAAACAAGCACACCCCATAGAGACATATTCATGCATACACACACGTACGCCTTGAATTTGGCTGCTAAGCCTTTATTTTCCATTTGCAATAAAAAGAAATGTTCATTGAGTTCCTCTCTGTAATTTTAACTCACTTTCCATTTAATTGTTAATTTAATTAAATCTATTTATGGTGAACACCTCTAAAATATTCTGATTAATTAATTTGCACAGTTCCACCTCAAGAAGCGCACCCACAGCTGAGATGGTAATTAAAGGATTTTATAAATTAAATATTAAATATTCTTTTGAACAGTTGAACTTATGAGGGCTCTGTCTTTAGGCGCAGTGGCCCACCATAAAATAGTGACCTTTTACGTGGCTTTGAAGATGATGTCGTGAAGTTAATGTAAACTGTCTGTCCTCCCTCTCTCAGACAGCTCTGTTTCCGCCCAAGCAATGATCAGCGTGGACAGGTTGTAAATTCAGTTTTATCAAGGTCTTTGGATGGTGACTGGAGAGTGGGGACACTGGAAACACCCATGTACGGCCCCCTGAGAAACCCCTCAGATGTGCTCTGAACATTCCCATATAACATAGCTGGAGTTGCCCAGGCTGGACTGAAGGGTTCACCTACGTCTGGTCTACCTGGCCTTTGATCCCAAACGCTTGTGGGATTTCAAGACCTGTGGGGTTTGCTATACTGTGCTGTGCTCATCTATCATCATCTTTCCCTGTGGGATTTGCTATTCATCGCTCGCCTATCGTGGTCTTTCCCTGTGGGATTCGCTATTCAGTGCTCATCTATCATGGTCTTTCCTTGTGGGATTTTCTATGCTCTGCTTGTCTACTGTGGTCTTTTCCTGTTGGTTGGGCACTGATGACCAAGCCTGCACAGTGCAGGCAAAGAGGAGTTTGGGTGTGGCATGCACAGCTGCAGTATGAATCTGTGCTTGGGCAGGTGCTGAACTCATTACTGACTGCCATGGCAAGATTTCATTGGGATGTACTATCTTCTCCTGCCAGTGGAACCCCTCCTAGATTCTTTATGGACCTGTGTAGGAAAGGTGATTTAAAAAAAAAGAAACTTTCCATCTCTACAGTGCTCTATTCTTCTCCAAAAGCATTTTAGTACCAATGATGCAAGGTCCCCTCCAAGGGCTCAGCTTTTTTTTGGCTGTTCCTCTGTATGCATGGTTCCTCTCAGACCATTGGTTAAAAGCGGTTCAGATACTGGAATTGAGACCGAAAAAATGCAGGTTCAATGCTCAGGTGGACCTTGCTGTAGCACCTTAATTTGACCTGCTTCAATACATTTCCATCTGTACAAATGGATGTAGTGTGAAATATGACCTATGGAAGTTGCTCTGCATGAGGGAGTCCTCTAAACACATATGTAATATAGAGGTTGGGTTGGAACAGAGGGTGGGTGACACACTAATATTAGGAGCACCTGAGTAGTTTCACACAGATCTTGTTCTGGTTGCTTGACAGAGTTATGAATGAGCCTCCAGTCCAGTGAGTCTGTCATGGCTTAACAACCTATTCATGGCAGTGTGTATTACCTGCTGTTCCAGCATGTTCACCTTCTCATTATCATCACCAAAGCCATTTCTCATTTCATCAATGACCTGCACAGACCACATCATTAACCTTCTCAGTGTCAGTTTCAGCATTTCTGTCAGAACTGTGTGAGTCTAAAAGAGGAGCTATTTCAGCTCCAGTTCCTCTTATGGTTATAAATTTACCATAGCAGCAATTGGCTCAGTGCAGGTTAAGTCCTCTTTACCTCCCTCTGAGTGTTCTCAATGCTCATTTTGACAGGGTAAAACCCCTCAAAGATAACTCATATACAACCCCACAACTGCTGTAGCAATCATAACTCTCAGCATAATCACAATCATAACCATGATACAATAACACAACATAATTAGACTTTCACTACTGTGAAAAGAATTTGTGCTATAGCAAAGTTCAAAGAAGCGCAACAATCCTGCACATATCTGTGAGGATAATTAAAGCATATCTGGTGACATATATTATTGACCATAGCATTAGCACAAGACAGAAAATTAATAAGCAATCCTCTTTTCAATACACATACACCTTTCCCACCATGACAAACAGCACTTAAATATTACCAGTGTCAACACAGTCCACTTGGTCTTTTAAGAAATAATGTAAAATCACAAAAACACATTCAAAACCACTGCGTAGAAACAAACAAACAAACAAACAAATGAAAAAACTCACAGATTCCATGCTGGGGTTTGAGACATGTGACTGTGGAAAGCTGCTCTTGGGGGTTTTAGTGAGCCTGGACGCTTGGACTTCTCTTCGTGGACAAGTTTAACTCCAAATGGAACATACAAAGTATGCAGTTGAGGAGTGGACTGTTGTTTACTGGCAAACATTCTTTCCAACATGTCTCCTTGTAGGCCACACCTGGCCTACTGTAGGCCTTCCTGTTTCCCCCCCAAGCTTCCTGCCCTAAAGTATGCCCTCTTAAAGAGACAAAGCACTTAGCTTTTGTGTTACATGGAAAATAAGACATATCTGTCCACACTGATTTTTTTTTTGCTAACAGTTAAATAAGGTTTAAAAATGGAACAATGTAATACATTTAAGCTGTATCTTTTCTGCCTTGCACAGATTTTTTTCCTATTCATGTAGGATTTCATTCAGAATACATTGTGTGGTAGTGTCACAGGAGGTATATGCAAAAATGATTAAAAAACATCTGGCAAACAAAAGACAGCTCCCGAAAAATGTAATTTAAAACTCTTTTAAATAGGTCAAACAACAGAAATGTCTTGCCTACCAAACCACCACAGCTCTAGCTGGCAGTCGCCACTGTTCAAAGTTCAAACCTGTAGCCTTCATGGTTTTATTTTCCCTTTGTCACAGGCTTCCCATCTTGCTTTGCTAGCCGATTCCCTAGTGTCCACAACAGAGGCTGGGTGTGCGTGGTGTTCAGGGCACACATCCACTAAGAGACAATGGCACAGCTGTTTTTTTTTTTTTCTGAAGCAGAGCTAGTTAGGAACTGCCTGTTCAAAGCAGGGACAAAAGGCAACCCCCTCCTCAGAGATGTGTGGGAACATCAGTAGGGTTTTCAAGTGGCCATCTTTTGCATTTCAGCCAGCCCACGATGCCTCAAAGGACTCCACAGTGGAGCCAGCATCCTGGAACCAATCCTTTCCATCCTCCCCACAGCTCAGTCCAGCTCCCTTCTAATTCAAGGAAAAAAAACTGCGAAACAGCTACTGACGAGAAGTGATCTTTTAGCTATCACTAGGAAGAAAGTCTTTAGGTTTCTGAATGGCCGATGTATCACGTAGATCAGATTTAGAGACTACCTTGCATGTAAAGCTCCAGTCTATGCACGTTTTTGCTTTTCCTTTCACCCCGCCTGCAGATCTAAGCCAAGATTACCTCTTGGCTTAGATCTGAGGGTGAGATCAGAGAAACCCCGCTCAATATGTCCGCTGTCAGCTAGCACGCACTGTTTCTGTCCCCTGTGTGCAATCAATTAAGCATGAATGAAATACATAAGCTCCACGCCATGTTTCAGAACTGAAACTTGACTGATTCCTGCCCTCTGGTGTCTCAATACGTCTGTACCACCACTGTTGGTTCACTGGCTGGACCCATGGTTTCCTACTTAGATATGAGTCTGGCACACAGTATGCATGGCTTTCCTCTGTCTGAAAACCTAGCTGCCCTTGGAGGTGATCTCACTCCTACTGCACACGATTTTTTTTCTTTAAATCACATTACTTATTTGCTTAGCGGGTACTCTTATCCACAGCTTGTCACATGGTATCCATTCACTGTATACAGCTGGACATTTATTGATCCAGAATGGGGTAGACACTTTGCTTAAGGGCTCAAAAGTAGAGAACCCGTCAGAGAATGAAACCTGATACCTTCGCGCGACAAAACATGCTCATTTCCCCTACACCATACTGTTGCCCTGCTCCTGCACCACACTGCTCCTCCATACCACAACACCACACTGCTGCACTGGATACTTCTTGAGGAGATTAATGTGTCTTTCCCCGTCCCGACATTATTTGCTCCCCACAGTGCAATTAGCACTCCAGGGGATTGATTAAAGTTGACAATCACCACGTCGCTGTTCTCAGTGGACCGAACATTAATCCTCACAGGGATCCTAGTGAGACAGAGTGAATTAATGTGTTACCTGACCTCCTCTACACGCATAATAACAAACCCATTGCTCCTCAACAGGAACATCTGTCATAACTGCCCCCCCCATTCGCTCAAACACACGACTGCCGTGGTACCTTCCAAAAATAAAACTTTGAGATTAATTGATGTATTTCTGGACAATCTGCTGACAGTGTGTCTCTAACTGTGTCTGCCCCTGCCTGATTATGGACCATGTTGCGGTGATTGTGTGTTCTTTGATCATGTTTGAATGATCATATGACAATGTATGTCTCTGTGGTGTAACCTTATGCTTATGACGGTGTGTCTCTGATCATGTGACAGTGCCTCTCTGTCTATGTGTCTCAAATCTGGAGCCCTATCCCTTAAGATGAGTGATTTCTCATGCACAATGGAGGCCAGAAAGCTCTGATCCAGCAATCTAGTGCATGGATGAGATAACATTACTGTGATGGTCACAGACTCAGGTTTCATACTTAGACAGCTTTGATGGACTTGCTTCGATTGCATCACTGGCACTAGTGTGCTCTGATCTTTACGACCTCCTTTTCACCACCCAGGTAATAAAAGAGAACAGGTACCTGTGTTTTCAAAGTCAATGGATATCTTAGTGTTCCAGTGTGATCAGAATGACACTCAGTTCCTGCTGGGACACATGTACAGAAGAAGTCTTCAGCTAACTGCTTAACCCGTATAACTTCAGTTTATATCCAGGTGTTTAAATGGGAGATGTTTTAACATAAAAGGCAAAAAAGTGTTCTTCCAGCAGAGTTAGAGGGCACTGAAAACAACATTTTGCTTAGAACAGTGTTTCTCCTCAGAATGGCTATTAAAGTTTAACTTTCTCAAATGTTTCTCTTAGTGTGGAGTTCTCAAACACCTGTAAATGTCAAGACTCACTGACTCAATGTACACTTCTGGTCAACACTCAGCTGTCGTAAGACACACACTTAACTGAAGCCTTCAATATATGTGCTGCAGTCAGACCTATAAATCAAAGACTACAAGATTCATAACCAAAAAACTGTTATATTTCGATCCTCTGGAGTTCTTTTCAGTGTGTTTCTATATATCCAGAATATATTCTGCTGTGTAAAATATTAAGCAGAAACTTATGAATATAAATTGTCCCGGTATATGTAACAGCTGGCGAGGAACTCTAAAAGTTGTAACATGATTTAAAAAAGAAAAGATCAGGAGATGATCTTGCTCGCTCCATCTCCCCTTCATTGACTTGCATTAATATTTATCCTGTGTTGAGCTGGGAGGGTCTGCTCTGCTCAGCTCAGCTCTCTCTGTCTGTAAGAAGCGCTGCAGATAAGGATGCGGTGAGCAGCTCAGCATCTGACATGTCTCATTTTGGAATTAACGAGGTGCTGTAAAACACTTGTCTGCGTCTCTCCATTTGTGTGTGTGTGTGTGTGTGTGTGTGTTTGTATCTTTGCTTGTTTACATACTGCATTGATTTGAATTTAGGATTTCCATCTGCTTATTTGTCTGCTGCACAGCATCCTATATTGGCACAAAATTATTGCGCAGTTCCACACTGTAGAATGCAAAATGCCAGTTTTACACCACACGGTCAACTCCATGGTGACACTGGGTAAAATATTTACATCTCTTATGATGTGGAGTTTGGTACTTTAACATAGGCACTTATTTACTTACAGTACAATGGTTCTGAGGAAGGCCTTGACTGGACTTGACTTCCTGCTTCAAATTCATCCTGAAGTTCTTTTCCCATACCCCCAAAACAAACGCAGTGCTTGAATAATGTAAAAAGAGTTCTTTGAGGTTGGCCACGCACAGGCTGAATGGTGTATAATCATGTGGAACTGCAATCCTTTTTCGCCAAATACAAATATTCTCAGGGTCAGAATCTTTTCTATATTTATTCTAGCCCCGATATTAATTAGTTGAATAATGCATTTTTTAACAAGGAGGTCAAATCGACGGTGGATCCAGCCGAGCTGGCTCGGGGAGCTGGCATGTTCTGAAGAGCAGCCCTCAGCCCCGATGCCCTGCGTAGGCAGAGCTCTCACTCGGGCGCCTCGCTCTCCTCAGGTGTGCTAATGCGGCACAGGTGGCAGGTAGAGGTAGAGCAGACGGGAGAGAGAGGCCCAGGCACAGGGCTGTCACTCAGCACCGTGCCACATCGGAGGGGGGGGTTTATTTATCGGCAAACACATCAATGATGCCATTAGCAGGGGCGCTGTCTTGTTGTCATGCAAATTTAATGTGAGATTTCACAAACTAAGTTGTGAGGTTCATGCGCTGTGACAGCGGTAAAGATTTTTCGTTTTCAGTTTGGGATGGACTGAGCAGGGGTTGACTCTGAGCTGCTCTTATGCATGATTGAAAAGATCTGAATTGTATAAACATAACAGGTGCCTTTTCACCTGTACCTGCACCTGTAAACAACCCTGAAGGCCACAAACTCTCCACATACTCTAATATAAAAGCTATGAGGAAAAAGAGTGCACCAAATACAGGAAGATTGATAGGATGACTCCTGTGGCATGTCATCAAAGAGTAATAGCCAACATACATCATTTAAAGTACAAGTATACACACTGGTGGGGGTTATGACCTTGCATTTATTCATTAATAAATTACAAAGAGCTGCACCATAGGAGAAGAGCAGTGCTTCTGTCTTATCGGTGCCCTCTTTTTAGAGATACCAGAAATAATGTTGAAAGAACTATGAGAAGGAGAATTGTAAGGTGACTTGCTATCCATTTGTATGTGGTACGCACTGTGTGCAAAATAAAGATATTATGGGATATTAAAACAGCTCATTTTGTCTTACATGATTTGCACACATAATTTTAGAATATTCACTACAAATGGGTAAATACTGGCAGAGAGAGACTGAGGCTTCATGAACCCCAAAATGGTTGAAGTTATAATAGCTTAACAATGACTCACTAATTTAAACCAAAGAAATTGTTTCGCTGTACAGTAGAGAGTGAAGTGATTGCTCCCAACAAGTCAGTGATTGAAATTGTGATTTCCACCCAAGAAAGTGTTTGTTAAGCTTCACTGTCACTAACATTTTAACAATTAGTTTGTGAATGCTGTCAATAAATAATTAAAAGGCATGTTTGTAGTGTGGGCTACTGCACAATTGACCACAAAACCTCATTCATGGCTTTGATACCTTGGATGCAGGATGGTTTGATCTGGATGATGAAATTGGGCTAATTCCACTGTCTGGTCAAATAACTTGAAACCTGAAGATCGCATTAAAAGCAGACTTTTGGAACAGAGGAAAAAGCAATATGCTTATCTCCCCAAAGAACAATCAATACTGGAAATTGACTGAAAAGCCCTCAGTAGGGCCCCATTCCTCAACACCTACAGCACCAAACTTCTGCTGTGTTTACTACTACACTGGAAAGGTCAATTGATCTCTGTTTCTTTCTTTGATGTTTGGACATTTATATGTCTGACATTTCTTTCACAAAAACTGTCATAATATATCTCTCTCACCACTCACTCACTCATTCACTCACACACACGCACACACACACACACACACACAAACACACACACACACACACACACACACACACACACACACACACACACACACACACACACACACACAAACTGCCCGTGTGTTTCTATTTGTGCTTCTGTTACCCAGAGCTTTCACTTTTGGAATCTAACACACATCTCTAAGATGTCTGATGCAAAGATGCTTTGATGATTTGAGTTTGGCATCTGTTGTACAGTCAGTTTGATTTTCATCAGTGAGCATGAAACGATGAGCCAACTGTGATTGTCATGGTGCTTTACAGGCCGTTGGAAAAAGGTTGCTCTATAGATGGTAAACATGCAGTTATGCAAGAACAGCTTTTAGGTGCCTCTCTGGCATGACCTGGCTTTAGATGTCACTGGTGTGTGCTGATCCTGAACAATGAGAACTAGAACTTTCTGTAAGGCCAGAGGAATGGTTAAAAAAAGAAAAAGCGGTATTTTTTAGATACATAAGATGGGTTTTTTCATGTTGCATGTTCCTTAGAGCATGGATACAAATGTATCATTTTGTCAGCACTATTGACCAACCTTGCTATTCTGAGTTGTACAGCAAAATCTTTGAATGAAATATATTCAAACACCTACTGCAACAGCCTTGAAACTTTTACTAAGGTCCATGCAAGCTGCAAATGCAAATCAAGAGGAAAAAAATATCCTATGTAGAGCAGCACGTCTGTCAAATTTGGCCCAAGATGCCCAAGACATCAATTATCAATGAATCAAAACCAGGATGAAGTTAACTTCTTTCACTTCTTCATTGAATCTTTGCCTCAATTTTGTGACTTTCAACCATTAGTAGTCATATACTGGATGACATGTTTATCTGTTCACATATAAATAACTTATTCCTATTACATGCCTGCAGTCTGCAGGGAACGGTGGATCAATCCATTATTCATAAAGGACACCATGAAAAGAACATTACAAACTAACACTCCATGCAAACACCCCTTTCTGTTCTCTTTAGAGCTTTGTAGAGCCCCACCCCTCTTGCCTCCACACCCTACGGAGCTCTACCACTTTCTCCTTCAAACCCTGTAAAGTCCCACCCCTTTCTCCACAACACCCCAATGAACCCCACCCCTCTCTCCTTCAAACTCTGTAAAGCCCTGTCTCGCTTTCCTTCAAGCCCTACCATGTGATTCCCTTCTCTTGAGCCATTATCTAGCTTAATTGAATAGCTAGCCATCATCAGTCCCTTTAGCGAATGTTAATGAGCTAATGGATTTTAGCTAGCATTGCAAATGAGCAAGCTACACTATTTTCTCTTGTTTAGTGAATGAGAGTGTTTAACCTTACAGTCAGACTTGTGCTTTTGAAAAAGCTGGGGCTCGAACTCGGTGACTGCAGTGAACATGAATTATTAAACAGGGCATTAAGATAAACATCAGTGTGTCTGCTCAGAAGCAAACAGCAGTGCTCACAAATATCGCCTTGTCTTTGGGCCCTGCACTGATTAAACTTCAGATAGCTCAGCCACCCTGCTCCAACACAACCCACAGACAGCCCCAGTAACACATTTCTGAACATACAACAGGGGCCATGCTTTGCTAGAGATCTGAGGCTGAGTCTACATATTAGATTGTATGTCCCAAACATTGTCACAATTCCTTGCATTTATGACATAAGGTTGCTACGGAACTCTTATCGTGTTGCTTGGCTAGCCAAGCGTAGGCTGAGCAAGGCTGCATGCTGAGAAGCTAGCAGCAGAATGAAGGGAATTAGCTAATGTACTTGGCTGGGCACAGCATTACAGGATGTCAGTTCATTTCATACCACCTCAAATCACTTATTGATATCATTTATTCAACAATCACCTAAATAGGCCTGATTCCATGGGCTAACTGGCTGCATTTTATGACATACTAAATTATATAATGACTGGAAGATATACAGTACTGATCATGCTGAATCAGGTGCTAATATTAGCAAAATATCAGCCCAGTAGGATGCTGGCATACCAGGCTGGTCATAAACTTTGAGCTAATATACTAGCAAAACATAGTGCAAATAAGTTGTGTATCATTATCTTACACTTAGGTTTTTCACCATGCACAGTGTTGTGTTTTTTATTGCACAATTTAGCTCAACTGTAGTTATGTTTTCTAATGAAAGCAAATTAATGAGTGTGTAAGTTGATGAAGTGCTATACCTATGCTTCATTTGTTAGGGGTTATGCTCCATCCCTCTTTACATATCACATTCTAAATCTGTTGCTGGATGGACATATGTGTATGTCCATATTTCAAATGTATTCTGTTTTTTCTAAAGAGGACTCCTCTGACCCCCCACAGTCAAAATGTGCAGTCCCTCAAGGTTCAGTTTTTGGACCTCAGAATTTCTCCTGCATATACTGCCAGTCTGGTATGTCATCTGAAGAGTACATTTTATTGATATGCACAAGACAGCTTACTCTGTGCATCCATTAAAGCAAATAAAGTTGCACCAAATTAAAAATGTGCCCGCGCAATATAAAGAACTGGATGACATCCAGCTTCCCAGTGTTAAACTGCTAAACTGATTTTACTGCTCCAAACCTACAAAGCGCCAAACAGGCTTTCCTTAGCGTTACTAAAAAGGCTTGTAATTCCCTTCATCCCTGCATGGTGACTCTGTTCAAAAGAAACTAGCAAGCTCATTTTTTCGCAAAGCTGCTAAAAGCAGAGCAGGTGGTAAAAACTTCTGTTTCGACACACCCAAACTGAGGAAGAATCCACCAAAAACTGTACAGCAATCAGTGGGTGTAACTCTATGGTAATTCTTTGATCAACTCTGAGTTATGCTTCACAAAGTGCTCTCAGATAGTCCCATGTAAAGGGTGCAACAGAGATATGTGATTTTTATAGAATAACTTTGTGATTTATTTAATCTGCCTATCAACATTCCATTTACACATGGAAGAACTGTTCATTCATCGGACAGACAGGAGACAGTTTCAGGTGCACAAAGACAAACTTGCACACGCAGTTAGATATGTAGAGAGAGGCTGAGGCAGAGACAGATATCTGTGCAGGAGATTCAATTCCTTGTCTGGTAACAGGCAAACTCACAAACTCCCAAATCCTACAGAGACAACGCTGTGTGCTAGGTGTCACCATTCAGGGGTATCTATCGGGACCTGTCTGTCAATGCCATTGTGTTTACAATGTGTCTTATTCTCTGCGCCAGGTGGAAATAAGTCTGCACAGAAAAGTAACCCAATTACAAAAATTTCTTTTTCAACAGAATAGCGGGCTTCTTGATAAAAAAAAATTAAATGATTTTGGCCCAGTCATATATTCATTTCATGTGGTCTTTTTTGGGTCTATGAAATGCCTCTAGACTGGGAAGGTAAAGATAAATCCAAGTGTGACCTGGTTTTTAAATAATTAAACAAAAACCTCTATTTCCCCCCCTTGTTCCTCACCCTCTCAGTGCGGATGTTTACCATGTGTCTCAGAAATACCGCTGCCGAGCTGGGGACTGGAGTGTGTCCATGGATTTATTCAAATTGCTGAAGTTTATGTCTGTCAGAATTAAGATTCCCTAAGGATTTAGCAGTGTGGGCTCTTGGCAGAGCCTTTTTAAATCCGGCATCTCCTCGCTGACGGAGAGATGCTTTAATTAAAGCACAGGCCAGGTGATCTCACTTTTGCTACTCTGTGGCCCTGTGTTGACCTTGCATTAATAGTTCATGTCTGAAAGCTCAGTCAATGCCACACGATGAATAAAACAGTAGTCTGTAAACAATGACCTCCAAGCAGCCAGGAGGGTTGAATGACAAACAAAAAAAAACTTCATTTGAAATCATAAATCCATATTTATGGAAGGCGTTTATGGATTTAGTCTGCAATCACTAAGGATGAAGGAATGGTCCATTTCCATCAGCTACATCAATTACAGACTAATCAGGCACTGAAGGGTGAAAGCTTCATATTAGACTGGACCAGAATCCAGAATACATACCAGGAGAGGCAAAGTCAGTATGTGAGTATAAGGAAATCATTAGTGTATATATATATATACATATACATTTATCTATGGGAAAGAAATGTGTCTGTACATATGTATGACATGTAAAGGGAGTAGACAAAATAATGGAAACAAAAAACAATATACAAATGTTACTTAACTAACAGGGAGCTGGGCTGCTCTTTACCTTCAGAACAGTTTCAATCCTTTTGTAATGCTGTTATACAAGTTTTGAAATCTTCCTAGTGGGCTTTTGGGCAGTTCTTCAAGAAAGAAAGCCTCCAGTTCTTTGCGAAATGCAGGAGGTGGAAACCTACTTCATGCTCTACATTCCCGAACTTCCCATAAAGGTTCAGTGTTGTTAAATCCAGAGATTGGGCAGGCGACAGAGACTGACTTCATCCTGTTTGTTGCAAGCAGGTATAGGCAGAGGTGGGTGATGCTCTGGTACAAGGACTGAGCTACAGCTCAAATGACAGCCCGAATGTTCTCTCATGCTGTCTCAAAGCCTCATCTCACCCCTCATTACCGATCCACTCCATTCTGCTAATCAGAGTTTGCCACCAGGTGAGAAGCTGCTGGACTGCTGACAGCATTGGTTTGCTAATGAACCTACCCATGGACTGGAGTGGAAAATGAGCTTTTAGCTGATAGCTGTACAATACATCAAATGCACTGACCTTTGTGTTTCAAATTTTACATGCTGTCTGAATGGTAAAAATAGAGAATCGTGTGACAGGGATCTCAGGCATTCACCTGGAACTCCAGGTACGTTTCTACATTCTGACACTGTTAACCTCTGGAGTCTGCTACCTGTAGCCCTATGGAAAGGACACAATCTCAGCTGCTTCAGTACCTCGGGGTATATAGATTCTATGGAGTTGGGGGGTTCTGGATTGCTTTAATACATCGTGATAATGTTATTGCAAATTGCATAAACCACTGTCTTGTGTGGGAAAAAATACGATGGCAAAGGAAAAAAAAAACAGCCAAAGAAATAATTCTTCCATGAATGAATAGTCCAAATAATATGCTTCAGAACAAGCAGGGACAGTGTATTCACAAGTGGACATGTGCAACTGTTTGAGTTTGCTTTTGTTTCTCGTGTCAGCGCTGTTTGCAAAAGGTAGCTCTCGCACTCTCCCCATCATTAGCCCCCCTACTGTGGCATCCCTCCCGAGTCCGAAGGAACCAGAATTAATAACACAGAGAGAAGCATCCAACCCCCACCCCCACCCTGCCCCTAGCCGTTGGAGAATCTGAACTAAATTTACATTGTAATCAGAGGTTAAAAGGGAGGAAGGAACAGGCTTTTGCTCTTTCCCTTCATCTCTCTGCCTCCCTCTCCCTCTCCTCCAGTGCTTTATATATATATAATGTCTCACACAGTGACAGGAGTCCCCACTCTCCATGGTCACAGACATCTTGGCTTAGATCCCATTAATAAAACTGAAGTTTGCAAATGCAGCTGACCTGCTGGGACAGTTCCACTAGGGGTCATGTCTCCGCTCAGTGACAGCATGGTTTTGACTTTCCACAGCTCATCCGACAATAATCCTAATAGTGTGCTGCACAGTTACACGCACAAAACTCAACCATTTCCCTCCTCTAGCATCACCTCCGCTCTGTGTCTGTCTCTTCCTCATACAAATATGCAGTTTATCTCTCTCAGACACAGTCTGTCAGAACAGAGGCATGAGAAATTAATCTGAAATACTTTTAAATGCTACTTTGACTCCAATTTCAGGTGCATATTCTGGTCATGACTTACCCAGGGTATGAGGTTCAGTTTTTGGTTTTATTTATCTGCCTATTTAGAGGCTGATCCCCCTCCCTCTACGGTGCGCCATACTCTCAAGCACATCCTGAAATTTACCACAGAGTCTTAGCCCGATCAGTGTTACCAAAACACAATATCACTTTAATTATTTATTTTTGACTCCATCTGTGGGTTAATACATTCATCCAATGGTTGCATTCATATGCATACTGGTATGAGAAATTGAGTATCACCCAGTGGATGCATTCATATGTGTTCTGGAATGAGATATTCAGCAGATCTCCCAGTGTGGGCATTAATGTGTACCCTGACCATTTCATTAGTTTTGGTTCTAATCCATCAAGCTCTGCTTTCTTTGTAGCATTGAATTCATTTAAAATAGATAAAACTCCATTCAGCTTCATTCATTAAGAAGCTATTCTTTCATTTCTTGTGCACTTAAAGATTCCCGTGTAATATCATTTGTAATCCTGGATTGGGCTGAATAATTTGATATGAAGTGGTTTTTAAAAATATATAAAATCTCTAACTGATTTGCAATTATATGTATTGAATAGGTTGCTGATGCTTTTCCAGACCTGTATTGGGATTGTTCTGTGCTCTGTAAGTATGTGTAGTGTGGAATGTCAGCTTATAAATGCCAAAATGTCTTCCAGTCTGCATGACTCTGTCTTTCTAAATGTAATTTTAGTCATAATGTATGGATTACATTGCACTAAACCAATATTGCCTTGCTAGCTGTTTATCTAGCTAAGTAGATAACTTTTACTGTCTAACCCAGAACAACTACCAAAGTCACTATAGCTAGCTACTGATACAATGAGAAATGTGTGCCATCCATGAAGTTCAAAGCCACATAATAACACATTAGCCATACATGCACACACTTTAGTTTGACAGACAATCTTGCTGACTTTCTTTGATAGCATGCTATGTAGCTTATGCAGCCAAATGGAGAATCTGTGTAACTCTGTGGGTTGTGGTTAACTCAGTAAAGAATCAACTTAGTTGACATGAATAATCCTGATTTTAATAAAACAATAAAACAATGAACAACTGCTACCTAGTCCTCTGCACTGGCACAAGGCCTCCACACTCGACTAGGTGCACTTTAAACTAAAAAAAAAAACCCTAGCTCAAATTCTCCCCTTCCCTTTTGACCACGGCATCCCTTGATCACAACACTCCCCTTAACTTTAAGACACACCACCTTAAAACTGACAACTTTAAGTTGACATCAATCAATCAATCAATCAACTTAAAATGTCCCACAGTAACATCATACCCAGGCCTACCAGCTGTTACACTTACTCTTTGCTGCAGCTTGTTATCACCATGTCAAAGATAATGGTACCAGGGTGAGTGGTGACCCCTTAGCAGGCCCCTGTAGCAAAACAGTTCCTCTTCCTGTACCAGCACCACTTCCTGTAGTTTTAAAACCCATAAAACACACAGAGAGTATGTTTACCATATTTTATAAAAATACAATCCTAAACCAATGAATGGACCATATACTTTATATGTATTTTCCATCACTTTTACACCAAAATGTCATCACATACAAAAAACATTTCAGAAATGCCACTGACGTGTCATAAATATGCCACTGAACCACACATAATTCAATTACAGTTGTTATTTTTCTAACCTTAGATGTAGCAACAACCCTGATTACAGGGCAAAATGAACATTTCTAGTTTTGTAAACGAGACCAGCAAGATGAGAGTCTGGGAAGATATTGCTGTCTCTCCTGGGATACCATCACTGTTATTAACATTTTTATGAGGAAATATGAGCACACACTCCCACCTGCCAGAGCTGTGTAAATTTGTGGTCTGAAAAAAATTATTATTTCAATCTGGCAGAAGGTCATTGTCAGTTCTCGCTGGGTGGCTGTGGTGGTATTAGATTTGCATTTTCACAGCTGCCAAGGTGAAACACACATTCTAATGCTGCCTTCATACAGAAGCTAAGAATCGTGCCCACAATCACAAATGTATAAAACAAGCAAATAACATAAATATAAACTGAGGGTGAATGTAAATGATGGATTATCCTTTCCTAAACACTGATAAATTTTTAGATAAATTGTATGCTTGAATTTATTTATTTATTCTATGGTTAAGAGTGACTTCATCAAAGTGAAGTATTGAAAAAAATATCAAATGAGAAGTACTTTACATTACAGCATTTTACCACAACAATTGGAATATACTATTATAGAGCTAGTACACCAGAGCAAGAATCACAATCACAAAATCACAAAACCCACAACATATCTTAGAGCAATTTGACAGAAAAACAAATTATACACCAGCAAGATACTGTCCAAAACTGCTTATCCCTCTTGCTCCCCAAAAAAAGGAAAGCAAAACAGTACACACAAAAAGACATCATGCTTTGTGACACAGATAGGCTATCAGCTTCTGCCAGTCTGATAGAGACATGGCTTTTCTGGCTTGTATCACCAACAGCTGCGAAAAATGAGCTAAGGCTGGGTTATACTCGGCTATCTAGGGTTTCCAACCAGCCATTTTCCTTATTTGTTCATATTTTATGAAAATAAAAGAATGCACCCCAACTTTTGAGTCAGCAATGTAGTCTGTGCCAGAGCATCCACTGCACTCACACAGACGCGCTGCAGTGCAATACGTGCAATCCTGTGATACACTCGTGGTGGCGATTTCTCACACCACACGTCCCTCAGTACACCAGCAGAGCAGACGCGGGGCGGATGAATCTCCCCGCTGTCTGCTGAGCGACCCGCAGCTGGCCAGCAGGTTGCAGGGTGTGTGAGAGTGACGAGACGTGGGGGGATCGTGCTGACAAATCCACCTCTCCCCCCAGCGGAACGTAGCCAGTCAGCTCTGCTGCTCTGGGCGCCTGGCCGTTGTTGGCGGATGACACGGCTGGGATTGAAACCAAGCCTTACAGCTCAGACTCAGGAGCCGTTTTCCCATAAATTAGTCTTTATAATGTGCCCTATGTGCATATAGACACATGCTTGTGATGAAACTGCAGATATTCTACACAAAGCGGCAGCCTTTCTTTCTTTGAAAGAGAGAAAAGACTATGTAGCTAACGTTTGCCACCACACTAAGTATGATGTGCTATGGCATTTCAACCTTCTTGAGCATACAGTGGGGTCAGGGAAAGATTAAAGTTCAGTGTGTTTGAAGACTGAAACAGTGAAAGTCATTCTGAAATGGAACAACATTTGACAACATAAGAACTCCACCATTGATGCAACCATTGCACATTAGCAGTGCTGGTCGGGGGGGCGGAGAACAAACCCGTCTTTACTCTGATACTACAAAGGGTTTTTGGATCCTTAGAGGGAAGGCACTATATAAATGGAATTCATTGCCATAGTTACTTTGCAAATACAGACTTGTTCCCATGGTAACTTCAGGACCCTATGCAAAACCTCAGCTTCACACACACACACACACACACACACACACACACACACACACACACACACACAAGCATGTGTGTGTGTAATTGTCCGATGAACAGTGTTAATTACACAACTTAATATTTATAACAGCAGAAGTGCATCAGAAAAAATGCATCACTTTTAAATCAATGGACATGTTTCACAGAAGGAAATTTTACAGAGTAACTATTAATCTCCTATTTTTATTCCAATGAAATTATCTGCTGCCACCAATCACTCATGCAATCAGTGCATGCATCCCGTAAGCAGGAATTCACTTTCTCCTGAGAGATTTTGTGCCAGTATATAGCCCAACTCCTGCCAGGAAACAAACCCAACCCGACTGAATCCTGGAATTCAGTCCACTTTGCCAGAGGACCCAAGCAAGTCAGTAGAATCTACTGGACAATATGAAAGCTCTTGCCGAATCAAGGGTGATGTCATCTTCTGTAATAGTGTCATCATAAAAGTCAATATACACTACAAAAATATGTTATTTAAATCCAAATCAGCCACAAGTTCATATTCCTCATCCATCATCTGAACAAGACACACAGAATCACTTGAGGTGATCTCATAATCATTGTTCTTGGTTGATCACATGACCCTCATTGTACCTTTCCTTTATCAACATCATTTTGAAAGTGAATTATGTTTCGATCCACCAGTGGTTTGTTGTCATTTGCAAGGTAAGTCACCCATAAAATCTTACCACCTTCCTGCTGCATTTGACTTTTTCCTTTTCGCCAATGGATTGCTTGCACACCCCATCTCAGGGGTGTGATGGTTGAAAGGAACAGGTATACCTGCACAGTGTGGTGTGAAAGGACCAGGTGTAGCTGCACTGTGTGGTGTGAAAGGAGCAGGTGTAGCTGCACTGTGTGGTGTGAAAGGACGAGGTGTACCTGCACAGTGTATTGTTAATGACAGACATGCTTAACAATGGGATGTCTGTAAGTCATCAAATGGAAAAAAAAGAAGTCCTAATAACAAGTCAACAGCACTCAGACAGCAATAATGTAAAAAAAGAAAAAAGTAATAATAATTACACTGGTGCCAAACAGCAATCAAAGTTATTCTTCTAAGTTGAGAAAGGATGCACTCCAGGTCAAAATCTTTTTGAGGATTTTTTGTAGGTTGTTTGTGCTGTTTTTGAAATTACTTCAGCTTTGTGTGAATGCATATGAATAGGTAATTAAAAGTTATGATTGTAAGGATGGAGAAGTTGAGAAAGAGCGTTGAAGTGATTGTGGCATTTAAGTGAAGGTGCCGCATCTGAGCAGGAACAGAGACATCCACTCCCACGACACCGCTCATACCGGGAGGAGGGATCCAAAGGTGATGCACAAAAGCAGCATTGCGTGATCTCTCTGTCACTGAGGACTTTAGGCTGAGAAAAGAGAACGGTTGACATCAGTATTAAACTCAGCTTCCATTTCACTGGAGCATGAATACACACAGAGACACTGTGTGGATAAAAGTAGAGCAGAAACATGTGAGGGCTGCAGAATCAGCTTATACACGCAAGGTGCTGTGGGCATCTGTAATCCGATGAATTCATCAACGTCTGATTGGTAATCAGTATCAGAGAAGGTAAAAAGGTCAATCTGTAGACACATAGATGAAAAGGCTTATATTAAAGACCGAGGTTGTGTTCTTCCCCTAGAATTATGTAATGCCACCTGTTCTCACAATCTTCATGGTGCATTTCACAAAAACAACAGAAACCTGAGATGACACGCACATTGGCAGGCATAAACCTAACCTCCACCATATGGAAATGTAATCATTAGAGCAAAGATAAATGCCTCAATGGGATATTATGCAAATGTGCTTTTAGTCTGAGTGATTCTTCAATATTTCATTGCGTTTCTTTTGTTATGTCACTGAGTATCTTTACTCAGGGGACTGAGAGGGTTTCTCTCGCCAACTTGGGACTGAATTTAATTTCTAAAGGCTTTCAGACATCTCTTATTAACGTCTCATTCTCAACTGCCGCACTTCCCTTTGGGGTTGGGCTTTGTTTCTGCACCACAGAGGGAGGAGTGATGGGCCCATATTACAAAGCTGTGCACAGAGACAGTACTGTGCAGACTGTGATGGGGCTGTCTTATAATACTGTGCAGAGAGACTGTGTCAGGCCCATTTTACAATGCTGTGCACAGAGACAGACAGAGCTGTGCAGACTATGATGGGCCTGTTTCACAATACTGTGCAGATTGTAATGTGCAGAGAGACATTGACAGGCACATTTTACAGAACTGTGTAAGGAGACAGTGGTGTGTAGAAAAACTGTAAAAGGGTCCATTTTTAAATGCTCTGTTGATGGAATGATAGTCCTACTGGTATCTGTACATGGTGAGATCATATTCGTTGTCACGTGCATACTTGTCACCGAGGCCTTAAAATCAAGAGATGAGAGAACTTTGTACTTAAAATCATTTTCAAAATTTCTCAGATTAAGACATTGTTATGTAATTATATTTAACGAGCTGCATGCCTACATGAAGAATAAAGATTGATTGACGCACATGGTAATTTATGCCATCAACTCTCTATGGCCTGGGGGCGCAGGACAGTGTCATGCAGCGATGCCTGTGAAGCCCTGCTGCATTTAACCGTGGTGTTCCTCTGTATCAGCCAGGCATATGGCCATTTGAAAGTCATGAAGTATCTTTTCGCATTGTTTCCTGCTGAATATTGCTCTAGCCCTTCACTGGCCTGCTTTGCAATCTGTGCACTCCTTAGGTAAACGGTGAGAGAGTCCTAAAATCCGTCAGTCACAACACAAAGTTTTAATAAATCTGAATCATAAACAGAGATACAGGTGCAATCTTCAAGTAAAGCTCAGTGGATTTCGGTGCATAGATACCCTTCATGTTACGAATATGAACAAGTGCAATTGTCTTCCAGGCAGTGGAACTTTTCTCATTAATTAATGATGAGATTTATCATAGGGAATGGGGATAGCAGGCAGGGATGGTAAACAAATAAAGAGTCTATTGAGTTAGGTATTTACCATATCTGGTGACATGACCACCAGAGCCAGCCTCTCTCTATCTCTTTAATATCAAACTGCTCACCTAAAGGGAATCTAAATGAAAATAAAACACGTTTACTGTGGTTGGCAACGGTACAGATATTCAAGCAATGACTTAGGTGGAGTTAAATGTTGGGCTTGGAAATGTTTCCAGCGTTCACACTTTTGCATTAGACATCAATGTGGGCTTGCATAGAGAAGTGTAATTTTTTTTTGTGACAAACTGACATCAGCTGGGAAGTGGAGAAAAAATATTTGCATGGAGGCACAGAAATGGCCAAATTTTTTGTGTGAAAGCAGGATTTGTTTTATTTTTTGATGTTAAATGTCTTTGTATTTGTAGTAGAACTTTAAAACAGCAATAGCATCTGATGATTGTATGTGACGTCATTAAGTCCCACCTACTACAGAGCATGCCCTTCACCAACTCCGCCCACAGCACGGGACACAAGTCAAAAAGCAGTGTGAGTGGGGCCTGAGTGGTTTTGAGTGGGGATTCCAGTAGTTTCATACATCTGAAATCTCAGAGATTGACTTTATGACTGCAAGTCATCACGAGCAATTGTCAATCACTCTGGGTAAGTGTCTGCCAAATGACAATAGTGTAAAGTAATGTAATATCAGGCTAAGAGCGAAATGTTGAATTTGAACAAATGTTCAGCACATAATGTAACGACCTGTGTCCTCACATAGCTGTGTGTATAGAGGTACAGTATGAGTAAAAGGGTTCACTGACTGTCCTTTTTTGGTTACCTTACAATTCCATTATTTGCTCAGAGGACACTCATTCAGAGCAGCATGCATAGTTTTTATATCATCCACTTATGCGGCTGGATATTTACTGAAGCAACTCAGGTAAAGTACATTTCTCACTGGTACAACTATAATGTCTCACCCGGGAGTCGAAAACAACCTTTGGGTTCACTAGCCCTTCCCTTTACCACTTTAATACACCAAGATTGTTTTCTGAGGCATCTTGGCCTCTTGTGCTCAATCATTGCCCTATGTTCACCACAGTCGTAATGAAAAGTTTATTAATTAGCTTCATAACGTTCGTTAAATGACCATCTACATCTACTACACATTTACAGGACGCAGTGTGCCTTTCCATTCAATTAGTCAGCCCGTTATCATGAGCTGTCTGTGAGGGTGAAACGGGCCCTGGGGTCAGAGGACATTCCTGTGAGGCCACTGGATGTACCAGCCCTCCTGTGAAAGGATTGCCCCGCTTCTGCAAATGCAGTTGTTTTGTAGTTGACATTTAAATCACAAAAAAGCCCAAACAAATAAATAAAAAAAAACAGCAATACAGGGGAGGCATCACAAGAGGATTTTTCTCTACAGCAAACACAAATCTACTAAGAGCTCTTCTGAGGAAAAAACACAAGAGCCCTGTGTTGTTTTAAAAGCAATTTCCCCGCATGTTGACCTGAGGGAGGACTGCGTGATGAAGTAATGACTTTCATCAGTGATTGAAAGGCAGCAAAACACTGCAGGCTCAAGGTCCACTTTCTCGTCACATGCAACCCCCCCCTTCTGACTCCTGCTGCCTGACCTGCCGGAAACTTCTTTATCTCCGGGAAAGTTGTCTTATTTGTAACAATGGGTAGAGTTGTGAGCACAGGGTGAAAGGACATTGATGAATGATTGCACAGTACATCCTGTTCATTTGTATGCCGGGCTGTCTACCTCTCACATGTGGTTAAGATCAAACTGTGGAGACAGGGGGAGCCGTACTGCAGATGTACCACCAGACCACAAAAACAGACCAAAACTATGGCTCCCCAAAGTCTGAGTAGCAAATTATGTGGTTTTATGCTACTGCAGCAGTGTACAGAGGATATAAACACACACACATACAGTACCAGTCAATAGTTTGGACATAGCTAATTAAGGTGTGTGTGTGTGTGTTGTGTTTGATGAGCTTCTTGTGGTTCTCCAAAACATGTGTGAGAGAAAATATGTTCATACGAAGATAAGGAAATGTAAGGAATTCTTTCCTAAGGAAATGTTGAAGGAAGGAAAATGTGGAGAAGTAATGGGAGGGAATCATGAAAAAATGTCCTATGATGTCAGTTATTAAAAAAATAATCAAACACATTCTTATTTAGAGATAAATACTTTTCCTCTGAAAGCACTTTAGTTTCTTTTTTCAGTTTGACACATTTTCTGTGTATATATATTGCTTATACTTTCATTTCGTTATTGCTGTTGTTCACACAGTATATCATACAGCAGGCAGCTACTGTTTCCACATTAAACTTTTATAATGAAAAGAATAAATCAGACTTTTACACGTGTTATTTTTTACGACAAACACTGTGTGTGTGTGTGTGTGTGTGTGTGTGTGTGTGTGTGTGTGTGTGTGTGTGTGTGTGTGTGAGAGTGGTAGACAATGTATGAATGCATGCGTGTACAGAGAAGTTGACAGTGTGTGTGTGTGTGTGTGTGTGTGTGTGTGTGTGTGTGTGTGTGTGTGTGTTTATTCCCATCTCCATAAAGCTGTGTAAGATATTATTGTATGACAGCAGAGAGCTGTCCATCTCTCCTCCCTGGTGGTGGGTTCGAGGGCAGTCCAAGTACAATGTCCTCTCTCTGTTCTCCAAAGGGAACCCCAACCCAGTTAACACTGAAACGGAGTTCTTGTAACCCAGAGCTTTTAAACACATCTTATTCAAGGACAGTATGGGAGGGATCTGAGAAGGAGGTGACCACAGTCTGAGTGTCCGTCGGTCTGTCAGCAAGACGGTCCTGGTGAGCATGAATGTTATATTACATTTGCTTAGCAGATGCCCACTTACCCAGAGTGACATACACACCTTACACATTTACTAAATTTACCAATTCCATTTATATGGCTGAATATTTACTGAGGAAATCTGGGTTAAGCACCTTGTCCAGGAGTACAACAACAGCGCACCACCAAGGAATCTATCCAGCAACCTTTGGGTTGCAAGCCCTGCTCCTGACCACTACACCACATTGCTGCCCAAAAGGTTATTTAAAAGAGATACATTTCAAAACAAGCAAGAAGCAGGGAGTTCTATATTCACCTTGTCAGAACAGTGGAATTGTAGGTAAGAGATATGTTATCGTTGGACTTCTACTGCATCCCTCATAAGATGAGTTGTTTTGGTTCTTAGAGTACGAGACAACAATTAGATATGCCCTAACATGCTCTGTTTCAGGAGTCAGGAGCTTGTGGAACCAAAGACTGTATGCTGAGCCAAAGATTAAGACTACCTGGCAGACTCCATCATGCACTGCTGTATAACTGACTCACCCTTTCCCCCGGCTCTGAATTACAATGAGCCAAGTCACAGACTCTAAGGAGGATAAAATATAAAACATTAAGGTTTTTTTTTTTTTTTTGGGGGGGAGGAGATGGGTCAGGGCGATTATGTGAGAGAGTCCTTAATCTGGTCTGAAAGGCCCACCGCAACTCAGCAGTGCTTCTGGGTACACTGGTATACTGAGAGGGACAGAAGGTGACAGCAACAGAAACAGTGGAGCCAAATCCAGGATGATGACAGAGGGGAGGGATTGAGGGAGGAGAGAGAGGGGGTAGAGAGGAGGATTGGCTAATAGGGGAGACTCACCTGATTTTTCTATCATTGGTTAACCTGACCCAGCCTCTACAGGGTCGACACCCTACGATAATGGCATAAGCACATCAGTATCACCAGTTCCCTTATCTGTGGGTTCCCTTTAAAATCAGAGTTCAGTGTTTTTCCAAAGTTTTTAAATAACATTTTGATGATAAATGGATTGTTTATATAGAAGTAGTATAGAATAACCCCCCACGCAATGTTAGTGGTAACATTTTGGCCTGTGACTATAATAACTGCATACTGTTTATTGCTGTAATAATGAAATTCCTGTGAAATTAGGCTACTTTGATGATAGAAATGTGGGAGGAACACTTTTTGAGAGACATTACTTTCAAAATATTCAGGTCTGCAACAGCATGCACTTACAAATGCTTTTAATGGTGAATGTTAGTCACTGTTAAACTGAAATAATGATATGGCATTCTCTGCCCCAAAATTAACACATGGCCACCCCTGCTGTAAGAATGAAAGAGGACCTTGAATCTTACAGGAAAGATTATGACATGCATTACTTCAAGAGAATAGAAAAGCCCTCACTAACATCCCTCCAATTCTAAAATGGTTCTCACCCGTCTCCTGTGTGTAGAGTGTATGTAGCAGTGTTTACACTAGGATTGGGATAAGGTTAGTGGCGAAATTTGGATCTCTGTCTTTCCATCCGCACAGACCTACAATCCAGAGGGACTACCTGAAAGAGCACTTTCTGCTTCTCCAAGCAGCTGTGCCAGTGACATATGACCGCAAAGCACTCATGGCTCAGAGACGGTTGAAACAAGGCTCCTGGACAGACCTTTTTGAGTATATTATCATTCAGGGCCAATGTTTTGGCTGAACGTTTAGACTTCATTTTGGTCTTTGTTCTTTTTTCTTCTGTTCTGCACAAATACACTGATCATTTGTTATCTGAATGGGTTGATGGGTAGACAAAGATAAAAATGAGCCCTTCAGATGAGATAAAGATCAGCTGATTTGCAAAAGTCTTGTGTAGATAGATGAGCTGCAAGAGTGAAGAAGCAGGGGGTTAGTTATATTGCCCCTGGGAGAAATGAGTCCTCAGAGGCTACTATAATGAATACACTACACCCAGCACACTAAAACCAACACACTACAACCTGACTACTACAAGGTGACTACTACACCTTGTGTACGGCAACCAACTCACCATACGTAGTGCACTACAGTCAGTTAACTACGACCAGGTAGGGCAGCTCAGGGAGAGTGCATCTGCAGCATTTAGATGGATCATGCTTTCGTTAAAGATGCCAGTGCAGCAAGCACAGCAGGACACCGCTGTTTGTTTACATTCCATTTATTTAGCAAAGCCTCCAAGAGAGGAGACTTTCTTTTTTCCCTTTATTCCCGCTTGCACCGCTCCTGATCGTCAGTTACCAGCAGGTCTGTCGGATGCTCCTGCAAAGGAAAGGCTGAGGCTCTCCAGCATGCTGCAGCTCTGGTGCAATGGACTCTGGGTCCTCTCCTGGTTATTCACCGTGCTGCGGCAGTTCCAACTCCTCCCTGTCTCCGTGCATTACACATTCAGGCAAGGGAAGTCTCAGTGATTCTGAGTCTCCATGCAAAAAAGAAAGGTAAAACAACACTTTACCCCCTCCTTCCTCTCCACTTGCCCCACTCACCCCCTGTTAAATGAATGTGCAGCCAAATGCTGGACATATTGACCAACATTTCAACATACATTCTTTGAAGTTGCCAGGACCCCACAGCAAAATGCCACAGAGATGAATAAATTAACATTTTCATACACAATTATTCTCTCTTTCCTTCTCTCTCTCTCTCTCTCTCTCACACACACACACACACACACACACACAGACAATCATATACTCAATCTTTTTCTCATACACACAAACACACTAAATTATATATTCTCTCTTTCACACACACACACACACACATGCACGCACGCACACGCACGCACGCACGCACGCACACACACACACACACAGTAGTGATTTCCCAAAAGTCATCCTTTTGTCAGGACCTGAAGACCAGCCAAAATATAACTGTTTAGTCATCACAGACACCATTCAGGAGAGGAATAGTCCCCCTGCCACAGATGATTTTCTCTAAAGGAGGGTACAGCTCCGGAAAACAACCACATAGAGAAGAACTACAATCTGGCAACCACAGTTCCTTTGAGTCAAATTGCATGAGGCCAACAGTCAATCTGATTAACAATCATTACAGAGAAAAAAAAACAGAATCATCTTTAGAGGTCAGTAAGGGGTAGCCTGAGTCCAAGAGACCCGGCAGAGTCCTGCCAGAACTCTACATCTGCCAGGACCTGCAGAAGGAAAGCAATTATGCTGTTACATTCAATTTACCTTGGTATACTAACTAATTAATCTAAATAACATGTTTAGGAAAGCACTAAATATTACCAGAGCTCCTTACTATGACCTCATTCTAATGAACATGGTATATGCTAATGAATAGTAATAATAAAATTAAAAACAGCAATAAATAAGAACAACTACTACTACTACAAATAATAATAATAGTTCATAGTTAAACTCAGGGAGTGGATTTATTTGGACATACTAGATGTGTATCAGTTTTAGATGTGGCGCCACATTCATTCATTGTTCATTGTTGGGTGTTTTCTATGCTTTGAGATCTGAAAAGCTTTTCTTTGAGATCTTGTCCCTGTTTTAACACTGAGAGTGTGTGTAAGGCACTGCTCTGTACTTATGTCCTTGTTCTTGCAGCTCGTACAATGTGCACAGCATGTATCCATGAAGACCTTAAATGCCACTCTGGATAAGTCCGTCCACAAAATGAACGAAGAGAGAATTGAATGTGACACACGACTGTAATTGTCATTCTTCTGTGAGAAGGCCTGGTATTCACCCCACAAATGGAGCACAGTCTCCTAATGCGGGTGCCTTCACAGGGACTGAATTATGCAGGCCAAGCTTCACAGTACACAGCGTACCTCTGAACTTGACCTGAGGCAGATGTTTCTTCCCTCCTGAGTTTTGATAAAAAAAAATGGAAAAAAAAATCAAGGTGCCTCTCTTTAGATTCCATTTATCCATTTCTACACTACAGGTAGTAACTACTTTTACAGACCAGGTCCATATGTAAAGTGTCTCTTGCCTCAACGAGGGCTGTTTGCAAAGTTGAAAATTTTTGGAAATCTCCCCCACTCAGAATTTGGCACCACGATCGGTGTTGTGTGGACAAATCTCTTCATTCAGTTTGTTTCTTTGTTCATGAGATGAGTGACAAGATGAGAGACTCAGCCCTTCATCACTGATTTTGCACATCAACCAGCCCAGTTCAAAGCCGAGGAGACACCATTTCCACCAACCGCCCTCAGCTCAGCAAGACTGCAAAACCGAGTTATTCAAATACCTGACTTTGAAATGCAGCTCCTTTGGCCTGGGTCAGAGATGTGGGATTTACTGTGAGACACTAATGATCTATTCCTCTGCAGCAGGCCCACTGTAAACCCGAGTCCAGCCATGCCGGCTCCCGTACCAGCAGAGATAGGGCCATCGCCTGCCTAGCAGGGCTCCCTTTATCTGTGTCTGTGTAGATTAAAGGAGAGCATTAACAATGAGGAGATACTCACGAGCAGAGAGCTTCAGAGCGAGGGGTACAAAGAAACAGGGGAACCAAAATGGATGTTTCCCTGCTTTGCCAAAGCTTCTTAATTGCTTGCATGATGGTGATAATTACCTGATCAAGAGGATTTTCAAAACGGTAAGGAAATGGCTCACCCACGGGCAGGATTGAATATTATACCACGCAGCAGTGGAGGGAGAGAGTCTTGACTTTCATGCCTCCTTTTTAGATAAAACAAGGAGCTTAACCAACATTAACATTCATCAAATAAAATGGAAACAAAGCTAAACAACAAAAACAAAAACCCAAAGACACTATTAAAATGAAAAAAAAAAAACAATAAACAAAAGGAGCAATACAAAATGCCCAAGATGGAAATAAAGAACAAAACACAATCTTACAGAAGGACTTTTATGTCAAGTCCACATCCTCTTTAACCACACAGATACAGCCCTCAGTCCCCCAGGAGTTCCTGCCAGAAGGCAAGTCATTAATTAATGAATAATGATGGAACTAATTTTTTCAGCACAATTACATGATCAGTTGAGCTCTTTCCACCTGCAATTTTATGTTTTTTTGGGATAACTATATTGGCTTGTCCAAACACAAAATGCAGTAACTTCTCCTCCATCTCCTAGATACCATGTAATTAGGATAACCCCCCACACACCCCACCACCCTCTCCTTGCCCCCTGCTGAACACTCACACCACCCCCTGACCACTTCAAACATGCCCGCTGAGAGGCAACATGCCTACAATGTTTCCAACATGTTTCCACAACCTGATGAAAGGCACTGCTAAAAACAGAGCTGTGGTGGCTCCGAGCTGAGGACTGTCCCCAAGCACACACTGTGGAGTCACCTGGTTCAAAGCTTGGTGTGAGGTACACTATTGGTGCATGAAGAGTGAAACACCAGAATCTGCACATGGGTGCCCTCGCATTCATAGTGTTCATATAATGTAAATAAATACTTAAAAAAACACATAAATAAAATGCTTCATACTGTACCAGTATTTAATACTTGTATTTCACATTTTAGATCAGCTAGAGAGATGTGTATTGTCAATCTCAGCCAAGGAGGTGGTGCTAACAATCAGGCTGGCTTTCACAGCCAAAAACATGCCTTTTGATGGAACTGGTGGCAGAAGTACAATGTTTATTGTTGAATATTTAAGAAATGATAGTCTTTAATAAATAAAAATATGCAGTCACACATTTCCTGGAGCCGGCGCCAGCAACACTAGGGGGCCAACACAAATCCCAGCTCTGGAAATATGCAGTTTCCTTCCTCTTCCCTTTGTGAGGATCCAGACTGCAGGAACTCCATCACATGGTAGTCACTGCAGCCTGCACCCCATATATCAGTCTCTGACCATTACCGTCTGATCTGACGCCAGCAGCCTGCACACCACAGAGCAGTCTCTCAATAGTACCAACTGATCTGGGGCCAGCTCTCGCTACAATATCTTCTGCAGCCAGCCACCTTCAGTCCTTAAGTGGAACAGTTTTGTGATGCCAGCTGTTCCCAGACCAGCCTCTGATGCTGACACAATCCAAAGCCTCCGCAGGTAAGGCGGGTCTGTAAAACAGTGGATCCTCCCTCACTCATGCAGTCGGATTGAAGCTCTCCTCAAATAACTCTGAAAGAGCAGTCCATGCCTAAAGAACTGTCTGGTAAAAAGGGGTCAGATCCAACAGGTCCCTACCTGTCACTTTCATCAGGGCTGCCCTAACCACCCACACCACCTTTAGAGTGTACAGGCGACACCCACCCAAGCCAGAGGCTTTCCATACAGTATCTCAGTGCAGCCTGCAGCCAGAAAGCAGCAACTCTGCACCCCTCAGAAACTAACAGAACATTCAGTCTGCTCCTTAACCAGCAAAATAAGGGCTCTACGACCACACAGTATAATTTCCCAGATAGCAGGCAACTCTGCCTAATGCCCCTCTTCACCTCTTGTTTAACCAAGCAAGTGGCCCCTGAATATAGCAGCCCAACGCATGAAGCAAACTCTTCCCAATACCCTAAAACCTTTAAAACACTGAACAAATACCCATGGTCCACACGGTCAGATGCTTTTTCTTGGCTTATTGTTTTGTCTTGGAGACCAGACCCAAATGTCTATTAGATAGTGTTACAATGTTTGAAAATCTAGTCATTCCCAGCCCAGTGGACAGCGATATAGCTACCCCTGCACACACATCAGAAGCATGGCTGAGTATGTATTCCCCCTCCCGCTACAAACCCCAATAAAGTTCATCATTATATTTGCTATGCATTTCCTGTGAAAATGTGACAGAGAGAGGGAGAGAGAGGAAGAGAGAGCTTCAGATAGAACAAAAACCAAAGGACTTTGTATCTAATTAAATGTTTCTCCTGTTTCATGCAGAACAAAGGGCTGTTTCATTTTTCCATTTGATATCATACAAAGACCAGACCCAAGGGAGACTATATATAAACAGGAAAAGAAAATAGCTTGTCAAGCTCCTCAGCATGTCTCTTTTTACTTACATATAAAAAAATAAGTCCCACTAAACTATGTTGACAGAACCATGTCGAGACACGCTATTATAGGATAGCACAGATAAAAATATGAAGGAAGTTCAAATGAAAAGGCTTAGGATTCCCTTCTCATCACTGTCGGTCATGCCCTCTACCAGTTTTATTATTCTTTTAATACAGACTGAAAGAAACAAATGTGGACCCCATCTGACATCCATAAGCTGCATCAGCCATGAAGTACAGTTCCGCAGTTCCTGTTGAACCCTGTGGAGGCCCAAACATAACCAACTCTTCCTGATCTGGGGGATGCTGATTACCCTCTCGGTCACTGCTGGAATCTGTTTAAGTGGTTATGGATGGCCTGCAGATAGCTGGCTTCCTTGCGAGCCTCACTTGGTCCTGCAGTTCTGCTATCGCTCAAAAACCAAACTGGACTGACAGGGTCCTCACAGTGTCAGAGACCCCTGTAGAACAAGTGATCTGGAGTAATATGAACAACTGACCTGGGTCACTCTAAATGTGGACTGGAATTGTCTTCTCTTTGAAACTGTTACAGTTCAAAAAATGATTTTGTGTTGACCTAGTATACACAACATACAAGCCCACCTTTGAGAAAATGCTGGAATGACTGTACAGTATTACAGTATTTGTTGTCTTGGCTCTAATCCAGAAGGACATATCTTATATCCAATTGAACATACAGTATTACAATATTTTTTTTGTCTTGGCTCTAATCCAGAGGGACATAGCTTATATACATATCCAAATGAACTGTTGGACATTTACAAAGGCATTTTGGGTTAAATTTCTTGCATTTCTTATTGAAGCCTCAACCTGTGAGTTCTAAACCCTGCTCCTTACAACGGCACTGTACTGCTGCCCCTGATATCCCAGCTGAAAACTTGTAAGTTGTAAAAAACAATATACATATTTGTGTCTTTTTTGTGATCACATTTTATGTATTTTTTATGGTAAGAGCTGCATGTTATATTAATGTCAATGTCATGTTATAATAATGTCAATGTCAATGTAAAAAGAAAAAAAAACAGCAAAATTGTATTTGAAAATGTAATATAAATGCAAGCAACAGGATTTCTATGGTTAATGGCTGACAGGAAATATTTGAGATATTTGATCCGTGTTGCTGTTGATTAGCATTAATTGCTCCCACATCTGTTTAATAATATTCTGTTTCTCATCTAGCCCAATTTATCTTCAGCATTTATCATCAGTAGAATAAAAGTCTAAATATCTCTTGAGTGGATGCATTATTAATGTGATTTCAACATTCTTTTGCTTTTCAATGATCTCTCTCAGTTTGGCAAAAATTAACATTGCCACAGTTACATCATTTTGACAACCACTGATGTGTTCCCTGGTATATGCATGTTTGCAGACAAAATATGCAATGATGCAATCAAAATCCAGTATAACAGCATCATAGACAGAGAGGAATATGGAACAGTCCCACAGAGAGGGACATTGATGGGCATTGCTGTTGCAAATTTCTCTCTGTGTGTCTGTTCTATAATCCACTCTCTTTCTGTTACAGAAAGACAGAGTTACATTCCACACTGTCTGTGTTTCCAGTCCATGATACATAAAATAAAAGTACATTTTTATCCACATAATGATTTTAATACTTGAATTATTATTAAATATTATGTAAGATGGCCAGATTTACATACAAAAAGAAACCTTAATACATGAATACTGAATAAATTAGTTTTCACTGAATACCAAATGGAAAATGCCATTTCTTCACTGTTTGTGAAAATGAGAGATACATTTGCTGTTTCTGGTATGTTCATGCTAATAAATAACAGAAGTAAATATTTTTAAATCTAATTTCATTAATATCCTCTACAAATGGAGGTCAGCTGGCTCTATTGATTAAGCTTAATTGCTTGTTTACTTGTTCTAGGCTCAATGACATTTAATTGCACAATTAATTAGATTCTGTTTCCACCCAAATAACGTTTTTTCATCACATTATTTATGTATTGTATCTACAGGTTTTTGATGCATTGTTCCCTGTTATTATTTTCTACATATGCAAAACACTTTCTATTACAGCCATATGGTGCTAATGAAATAAAGATCTTCTTTTTTCTTATTCTTATAAGTACTACTACCTGAATTTTTGTTAGTACAAACACACCTCCAATCTGTCATTTTACTCACTAAGAAATTCATGCAGGTAACTGCCAAATAGAAGGAAATTCACATGAATATTCCATTGAAGGCATATTTGCAGAGGCTTCATCAACTGAGGTATAAATATGCAGGCACGCACACACACACACACACACACATATATATACATGCATATTAATGATACAAATATGATACAAATATATGTAAACTAATCTAATTAAAGCATTATTCCTGAGGGTTTGGCAAACCACTGTCATTGCAGAATAGATTGGTTTTTGTTATTTATTTATTTATTTAAATTTTTTTGTTAATGACTATAAACTCTAAAACATTATTATTCTTACTTTAGGTCAAACACATCCCCTGGAAGAGGATCTAATACTGGATTCCATCACTTTGTAGTCAGGTTTTCATCCCCTTTCCAAATGGCACTATTATATTATAAGTACATACAGATACATAAAGAATCCATTAGGGATACTTTAAAAATCAGCAGTTTGTGATTTATCTTCAATCAAATTAATTAAAATACATTTCCAAGCGTGGAATTGCAACATTTTAACCAATTTAATTTGTGATGTGTTCCAATAATCCCTTCAGAGGGTAAGCTTAAAATAAATTGCCAAGTCATTTTGACAGTGTGTGTAAAATTTTAAGTTATCCACAACTGATGTAGATCCTCAATAATGAGTAGAGGAGACCCTTGCCATTTGCAGTTTGGAATTTCCTGCCAGGTGGCACTCCCTGTTGCTGGTTGCTCTTATATTTCTGTTACATATAACACATAATAAACAAAAAATAAAAATACGTTGTGTCTGATCTTAAGAACAGCTACCTAAGAGTAATGTCTCTAATTTGTGAAATGCACGTGCCATTTGTACCACATTGCCTGGGGATACTGGCTCTGGACCATGATAGTTGTCTATGGAGATTTCACCTTTCCTTGGAGATTACTGTCCAGTAAAATATGTGTTGACCCAGCGGCCTACATACTTGAGGGCACAATCGACTCTGAATGAAACATATATAGATTTTGCCCATGGCAATATTTTTGCTATTTCTGCAGTTGAGCTCTTTTCAGCAAGGGCAGAAGCAGCAGCAGGGGAAGAATGTACTTTATGTTTTCATTTCATTATGCGTTGAAGTGCCATAGCGTTTGCATCTTATAATTTCAGATGTGGCTGGTTCGTGGTGAGTAAACTTGCTGGAAATGTGCTGCATTATTGCAGGTATCCACGGTATCAATTAAAAGGGCTGTTCATATAAATTGTACAGATATAGATCTAAAACAGAGACATGCCGACTTGAGTGTGATCCAATTATGCACAAAATTCTTGTTCTTTTATCACATTCTTTTTTATTGTTAAACAATTATCTCTAAACGGAAATACAGAAATAATAGTTTCATAATCACTTTAACAGATAGGGATAGATAGCAACACGAGATGCGGCATGGAGTTCACATGTTATGTCCCTCATGCCTGGAGAAGACTTGATGATGTCGGAATTATGTAACACATGTTCGTCACATGTTTTGTGAAATTACCTCAGCGCTTTCAGTTAAAGATATTGCCTAGACTGCTGTGGGTAATTTTGGTCTTCTTTGCTCCATATTCATGATATTATAAGGTTTTTTTTCTCAACCATGTTACATCCCCTGTGATGTAATGAGCAAAACATTGATATCAAACTAGCCTCCACCCCTCAGACAATGCAGACCTACTCTGTGAAGAGCTGTGTGGCACTCTTCCAGGTGAAAAGTGGGCAAACACTGTAAAAGAGACAAAGGACGAATTTAAAGAGGCTGTCTCCCAGAACCCCTTGAGGAGAAAAGTCTCTCTGTGTTCTCAGCACCTCTCCCTGCTGAGAACACAGGGCTGGTGGGGCAATGTACAACTGCCATTTCAAGCACATTCTCATTTTTGCATTTCTGTTTGTCTCCTGACCTGTTTGTGTTGATTTTGCTGTTATAAAGCTACAGTTAAAAATGTGGTATCTTATTTTGTTCCACTGCTATGGTAAGCCCCACTCAGCTTGATCTGGAATTTAAACAGAGCTGATGTGGGAATATCAAAGTAGGTATGTAATCCCTGTAATCTATGATTCATGAATTCATGAAGTTATCTTCTGTCTCCACATGTATGAACAGTTGCAATACAGACATGTAACTTGTTCTGGCTGCAAACCAATGTTAAGTTACCTGTCAACAAGCATGTAGATCCGTAGCAAGCACAGGCAATAAGCAAGCATATAGAATTAGTAAGCATGTAAAATAAGAAAGCATGTACAGTGACTTTGTTGCTTGAGGCAACGGAATGGCAGACTGATTTGTCCTTTTATCTGCAAGTTCTCCTTCCTTTCATCTTTACTGACAATGTGCATACATCATTTCTTTTTGCTGTCATGAGCTGTATTTCCAATTTTGTTGGTTTTGCTGAATGTATACACTACCCTACCACTATGCAACAAGACAGGTCAGGAAACTCATTTGAATTCCTTGTAATTTCTTGTAATTTGTATATTTATTTGTTTCTTTTTGTTTCATTTTTATTTTTACCTGCATTTTTGTGTGCCTGGCTGTATCCATTGTGTGATTGTCAATACTTTCGGCAACTCTGTTTAAAGAATGCTTACATTAATGAACAAACAAAGATTATTATGAACTCTATGGTCCTTGGTGGAGTGGAGGGGGGTAGAAAGAGTTGTGGGATAAAAGATGGGGGGTGCTATAGGGTCAAGAAGGCATTCTGATCACTAAAATAAATGGAAAAAATGTGTTTGTTGTAGAAAAAAAAACAGTTGCACTTGCATGTAATTGTGTGTCAAAGTTAAGAACAAATGTTGATTGAATCCAGGCCTTAATCTCTTTAGTCTCGGCAAAGGAAGATTGAGGGGGATTTGACTGAGGGTTTTACTTTTCCAAAAGGGATTAATAAACTGGACCACAGCAGCTATTTCAGGCTGAGCTCTGACAGCAGAACAGGAGCACAAAGGTGGAAATTAGATGAAGGTAAATTTCACCCTGACATCAGGAGCAATGTTTCACTCAGAGAGTTATTAATGCATGGAATATCTTACCGGTATTCACTGTAGAAGCAGAGATCCAGGCAAAGTGATGAGCCTAGCTGGGCTGAATGACTTGCTCTCATTATAAAACTTAACATCTTCTCACACATGAGAACGTAGTCTTTGTATTGGCTTTCGTGTATGACATACTCTTCCAATGCATTTTCCAGAGAGAAATTTCATCTCTCTTGTGGGCACCATTTACTGACCAGGACAGAGTCAAAGAGGTAGACAGTTAAGGGGGCATAGTGTTAAGGAGCAGGACTTGTAACCAAAAGGTTGCCGGTTCGATTCCCCACTGAGGTACTGCTGTTGTACCCTTGGGCAGGGTACTTAACCCAGAACTGCCTCAGTTGATTTCCAGCTATATAAATGGATAACATGTAAAACATTGTACTTTATGTAAGTCACTCTGGATAAGAGTGTCTGCTAAATGCCAATAAATGTAAAGGTTCCAAAACTGGGATGGCTGCCTGCCCATTTAAAACCCTGCAGCGCAGCTTTGAGAAACTTGGGCGATACAATGCACTTCCTAACAAGTACTTAAGCACTGTTTACCGTGGGGGGGAAAAAAACAACACTGCGAGGGTGATTTCAGATCAGATTACCTATCAGATGAGTGAGCCATTCTGTTCATGCAAATGAAGGCTGTCACTGTCACCAGTCTATTTTCAGCATTCGCAGAGAATTAATTTATGTGTGACCTTCGGGGAAAGTCAATAGAAAGAAAAACAAAGACTGTGCTGAACAAGGTATGACCCCTGTGTGGAAGACAACAGGATTTAATCCATGAAACTTGATTTGGCTGCTGCACTGCCCCTCCTGTTTGTGTGAACGTGTGCACTCGAAAAAGATAAATTGAAAGAGACAGCATTCTAAAACAATTTACCAACATCAGGCCATGGTTATAATGTGAGGCACAAAGAAAAAAGATGGCCACGAGAAGCCAGCACTTTAAGAAAGAGTAACAGGACTTGCACTGGAGGAATTACTGGTATGATGAGTAAGCATCACTTCTGATTAGTCAACTAATCAAAAAAAGACAGGTTAGATTTACCAGCATCAGCTTTTTGTCCTTTCATTTCTGTCCTATCCTATCTTTTGCACAAGATATGCAAAATAGGAGGGAATGAGTGTAGAAGTCTGAGATTATGAGATCTGAGCAAAAGGCACGGTCTTAAATTCAGAGTGTGAAACCAAAGGTATAAAAGTTACAGGTAGCTAGTTGTAACTAACAGCCTTCAGTAATAACTAGGACAAATTTTAGCTAGTCATCTCAAAAAAAAAATATATATATATATATATAAAATGGTAGAATCATACTCAAAGATTATACACTTGTAAAATCATAGTCATAGATAATATAACTGTAATAATATAATTGTAAATTATACTCAATTACAGATGATAAAAAATATAGCACACACACAAGCATGGATACCCATACACACATATTCCAGGAGGTATCACTGTTACAAGAATCAATGGCACAGCTTGCATGCTATTACCTTCAGATAACCCAGCATTAGCTTTTTCCCCCTTTGTGTAATACTGAGTTTCAACCAGATTCTAACCACATTTAGGGGCTTCTGATTTTATTAGAGTGCATGAAAATGCACTCTATTGTTATCCGAATTTTTCTTATTCTTCTTTTTCTTCTTCTAACCAATTTTGTGCGTTTAATACAGCTTCAACCGTTTAACGTAGAAACTTCATTCAAACTGTGTTGCGTAGGTCTTACAAAGGACACTTATGCTATGTATGCTATGTATCTATGTATTTTATTTTTGTAACATTTATACTTTTTAAACTATTAATTAAAAACTATCAAAATTTTCCCCATAGACTTAACATTGGCCTTTATGACATCACAACAGAACCATTAAGCAATTATAATCTTGTGGCAGCTGTTCTGACCACCTACATCTGTTTGATGTAGGCCTATAAACTTTTATCTATGTAAAATTAGACTGTTTGCATTTTCATGCACTCATAATTCCCTGGAATTACATTCTCTAGTTTTTATCCTGTCTCTCATGAAGGTTATTTTTTCATCCATTCTGGCATTCATCCATCCATCATCCATTTTCAACAATCTATTATCTCCATTTGTCCATTACTTGCCTAACTGATTACTATAGAGTATGTTGTTTCATACATAGATATTTGCAATTTACATGCTTTTGCAATACAAGATCATTACTAAGAATGGACTATGGATTCACAACGCAATGTTGCAATGGCAAACCTTCCTCTATTATATGGACCATGTTTAAAATATTGCACCTGCTCTAACTCAGAACTTTCAGAAAACTGCCTTATTCATAGTATTTTACTCAGGACTGTCTACATGGTCTCATTGATCTGGAGTATCTAAATTTAATAGCGATTTAATAATCATGAGCAACAAGTTAATAACATATTTTTTAATGTGAAATGTGATCAATAATACAGAGAATATCACATGTAGAACAATAACTGCAGATTAACAGAGAGGAATATGGAACTGTAATAGACATGAGGGGACACAGAGATAAAAAGCTCAAATCATGAATTTCATGCACTTATCTTTTTTCTCCCGCAGGACAGTCACTTGTCAACATTGTTCATCATACATTATATTAGGGGTACAAACAAGATTCACGTTTCCGTAATAGAGTTAATACTTGGGGGGAATTAACTCAAAGATGAGCTTATGAATGAATCATGAACAAATAATTCATATTTGGTCATACATTAATCATTGAGAATGCAAATGAAGTGGAACACGGCTCATTTCAATTCTTGAGAAGATCTGAGTCTTCAATATTTAATGAACATAAACAAGTCACAGATCGGAGAGCTACAAAACATACTGGGGGATAATGATAAAAAACAGACATTTTCCATCTTTGGCTGTAATAACCAGGCCCTTACTGCATCTGTGCTGTGAGTGCCATAAGCCATTAAATTCCACCGTCGTAACTGCCTACCCTTACTCCCTGATCACTTATACCTACAGACTCAGCACTGGTGAGACTCTGTATGACTCTCTCTCTCTGTGACTGTGTGTCTCTCTCTGTGATTTTGTGTGTATCTTTCTCTCTGTGACTCTCTGTATCTGTCTCTCTATCTGTGATTGTGTGGGTCTCTGTGTAGTTGTATCTCTCTCTCTCTCTTGCTCGCTCTCTCTCTGACGGTGTGTGTTTCTCTGACTCTGGGTATCTCCCTTTAGCTGAAACAGTGTGTCTCAGTGTGGTGTGGGATGCTGATGAGATTGCTGTCTGCTGTGGAAGGGCAGTCCGTTCCCTCAGACTTGCTCCCCAGAGACAACCTTTGTGTTTTTCCTCACTGAGAACACACACATTCTCAAGCAAAGACCTGTGATGACACAAAACACTTTGCCTCACCCTTGCCCCCTAACAAAGAATATAAAAATAATGCAATTACAATATCACAGTGTAACACTGTGATGCTTCTGGAAGCTTCTAAAGCAAGTGTGACTTTAGTGAGAAGGACAGATGTGAGTCAAGGGGAAATGGTGGGTGAATAATGGTGTAGTCTTTATTTGTTGCATAGCCCACAGAGGAGCTGATCCTGTTAGGAGGGATCACTGCTGGAGAGGCATCAGCAGAGAGGATGTCCTGCAGGTGTGTGGATGAGGATGCTGAAAACTTGTATTTGTTTCAGTGGAAGTTAGGCTGTCACAGACCAGCAGACCATAGGCGAAAGGCTATCATTTACCTGATGCGATAGAGTGGGGACCAAACATTATGTGACAGCAAGGTGACTACACCTTGATACACGAAGCACAGGTAGGGGAGGACACTTAGCTGATTCAGCACAACCAAACAAACCAGGAAGCTGCACAGTTCACTTGCTGCAGAGAAACAGACTAGCAGACAGATGGTGAGAAAGAAAGAAAGAAAGAAAGAAAGAAAGAAAGAAAGAAAGAAAGAAAGAAAGAAAGAAAGAGAAAGATATTGTTAGAAATCTATAGCACCCATATTTTTAGGCCAGATGCCAAATCCGAGACAAAAAGATCTGACCAGCAAAACAAACCGAAACACTAAACCCTAAAACACCTCAAAAAGAGCATTCACTTCCAGTAACAAAACTGAGCACTTGCTGTCTAAACCCTCACACTGTAAAACTGCATATCTACAATGGCAATCAATAGCAATCCACTGAGCAGTTCTGCTCTTGTTAGAGACCACAATTTTCCATGTTCTTTGATGCCCTTGTCAATAATTTTGGATGCCAGCCAGTACTTACTAGCAATTCAGTCGCTCTGCTGTTTTTCCTTCGTTTGACAAAAAAAAAACAATTATCTGATTTGAGTGTATATCTGTCAAATTTAATAACATAATATGGTGTTATGTAACACTGTGTAATCATATCAGCTTCATGAAATTAACTATGGCGCAATGCAGATGGATGAGAAAAATAAAGTTTGGTATTGCCTGGAGGGGATTATGCAAGAGAACAGGTCCACCACAGTAGGATCAGATATTCCTTCCAGTGTTTTAGCTGGTGCTGAATGTGTGTGGTTTTGCCAATTTTCTTCAGATAAGAGATGGACACAGCAAAATTATCTTAAATGTATGAAGTCAATATTTTTAATTAAGGAAATGGCTGGTATTTTGGATTTCAATGATGCCAACTCTAGTGGATGAGTCAGAGTCATGTTTAAGTATCACATAAATGTTAACACACAATTTGTCAAATTTAGTTTCTAATTTGTTGCATTTCACCCTTGTATATACCAGATATTTTCAGTTGGAAAAAAAAAATTACAAGATGGAATTTTGTACCTCTTAAGCTCATGAAGTCAATGCAGTTTTGTAAATCTCACATCCTCCACAAGAGTTCAAAGTACTGAGCATAATAAGTGAATGTTAACAACTGCATTATGTTATCTGCTTAACAGACACAGCACTCTTACCTGGAGCGACTTGCGTAGCTTAAATTACATTTATACAGCTGGACATTTACTGAATCAGTCTTGGGTAAGTGCCTTACTCAGAGACACAACAACAGTGGCTCACCTGGGAATTGAACTGGAGACATTTGGGATATGAGCCCTGCTGCTTGTCACTACACCACACTCCTACCCCCTACTATGAGTGAGTGACACCTGACACATTGACAGGGCCTCAATGTTTCCAGTAATAAGAGGAAAGGAAGCTCTAATAGATCTGTATAGTCCCTCCCAGTGCATGGGCCTAAAGCAGAGATTTTTATGTAAGACTCAGGTTCAGTTTGCTGAATGTGATGTGTTTTGCCAAAAGAGAATCCTTCAAAAAAAGCAAGACTGTCAGCATTCTCTGAAAGACAGAATCGGTGCATCCAAAGTTAGTGCGTTACTATTGCTTGAAATTGTTCTTTATTACAGTATGTATCCACGTTAGTGACGCAGACCTGTTTTTCATGCCAGTAAAGCTGTTGGAATTTAACTTGAAAGCAAGAGCAACAGTGCCTTTTCACTTAACACTTAAAATAAAAGAGAAAAGAGAAACATTCACTCTGCAAAGAGAATGGAGGTGTTTAAGCGAAATGTTAATTTAAAAAAATTAAGGCGCTAGGTCTGCTTGAGTGGGCAGACATTACGCTGCTCAAGCACACACTCTTAACAATGAGAGGTGAGAGTTGGAGGAAGGAGGGGAGAGCCATATATGGAGAAGGAAAAATTGACTAATGCTCAGCTGAGTGAAATCAGTGCTTAAGTTCTTCCTAAAAAATGAATTACACAAGAGTTTGCACAAGAATGCATAAAGTAAAGGTAATCTTTAATTTCCTTCCCCATACAACCACCTGGCTACCTTATATTTTCACCTAAAACATGTGTGCAAGCTACACATGAAATCTTGTTGTCTCATGAGCAAACAGCAATGTAGCTAGCTAGTAAAGAACTGACAAGCTAGTTATGTAACACAACACATCACTTAGATACCCAGTTAGCAACAAAATCTAACTCACTAGTAAGATTGCATTAGCTAGTTTTGCTAACATATATTAATACTGAATTAATCATCAACAACATACTTACAGTATAATGCTGCATAATACTGTAATTAATGATTTAAAGAATTACAACTGCACTGTATTCTTATGTGTTACCCATAGACATTTATTAACATTACCTGCCATTCCATTCCAGCAAGACTTACACCATTTACAAACAGCATCTAAGTAAACATAAAGATTACATACTTTTTGCTTTTAATTGGTCTGAGAAATTTGTATAAATGAATCAAGACATGAATGACACCAATCTGAAAAAATGCACTTTTTGGCACAGAAATCTGGAGGGAATCTGTGCTCCATCCCGACTCTGATGTTGTGCAAATGTGATGAGACAGGTATCTAAAATTGTAGCTGGACTGCTCATGGCAATTTTTTCCAGATTAAAAATAATTACCCTCACTGTCCCCAAGTAATGCAATAAAACTCCAGACAAAGGCTTAGAAACAAAGAAGTTCATCAACAGAGTCCTACTGGCACATAATTACACGCCTTTATGTAGTGCGGAGGACTGTTGTTTTTTAATGAAAATCAGTCAAACCAGACAAAAACATTTTTAAAAATCAACCAACTTTCATGTAAAGCTGTCTCAAGAGGAGCACTGAGGGGAGAAAAGCTTCTCTCTGTAAAGCTTTGACAGTGTTAGAAGAGCCTTTATTGTCTTAATGAAAGGGGGGGGGCATTTGGGGTGAGGCTGCTGCACAGTGAGGCCTGTTTTGGAGTCTTTGTGGAGGCTTATGCTAAATAATTTGCCATGCGCTAGAGGCTAGAGGTTGTGCGGGTATTTTGCTGGGGCTTGGATCAGGCTGGGTGTTATTTTAGGTTATTTTAGGGTTTACAGGAAATCACCAATTACAACAGGCCCACTTTACTTCACTCTAGAGCTCAGTTAAATTGCTTTGTATCTTGCCTATGTGATGAGTGTTATTTTGGAGGGAAAAAAGCAGACACCAAAGCTGAATGTTATCAGTACGGCTTGTGAGCAAGATGGATGCCGATGCAATCACACAAAAGCTCTCAGTGGGAAAGCTAATTATGGCCACGAACCACAGTGGAAAATTGTCAGTTTGGAAGTTTGGTCCAATTGATATTCTTAGATAAATTGGACAGCCCAAGGATAGTGGATTTCTGTGAATTGTAGTGTTTTTCTGTAGTATTTTCTGTGTACTGCAATGTTTTCATGTGTATTTCGGTGTTTTCTGTAGTATTTTTGTACTGTAGTGTTTTTCTCTGTACTTAAATGTTTTCCCGTACACTGTAGTGTTTTCTCTGTAGCTGACGAGCAGATGGGACACTGCAGTAGTCATAGAGACTCAGGTGATGCTAGGACCTGCAGGCTGGATGGGGGAGACAGATAATCAGTCCTCATAAACACGCCATTACAGCACACAGCACAGTGAGTCTGGATCTGCTTCATCCACAACTACACATGCAGCTATCAAGTTTGGATGGGGCCATGTACGAGTTTAGGTCTGGACTGAGCTGAGCACGAAACCGGACCCACAGGGTCTGATCCACCGTTGGTCCCGACTCAATCTGGTGGCACAGCTGTTCCCTGGTTGGCTCAACTGAATGAAACAGACTTTTCCCAAATCACAGAAGTCCATTTGGGGGAGAATGAAGGGACACGTTGTGACAGGGGAAGGGAATCGGGGTAGGGGAAGGTTGCCGGTAGTGCTGGGGCCATGAGGAATGATGTTAGCACATGTGTTAATTTTCTAGCATAATTTTCCCTCCCAGGAGCCCCAGGCTGTCAGCTACTGTAGATTATAAAAAGTGAAATGTGCAGACAAACAAGGGTGAGTACAAGGCCCTGTGATCATAATGTCCAAAGAAAGTAAACAGGCCTCTGGGAAAGAACGAGGAGAGTGGGGGAGAGAGAGAGAGAGCATTTAAATGAAGAGCAGGCAGGGGCATTCAGAGCACTTGAGGGTGGTTTATGGGGTTGAGAGTGGTTGACGAGCAGTGATGAGAATGGCTGCCAGCCGTCTCTGGCTCTCCATTAAGGCTCAGTGAAGCTTGAGGTGCTTCAAAACAAATGGAACACGGGAGGGAAGGGGGGGAATACAGGGCTACCCCTCCCTTTCCTACTACAGTTTCAGTTCCTTCTATTTCTGTTTGCCTCTCCCTCCTCCCCTCCCTCTTGCTCTCTCTGTCCCTCCCTCTGCCTGTCTCTGTCCCTCTCTCTCCCTCTGTCTCTCTCTCCCTCTCTCTCTGTCTGTCATTTGAATTCCAGTGCTTTATTGGCATGACATGCAAAGTACATGTTGCCAAAAAATCAACAACAATCGAGAGTACACACAACAAGAAATCAACCTGTCAATACAAAAAAAAAAAAATACAATTACTGAACAGTTATCATAAGAACAACAGTAATAGCTGTAATTATAGTAATAATAATATCAACTGTAATTGATGACTGTGTTGGTGTCTGTCAGGCAGACAGGCAGGTGTACTGTGCTGCCAGAGTCAGACATTCCTCCTCTCCTAGAAGATTTGGGAGCTTCTCCCCTTCAGGCAGGTGCTAAAATTTGTAACAAATGTTTGCTATTTTTCAAATAGCATAGCCAGTCTGTAGTCACTGAGCTCTTTGGGCAGCCATGTCTGCCTGTGATGTCCTGCCCCCGTGGCCAGGCTGTGTCTCTATAGCCGGCCTGTGTCTATTTGTGGCAGCCTGTCTTTACAGCCAGGCTGTGCTCACTGAGTCTGTACTTTGTCGAGGTTTTTTCATAGTTTTAAATTTTTTACCGTGGTGAGGTATTCTCCCACAGTGCATTTTTCTTTGTGCCAATAGCATGTTTTTTTGCTTTGTGCTTTTGTTTGTTACAAATTGTTTTTAACTCAAGCTAATTGGTTTTGTTTGTCCCCCTATCTTACCGCCCTCTCTCTGTGTATCTCTGTCTTCTTTTTTTCTCTCTCCTTCTCTGTTCTCCTTCTCTCTTTCTCTCAGTTCAATGGCCACTTACTAGCAGGATAAACAGAAACAATCTAGCCAAAACGGTCTTGTACAACATGAAATATGCAGACCTGAGTAAGTCTGACTACAAAATGCCTTGATATATACAAGGTAAACTTAAAATTATTTAACAAATAAATGACATAATATTGTAATAGCACCATAATGCATGTTCAAACAAGGATAACAATTACATTGTTATATAGGTATAATTAAGTATTGTATCTGTTATAACTTACAAAACATACCTCAGCAGAAATTCCATGGAGCTATTCAGAGATATTCAGAACCTCCTCTTCCTGCAGTACAGAGTATTGACTGAGAGTGGTCCTAAAGCTGTCACATGTGGCCACATATTGGGCTGTTAGCAGGGCTGTGGGCCCCTCTCCTAGCATGCCACACATATTTTGTACATCACTCATATTGGAAAACAAGCAAGGATAGTTATGTCAATTTCTCCCTTACCTGGGAGAATTGCCTGGGAACGCAATGTACAAAGAAGCAAGTCTCTGTCTCAACTTCTCCTGTTTCAGTTACCACAAAGCCAGTTTCCCTCTCTTTCTCTCTCTCTCACTTTCTCTCCTCAACTATACTTTCAGCTTTAATTTGAATATAAGCTTAGCACCTGGTCATTTAAAACAAATGTGATGAAAACACATAAGTTGTACTGATTTCCTCCATCTCAATATGGTTTCATTTAAAAGCTCGCAGAAATAATTTACTGTGTCTGGATCCCTGTGGTGTGGTTTAAAAAAAAATCACCAGATCTGTAACAATACTGATATTCATAGCACAGTGTCAGACCTGAAGAGCTGTGTTTTAGTGTAGTAATAGGATGCGTTATTATTTTTGCTCTGCGGGAATCACTCTGAAGGTTTTGCCTTCACACGAATTCCCTCCAGAAGAGTATGGGTTCTGCAAACAGATCTCCAAACATATCAAAGATTTCTCCAAACAGATCAATATTTTACATGCAAAAATGAGATGTATTTGTGACAGCTGGCTTGCGCTAACAGGATTGGCAAGGTACAGTGTGAGCTTCATTGACCGGTTGCTTCCTTGTTCCTGGTAGGTGCTGTGTTCAGCATTCCTCTCAACGGCACCATCACGCCTGTTACGCAGCCTGATCCAGTTGCTTGTGATGATGTGGTGATTGGGGGGGGGTGTTCTCTCTGGTTTCCCAGCATCCTTTGCTTTCTTTGTTGCAGAGGTGACAGAGCCTGACTCAGCAGGTCACATGCACACAGTATGTGTGTGTACACACAGTCCAGAGCTCAGCAGAGAGGGGAGGGAAGAGCCAGTCCATGAGACACTGAGAGAGGAGGGTATCCATGGAGTGAAGAAGGGAAAGGGTGGCAGAGGGGGGGATGTGGAGTATAATACACTCAGAAGCAGTGTATGTGTATGTGTGTAGCCCCCTGTGTGCACGTGTGTGTGTGTGTGGGGCGGACAGGCACTTCCTGTCCGGTCTGTTTTCTGTCACACTCCAGTGCTTTTCCGAATGCTGCCGTGCCTTTTATTATTTCTGTGCATCCCCCTGTGAATTATAGAACGCTCCGCCATGCCTTAAGGCTATGTGGTGGGAAACGATGTCGCATTCTTAGCCTGTTAAAGCCGAACATTGAAAAAAGACAGGAAGAGGAGCGGGAGAGAAACGATAAAAGGGGGGCCTGTTTTCTGAATCTGCGGGCGTGCATTATTAAAGAGAGTGTTTCCATCAGTCTCCGCTGTGTCTCCAGCCCTCTCGCATCGGACCCCTCAGGCTGTGAAGCACCGTGTTCTTCCTGCTACAAAACACATCTCCGCTCGCTCGACCCATCGCCCAAATCTGGCTGCTCCGCCAGCAGAGACACTTTTAATGCTGAAACGCCAAAGTAGTTTCACTAGACCTTAAAAGCACCGGCATTCATAATTCACACACCTTGTATATACAGTACATAAACTTTTTGCTTTCAATGACACGCTCGCAGAAATGCTATATTATAGTGCGACAATTGCCATGCTATAGTTTAAGTTTGAACCAGCTTTGCATTCAAACTGGCTACTAAATATGCTTCTTCACACTATTTAAACTGATGTATGATTTCCCCAGAGTCACTTCAGACTGAGAACAAGAGGTAAATTCACACAATGTCCCACAGCAGACCCCAATGCCATATCAAAGACTTGAGATAATTGGCTTTTTTATATTCAGCTCAGTTTTCAGAGTCAATGCCTTAATGATCATTGGTTTAAGTTTGCCATGTAAGTGTTGTTCCTATGCATTCAGACGTTTGCACTGTGGTCATTATGTATGAAATGCAGCAGCAAATTTTTTTATGTGAAATATAAATGAGTTGTAAGTGAGGAAAGGGGATTATCTTTGATGGACATGAGTGTTGGATTGTAAGTACTGAAGTGGACAAATGGAAAAATAATTGTTTTTGTCTACAGGTTACAAACTGGCTCTATACAAAACAGGAAGTGATGTCACTGCACCTATCCCTGTATTTCTGACTCAGCAACTTTGACTCGATAAGCTCAATACTGCTAACACATAATGAGATGCCTGCATGGGCATGTCCTAGTTTTAAATGTATGGATTTGATTAGATAATTTATATTCAGTGTGCATTTTTACATTAAATATAAACTAGCTAAAATGATGGGGAATGTAAGTTTTATGTACAGGGTTAAAGAACAACCTTAGTCTGAGGTTCCTGTGTGTATTATTTAGCAAAGACCACAAATCCATCCTGTTATCACAACTGAACTGTAAATGATTTATTTATATTGCTAAAAAAAAGAATAAATGAAAACACATTACAAGTCAGTTGTACTGCTCCAGTAATTTTCATTTTAATTTACTGAATATATTAGCATAGTAATACATATGAATGACATTATCGTTAGTAATATGTATTTAAAAGAATTTGGTGACAGAGCAACGTAATTGTTCCTATTTACATCTTTGCAAAATCATGGTTCAAATATAAAAATTCAAATTACCCTATTTTCTTGTAGTCCTGAAGTATACTTCCAATTTAATTTGAATATAAATTTGGCAGATGAACCTCTACTGCAAATGTAAAGAAAACACATTCTGGAATGTTTTGATTAATTTCATTGGTGTGTTAAAATAAGCTCCAATTATTATTTTCGATATAAAATATAACATTTTTATTTTAAACAGGAGGTGAAAGGGTTCATTTCTAAACTCAGAGAAAGACTTGCCTGTATCTGACTTTCAGTTACAAATGAACAAGACCTGACGAGAAGTAAAAATAAATAAATAACACTAATGAGTATATTAGTATTTATTGTATATAACAGCTCTGATGCCTGTGGCCCAGTGTCAGATCTGTAGAGGTTTATCATAATGGAATATCAGGATGTGTGATTAATCTGCTCTGCAGGAGTGAGCATGTTCTCTGGCAGGGAGACTGTGAATTGCATGCTTTTTAAAAAATGTATTTCTAAACTATAGATTACAAGTCCGGTTTTATGAAGCAAGATAGTAAAAACTGATGTGATTTTTGCATACGGTTTGTTAATCCTACCAGAAGAGAGCCAGTAAGATGCTGACCATAATTCTGTCAGAAGGCATTGTTAGCAAAAGGTCATAGAAAGCACTAGTGCAAAATATGTGTCCCATTATTATCAATTTATTATGCACCTGACCTCTGAGTATCTCACACAATATAAACTCTGGTATAACTCACACTGTACGAGCCAGAGCTGTTGATCTTTCCTCACACAGTGACTTACAGTGTTCATACTGATAATTCATTTACTACATATTTGCTTCCTTTGTGGAATGGACAACCTTGTGAGGTCCCCTATGTTATGGTGCACTGGACCTTGTCCTACTGGAACAAGACAGAAAAGCAAGCTTTTCACCCCCCTTCTGAATAAAGAAGTAACCAGACCTTCCCCGAGTCTCTTTTTAGTGCTTTCCTGTGCCCAACCCGCTTATCGAAACCCTGCCTAACATAATATTTATAGCTCTTAGTATATGCCAAAATAACCACAAGTACTCCAGCCAGAGTGGTGTTCAGTTTTATTAATGTGAATGCTTGTGGAAGGGGTGTAATTTGTGTATTTTACATGTTGCTATCCCACAGAGGTCCTCACACCCTCTGTCAGGAGGATGTGACTGATGAGTAAGCTCTTTCTTTATGGCCCTGTCAAAGGTCCCATCTCATCTATGCCTCACCCCATCTGTGTGGCACAGATGAGAGAGCACCACTTCCGTCCTCTGACTCTGTTAGAGGTCAGATGTCAGAGACCTCTCCTCCACATGCCTGGAACAAAACAGTCTGAAGATGCTTAGCTGCAGACTATATTCATTTTGATATAGTTACTGCAAAATAAGTGGTAGGAAGGTCTAAATTTTACAGTGTTCCTAGTTCCTATTTAGTTACATACCAGCCCAGGGAGAGAACAATTATGCTTTTGTACTATGACTAACAATCAATTATGCCCAAGAGAGCAACAAATAATGACATACTGTATTTCCATTCCAATTACTTTTTACAATTTTACTGAAGTCAGATCTAAAGGGTCATTTCAGCTGAAACTTCAAAAGACTATGAAGTGCACCATTTAAGCTGCCTTCAGCACTTGGAGAAACTGTCTCTTGCCAATCCAGGAAAATTTAAGAACTGCATAATACACACACACACACACACACACACACACACACACACACACACACACATGGAGCATGGCTCAAAATGTGGAGATGAGGGGCCATTATGTGTTTTTTTGTCTTGATACAAGTTACCAGCTGACCTTAGAGGATTTACTGCTTGTTCACTACCCCCCTCATCCCACATTATCACACTCTCCCCTTCTTTGTTTATCATGCCCTACTCAGCTGCAATTGCATCCTCCATTACCAATACTTCCTCCATCTGCATCGCCCCCTCATGGACATGGTCACTGCGGAGCCTCTGAGGGCATCTCAGGAAAGCGAGGTTTGCCTTACGAGGAAAATATTACGACAAAGTATCAGAGTGCTGATTCTGCATATTAATAATGCAGCCCAAGGTGCATTCTGGGTGAAATATTAGAGAAAAAACATGTTAAATTGAATATGAGAGGAATGTAGTGGGGGCTGCTGCTCACTGTGATTAAATGTTGCATCAAAGCGCCTGTCTTAATTCTCACTCTGTACTTCTGCATTTCCTCCAGTGGCTACAGCCCACATTCACTCCGTCAGAGCTCCGGAATGAAAACCCCACACAACCTCCCTCTTCCTGCTCCTTTTCTGCGCTGAGGCAATAATATCACACCTAGGCTGTTAATTTGACAGGTAGCGTTCCTGTATTTGCAGCATGGCTGAAATTTCAGTGCGCAGGGGGTTGACTACATAGGCATTGCTACATATTGTATCAAAAGCCTGTGGCAAAAAAAGTATCAAACGGCAAAAATGTAAAATGAAATTCACATGAAAGATGGATTTTAAGCCATCACTTATTGTCTTGTACCCTCATTGGATCATCTTTCTCAATCCACCTGCACAAGCCCCACCCTAGGCCTGCTTCTCACTGCCTTCCCATTCTTTGAGACCAGTAGAGCCAACTGTTTTAAAACCAGAAAGCAGCTTCTCACCTTTTTAAAACCCCTGGGGACATCAGACCTGAAAATTTTTATCACGAAGCAAAAAAGCTCCACAAGTGCCAAGCAGATTTATTCAACTTTAAAGTTCTGTCTTGCGTGCCAGCATATGATACGCTCAGCACTGGCACTGCATCATTTTTATGCAGTCTCCCAGCAAACATAATTTTTGTTTTAGCATGTTTAATTAAATATTTAATTGCATGCTTACATACATTAGAGTGCATGTGAGAGGAAAACAGTGTTTTAATTGTCTGAGCTACAGTATACACATGGTTGGAGGTTGCAGTTTGAAAAAAATGACTATTAATTGTTTTAATTGTCGTGCATAAATGCAAATAGGTGTAGAGGTTTTTCTTCTGGAAAGCGAACAGTACGTAATTGCCTACAGTATGAATAATACACAAAATGAAAACGGAAACACTGTCCTCCAAATTTAGTGAGTTGAAGGATCTAGTCCAGGGAGTCGCCACTGGACCGCAGATGGGTGGTCAAGAACCGTTTCCCTGCACATCTGTGACACTCTACATCCAAGAGCTTTCGGATCCACCTTTCAACAGAGCGAGCAACATTCAGGCTATATTTAGGCTGCACACCCACTCCACCACCACTCTCTACAACACACATTATCACCACACGCACACACACACACACACGCACACACACACAGATGCACACACACACACACACACATACAGTAAAAGCCACCTTCCTCTCCGTGCCTCATCGTGTAGGTGACGGCTGTGCCCCATGGGACTGCCTTCCTCCCGAGGTGAGCTACGAGGCGGAAGCAGCAGAGACACTCCATGCCTGCAAAGCGCAGTGGCCTTTGCTGTTGGTCCAGCCTCACCCTCGCCCTGTCAGACCATGCCCATGTTTACGTCTGTAATTACAGCTTGACCTTTTAGCGTGAAATGCGGATAAACACCGCTCCGTCTCCGGGCTGGAGCGACTCCTGAGCCTCTCCGCTGCAGCGCCCCGCAGTCACATCCTCTCGCTCACTCTCTTACATTTCCCAGAATGCCACATTCCTGCCTCTCTTTGTCTCCTCAACTTATCTATTTATGTTTCTACAAAACAGACCGACGCTCAGCTCACCCACAGATGAGGAATATTTTTCGCTGTCTCCTTTTTTAAATTTTTTTGTTGCTCATTAGCAATTTGTAGAATGAATAGACGCAACACCCCAGATGCATTTTTAATTGCCACAGCACTGGTTAAATTGAAACAACTGCCATCTCCCAGTGAATTAAGGAACACATCTCTCATCTCAATTGCTTCTTTGTGAAGATAAACACAAGGCTCTCTGGTGACAGTTACTGCATTAGCCAGCTGTACACAGGTGATTCTGAATCCAATAAAGAAGAAAGACAATGATGAATTTTAGTCTGCTCAATTCAATGAATTCAGTTAAAAGCCTCATTCATTTTTTGTTTTTGAAAAGGAAACCATGGCTGTCTCACAGACGTAGAGCTTATTCTTGAAACTGTGGCATCAATCCTGATTACATTATTGTCATTTAAAAGATGCTCTTATCCAAAGTGACTCACAATTTTTTAATCCGTTTACACAAATGGATATTTACTCAGACAAATGTGGGTTAAGTACCTTGCCCAAGGTTACAACAGCAGTGCCCCAACAGGGAATTGAGCCAGCAACCTCTCAGTTACAAGCCCTGCTCCTCACCACTACATCACACTGCTGATGGGAGAAAGATTGTACTGCTTGGGCCCTGGCTGTAGGTAAAGTGCCTCTCTGTCACACTGTGCCAAAGAGAGTGGTGAAGGGTACCACTTCCTACTGTTTTCCCATTCACACATCTTTCACATGTCAATAGTGTACAGACCCCACGTGAGTCTGAAGGTATACTCAAGCCTCCGACAGCATAACAACAGGAAGATTGCGATTAGAAGATTGTGACATTACAGTTCAACCTTATTTTTCAGTTACATTAAAACAGCACATTCTCTACTCCTTGCATCTAGAAAATACCATATTCACAGCTGCAGAAAGATCCATATTAATCATGGTTTACATAATGGGGGCAAACCCTCTATTTGGTAACCCCCCCAAAGGTTAGATAGCCAGTCAGAATCAGCTCCCTTGCTCTGAAGGCAAAGGATGTTTTCCAATTTAACACACTGATAACACAACCAGAAGACAAGGTAAATGCGAAACAGTATTTTATCTCAATACAAATGCGTTCCACCACCATAAAAAAAAAGATGCTGCTGGGTTGCACTACCTGCAAGGTCGCTGACTTTATCAACAAAAGCACAATGGAGAGAAGGCAGCAGTCCGCTCCCACTTCCTCTAGTCTATCAGCAAATAACACACGCTCTGTGCAGTCAAGCAAGGCCATTTGGTACAAACAGAGAGGCAAATGCACACATGCGTCAAGTTTCCATTTCTAACAATGAGTGAGTTCCTTAAAGCAGTCGTAAAACACACAGCCCTGGAATACGATAAAGAATGGTTCAGGACTCATCACAATATGGAAGTAGCAGCAACAGGTTCAAAAGATAGTAAAATGTTTTTTTTTGTTTGTTAAATAAAAGTCAGGACGAAGGCTCTGTGGCTGATATATGCAAAGCTAGGGGAACATGTACAACAGGTTGAGCATTTTGTAAGCCAAAAAATCCTTCTTGGTGACAAACACAAAAATGGTGAAACAATTCTATTTATTTTATATAAAGACAGCATATATTTGTATTTCGAATATTTTGAAAACTCAAAATATTTTCATAAGTGGATGGTGATCCTAATTCAGCCTTAAGGGTGAAAACGTGTAGATCAAAAGAACTTCAGTAAATGCATTCATAAAAGATTCTCACTCAATGTTTTTTCTTAATAAAGGAAAGACCGAATGGTTTTGAAAAAATTGGTATATTGCCTTCATTAGTACAATGGTGTTACTCTGTAAGTGATATTTTTAAACCTAACTCTAAAAGGTCACCTCATGTGCACAAGCGAATGAGAGGAGTTGTCTCTGTGCGCAAGAAGGCCGCTAATAAGCTATTAACTCATGGCAGCAAATCTTTGAGCACTCTACACATCGGTGGTGATGCTAATGTGCCACTACGTGTATAGCTGTGGTGGTCATTCCCTCATTAGCTGAAGCTGTACACAATTTGCAAAAGTCTGTGTCTGCAAAAGCATGTCTGTGAACAGGTCATACGATTGCTAAATTCTCAAGTCGGTTCATAGGAGCGCACAGAAACAGATCAATAAGATTCCGCCCGGAAAGTTTCTCAGCCAACGTTCCAGAGAAAAGTATGCTCTCTTACTTTGCCAGAGCTGCCTTGAGCTAAACTGCAAGCAGTCCTTGAACGTCTCCCAGCATCTGGATGATTTTCCTCAGTAACACTTCTACCGACTGACAGCGAGCCCATGAGGGTCATTCATTAAAGAGGAGTCATTTGTGCCTAATCATTTTTTAAGTAACAGAAAATGCCAAAAAAGCTATTGTGCTGTGAGTGACATCAACCACAAAAACAGCTGCAGAATACTCCCAGAACAACCCAAGTTCCTTTAGAGATGCAAAAAGTAGATTCTACACAAAACTGTTTTATAAAAGCAGCAAACAAACTAGAGCACTTAATATAATTAATTATTTACTACTACATCAGCCATATATAAACTGATAATCAAGCTAACAAATTATTATCCAAACCAGTTAACCTAATATTTGTCATTAAATATACATAAAATAATGTCAATAATATATATTTGGTAAAGACATTCAATTTAAAATACACAGCACTGCTTAAGAACGCAGTGTATTCTCAACTGTAACATCCCACCTCAGATTTCAATTTAATGAAGAATTAGAGCATGCGGCTGTGAACACAGCAATTCTTACACCTAGTTAATACTGTCACATATTCCTCGCTCAAAGTCGGCTATTAATGTGGCTGTAAAATCCCCAAAAGACTAAACACGCAACATATCAAACATTCAGATTAATACAATATTCTCAGGTACTTCCCACCAGCTCTCATCAAAGTCAACGAAAGAAGAACAAATAACAGATCTCCTGAGGGACTATGAGTATATACATGCCTCAATGGGCCCGCATCACTGAGAGCTGAAGCAGAGACACCACAGGTCTGGGCTTCAAAGGATTCTCTCCACATTTTAACAAAGTTGCAAAAACAAAACGCATATACATGTCAAAAACAGCTATCTGTCGCTCCCTTAAGATCTTTGAATGGTTACGTCCTAATGGCGCCCAGGATGAAATGAGGATGAGCGCGTGTGAAGCTTAGCTGCCAAGTAGCAGTTCTGCACAGTGTGTGGGCAGGGGCTGTCTGCGCTTCCCTGTGCTCTGGCAGAACATACGCTGCCACTTAATCAGGGCAGACAGTCACGCACAGCCAACCGCGCCTCTGCAGAGGCAGAGACAATGCAACAGCAGCGGGATAAGCGTGCTGATCCCTGACAGCAATGCTTAGCGTGCTCGGCATTTTCACCCCAAAACTTTGCAAGGGGGGAGGAGGGGGCGATCCGAAGCGCCCCTTTGCATTCAGGGGCCGAAGCTGCTCGGACAGGAGGGAAGGACAGCCAGGGCTGAAGCTGATGGCACTGCACAAACTCGACAATGACAAAACCAGGACTTATCTACCGGGAAGATGGTCTGTGAATCTAAACAGCTAGTTTGGGTGAATCTTCAGGAAGGCAGCTGTGGTGCTTTGCATTATGGGAGAGAAGGTGGTGCCACACCCTTCAGTACAGGAGCTTGAACTGCAAACATTGTAAACGCTGCATGCTGTATAAAGCAATATGGTGTAACCATTTCACAGATAACTCTTAAGACAAGCTGGGCTGATGCTCTTACATTGTAATCACTGCCTACCTGTCATGTACAGGCCCAACATATTTATTCAAGCTGCTGACCAAACAGGGGTAAAACTCAAAAAAAGGTAAATTTTTACTGTTGCTATGGTCACTTCGCTGTACACTGTAATCATACATACATTCATTTTTCTTCTTTGTCAACAGCACTCAAAAAGGTGATATTCTAAAAGTTAAAGCCACTGCAAGCTTGCTCCTCATGCAATCTCAGTGTAATCTGTAAACTGGTTTCCGCATATGCCTAGCAATACTCAAACTGAAGAACTACAGAGTACTACCAAATACACAATTTTACATATGAGGTCCGCAAACTGTCAGACAGATCTACACACATGGTCTACACAACCATCAACATACACCATCTTTAGGGAAACAATGATGCTACTGATGGATCTCTTCTGTGACTTATATTTATATCACAAGGAAGCAGAAAGCTTCTGGATGCCATGCCTATCACACTGGCATGAAGAGGGACTATGGTATGGTACCAGAGGGACTGGTATATGCTGTTAGTGCGTGGGTTTATCACACTGTGTGAGCACTGCTTTACTCATGGTGTATTATATGTATGGTGTATGTTAAGATAACACAGGTTAAGTTCATACCAAAGACAAACTGAAATCACTGCATTGTTCCATGAACAAAAGGCCCTTGGCATATTGCACATGCATTGGCCAGTCACTTCCACTTTTGCAGCCACTTGTCATCATATGAATTGTAAATGAGTTTTCAATGGTATTGTGGATACGTAACACAAGCTCATAGAATGTCCAGGCTTACTCTGATTAGAGTGAGAATGGAAGAGATTTTTTTCCCCAGAATCATTATGATGTAAAAGCCACACTGCCATGGCAACCCCCTTTCCACTCTCATCTGGACCCCTGGCAGCAGGTGTCACTTGAGCCAAACGCATCTTGACAATGGGACAAACGCACGCAGAGAATATGAAACCCATCTCCCGATATCTGAGCGCCGACGAACCCGAAGCTCTGGTGGTTTCATGCATCATTTATCCTGGCGGTCGCATTCTGGAAATCACTGACTAACACGCGGCCAGTGGCATTATGGGTGTCCATTCAGCGTAAGTCCCTCTTCTCCCGCCGCCGATCCGGCCGGATGGAGACTCGCTGTTACCGCTCTCATCGTCGTCTGTTTCCTCTCTCTAATTACACAATTGGAATCTCTACATGGAAAGCCTCCAAGCCAGTTTAATCACAACAAGTAATACAACAGAATACATCTGTGTATGTGTGTGTGTGTGTGTGTGCGTGTGTGTTCCTCAGAACCTGCTCGTTGGAGCCCATGGCATCCTTCCAGTTTCCCCATCTCTGAGACCTGCAGCATGGGGTGGGATAATTAATCTAATATTCATTACCATGATAAGTGGGATCAAGCTGGTCATGTGATCAAACAGTACACACAGCACAATCCCCTCTCTCCCCGTCAGTCATATTAGTCACACAGCTATGTTCTGACGGAAGGGCACTAGCAGGCCCTTATCTCTGGCAGGAAGTCACAACCTGCTGCTGGCCCCTTATTAGTCTGAGAGACTGTCTCTCTGCCACCTGTAAGCTCTCCACAGGGAAGCTGAGAAAGGGAATGGTAAGTGTCTGGTTTAGGAAAGACAGTGAGTGTCTGAGAGGGACAGAGAGAGGGAGAGAGAGAGTGTGTGACGGTGCTGCTTAGCTCACAGTCACCCCACCTGCCTCTGGAAAGAAGAACGCAGAAAGGAGAGGAGGGCAGGAGGAGAGGGAGATGCACGCGTGCCTCGCTAATAAAATCCCATTACCGCTCAGCTTCGTTGCCCCTGCGGGGGTGGGGGGGGAGGTGGAGGGGGTGGGGGGGGGGGTGAACCTGGGGTCTCCTTTTAAAGTGCAGCTCTGCTGCCCCTCCGGGGCTGCTCTTTATGACTCATACTCCCACGCTGGCCTCCCGTTTCCACCCGCTGCCTGGCGATACATCAGCGTCTCATTGGGAAACGGCGGCGCACGGAATGGCAAGACGGACCGCATCCACGTCATGCTGCAGAGGAAAACGGGTCACCCTCCGCAGGAACCCGGGCTGCCTCACATCCGCTCTGCCGCCATGAGACTCCGCTAGGTTCAGCTTCTGAGAATGCACCAGTGCATAACTACAGCCATAACAACAATCCAGCAAATGAGGGTCTCAGCTGTTTGCTGAGAGAAAGGATTTGTGTTATAGTTCTTCAATTATGTTGGATCAGCACTGATATAATGACAGTATTATTTGGCGGGGGGTAGCAGCGGGTGGGAAGAGCAGTGGTGGTGGTAATGGGGATGGTAAGACAGGGTTAGGTAGTATGTAGTATTGCTATGCTGAGTATTATAGTAAAGAGTATTGCAGCGTAGTGTAATACTTTAAAATAGGAGCGTTGCAGTGTGGTGTTGCAGTGTAGAGTTGCACAGTGGTGTGCAGTACTGTGCTTATGTCCACAGTATTGTGGATTTGAACATTTGAGTTCTGGGTGCCGGTGCTGTTGTTTTCCTGGCGCGGTATGAGGAAGGCAGGACAGAGGTATAGACAGTGTGCTCTAAGGAGACGCCACCGACAGACTGCGAAGACAATCTGGTGCTCTAAATTAAGAGAGGAAGACATGCCTTTTGAGACACACTGAGTCAGACTACAGAAGCTGCACTCTCATGCACTCAAAATTTAGCTTGTAAAAAACACCCCTAACAGGCATTTAAGGACTGAAAGAAAACCTGGATTATTACAAATATGCCCACACATATGAGCAACAAACACACACACAAACATGCATGGATGCGCACACACACACATGCACAACCTGTCTCACACAAATAAACTCGCAAAAACATATACACACATACCTGTCTCTCTCTCACTCACTCACACACACACACACTACAGAACAGACAGTGCTTGGGAGAGATAAATAAGAAAGGGATAGAAAGAGAGAATGGAGTGAGTAATCGCATTAGACAGTCGTGGAGAGACATCATCTATTCTAATTGCAAAAATTGCTCAGGGAGCTCCACTGCATGGCCTAGCAAGGAGGGTTCACTGTAATATGAAATTACAACAATTAGCCAAACCTGAGCTAGTAATGGTTGAATGCTGTAGTTCCTCTCCTCACCTGTAGGGGTCACCCCTCTGTGATTGTGACAAAGGGGCATGAGACGACTTCCAATATAATATGGATTCATCAGACATTCTCTTTTTCACTCTGAATTACAAAACATTGCCACATGAGTACATATTTTAATACAATGCCAACATTAATTGTAACATAATTGCTGTGGCTTTGACCGTAGCCAATTGTCACACAGACCCCTCAACATCAGATGGAAAGACCAATTCCAGAAGAATGCAGTTCAGCCTTTCTTTTGTAACTGGAAACGACAGCTGTAAAACAAAACTGCTGTCTGTGTGGCTACGAACGCGCAGTCTATTAATGACAGCTGTGACAGCCTTGCCACCATCAAATTTGTCCTTATGTTGAGGGGGTTTGTATCATTAGAAGGCTGAATTAAGGAACCAAAAACGAGCAGCTGTTCATTACTGTAAACAGTAATTGGCTATTAAATGGTTTTTAGTATCTCCTTGTTTTACCAGCGTAAGCTTAACCTTTTCTTACAGCCAAGCCGCTCAAGGAATCTGTTTGGAGCGGTCATCAGTCCTCAAAATGTGTATTAAATCATTGAAATTCTAGGCACCGGCTGTTTCCAAACTCTGTATGGATGAATTGTATTTAAGTGTAAGCTGAGAGGAGGTCATATTCGGAGAAAAAGCATATGAGAAGGATTCTGGTACACAATGTCTGTGTCTACATTCTACTCCTACTTTAAATCCTGCATGATGTCAATGTTTCATCATGTAAGATGGGGCAAAACACACCCACCCACACATGAACTCAAATACACTCTCATACCCCCACACACACTACACATACACACACACACACACACACACACACACACACACACACACATATATATATATATATATATATATATATATATATATACGGTATATGCACTCACATACTCACACATGCACACGCAAACAATTTTACAAAAAAAAACCGAAACACTTCATCTCTTGGTATTATTAAAATAGTGGCATATGGTACATTTATAAAAATATATGCTGGTCTAAAAATATAGAGAAAGAAAGTTTTTGTCTTTTTTTCTAGTGGACTCCTTTCTTGTTGTCCCTAAACATTCACATCTACTGCTTCAAAGTACACATCTGTGTCTGTACAGAAGAAAATGCAGCCATTTTGACAGAATTGATCTGTTTTTTTTTTTTTTTTTTTTTTTTTTTTTTTTTTTTTTTACTGCCATTCTCTTGTTGAACCTTGTCAGAGTACTGGATGGATAGGAAAAGAACAAGCTTCCATTCTCTTTAAGGACTTCTTCATTTCATCTGAACAGACTGAACAAACTGTGTTTGTTGCTGGATAACTGAAATACCACACATTCCCCTTCAAGGCAATGATAAACAGGAGTAACTTTGATATTTATGTTTCTAAAATACCTGAGAAGGGTGTAATGTTCATAGCCACCCCCCTGAGGTTCCTGGCCTCTAGCAAGGGTAATCTTCAACTGGGCTCTCATATACTGTAAAAATAAAGACCATTTTCAACCCATCAGTTCTACAATAGTACGTTGGTCACACCAAGATCCAATAATTTCACTTTCTACACATGGTCAGAAGTAGGGTGGGTTAATGAATGAACATAAATTTTCACACAAGATTTCAAAGGAACTGGAATTACATTTGCCTTGCTTTTTGTGAACACATAGGGTAAACAAGGGATACCCTCCCTGCTCTGGAGCCAGCCTTACCAGAGTGCATGCAGTACAAACAACTCAACAAAACCCACTGACTCATAAATCAGAAGCCATCTCCCCCAGGGCATCAATAATTGGAGGCCGTAACCCCACTCTGACCGAGAAGAAGGACTTATGACAGCTTTGTTTGGCTTTATTTCTTTTCACTGCTGAGAGTAGCGAACTATCTACTTCATCTGGCTGCATTGTCTCAAGCATTAAATAGATGACAAATGGCTGGTCAATTGCTGTTCACTCATACTCTCCTAGCATGACTCTCTTCCTGTTTACCTTTTGACCTCTGAGAATACTCCACGTAGTTTTGTGCACCACATACACAACATAAATGAAATGCAAAGAAGATACAACATTGACACTGGGCATGACTGAATTCAACTGGATTTGTGCTTTATGCACAAAAGTAAGAAAAATCACTTGTGGGTGCTACCTCTGAGTTCAACGGAGAGAGAGAGAGGAGAGAGAGAGAGAGGGCACATCAAAAGTTTGTGGAGCTGAGAGCAAACATCACCAATGAAAGGAAGCCATGGCCTACCCTATATCACAACAAAGAAGCCATTTTTCTAGCTACCCACGTGAACAAAATGAATGAAAGGCTACAGCATTACCAGCACCTTCTAGTAAATCAAATTCTGCTATTACATCCATCAGCACTATGTACAGTACTTTTAACTGTCATCTTACAGAGTTGTCACAAAGTGGTGCGAAACGGTCTCAGGCTGCTGTCATGGATGGTGGGTGTCTCTTGCAGGACTAGAGCTCAGCACGGCTTTGATCTATACACCCACATGCCTTTGCCAGACTGGCATGTGACAGTTACCTGGGCCCAGACAGCGCCAACAATGCAGGCTGAGTACAGCTCCCACAGCAACAGGTGTGCCAAGACACATTCTGTGAAGAAAATGATTCCCTCCAGTAGTTATGGAGACACAGCCAGTGAGAACACTCTCTGATGCATGCCGGCAAAAGAGAATAGGGGTGGAGTTTGTAATGCAGCCTTCTGCATAGAGACCCTCCCTCCAAATTCTTGGCCTGATTGTTGTTAGCAAAAAAAATGCAACTCATTACTCTGCACCTGTTACATTTAACTTAACTCCCCCTACATTGTGCTCAAGTTTGATGAGTGCTTTGATACTTTTAATCAATCTCTGTCTTCCATTTGTCTTTTAAGCATACCCATAATGCATTATGCTTACTGTGCTTTCTGTTTCAGTGCATTTTCTTTTGTAGTCCACCTGTATGACTGACTCAGAGCCATGACTACAAACTGCATATTACATTTATACCAAAGGCAGCATACCCCACACTGCTGCTCTACCCACTGTTCTGCTCTAGGAAATCTTTTTTGGACTTACTCCAATGCGATCTTGAAATATCTGTAATGGTTTTGCAGGGCATTATCATTTATAAATGAGCTTCTCCCTTCAGCTCTGGGTTCCACAGAGTAAGTTCACGTAATCACATTATAATTCCACAATAACTAAAATAATACATAGAACATACTTATGAATTATAATAAAAGGTTTTACAGAGGTAGAATAAACTTTTCATTATTATTTTAATGAAGGTCTGCCACATCAGTGAACTCCAAATGCATCTCATTCATGAATTGTATATAATTTGTCTGACAAATCCACCAGCATCCAGGATGATATAACCTAGCCTAGAACACATTAAGTTAATGAATAAATGAATAATGAATAGAAGGATAAATCAATAAATAATGCAGCAGATATTGGATTTGTTGGGCTATTTAAGATATAATTGTGTTGTATAATTACAATTCATAGAAATAACAGGGATTAATTACAAATGACAATACAAGGAGCAACTGTCATCTTAACTCCTTCTAATCAGTTAAGCGGTGTTGATTCAAGGATAGATCACCATAATGCGTATAATGTTTTATTATGCTTGATCAAAGCCACAACACAACAGAACACGCACATACCAGGAAAAACAAGCCAAGAAAATAGATTTTAAAAGTCACTGAAGCATTCTTCAAAATGAGAAATTCTTATGTGTGACTGGATATTCCAAAGCACATGAGCTCTTTAATTTATCCTAGTCTCACTGAGTCTGATTTATCTCGGATCTATGACACAGATCTTTTGGCCTCCCTGTCAAGCTCCATTCCACAGGTGGATGTATTAGGTGGTTGATATTGGAAGGCAACATTGGGTTGGGCTGACAGTGAACAAAAAACAACCCAGAAAATGGAGGAGCTAAAAAAATGCCCCGTTTGCTGACTGATATTACAGATTTATTAAATGTATAGATTAGAGGGAACAAATACTAACAAAGAAGAAAGGTGAGACTGACTTTCCAGAGAGCCAGTGACAGATGCCCGTGCTCAGCATTCATATCTCTGACATAGCCCATCATCCATACCAGCAAGTGGGGCCATGGAGATGAACTAACAGCCTCCTGGGTTCACCAGCATAGCAACAACACAACTCACACTCACAGGGTAACAACAGAACATACACTCAGAGCTCCAAAACAAATGCACACAGGAGCACATGTGGAATTGTCAGACTCTAGAACTGATAACAAATCTGGATGTCTGGAGGACTGGAAGGCAGCAGGACTTGAGGACAGGAGGTGAAGGACTAAGGGGCTGTAGGACAGGAGGTCTGGAAGACTGGAAGAATGAGGGGCTGGAGGAGAAGCACTGAGGGGAATGAGGACATGAGGTTTGGAGGACTGGAGGACTTGGAGATGGAATGAACTGAGGCTGTCATACAGTACATCCATTCTTAAGCATTCTACTGAACCCCACAACCAAATACTTAAAAAATTAAAACAAACAAAATCAGAACACACACGGTATAAAGTAGGAATAGAATAAAATAGACATCTGTCTCATATTTCCAACTAGAGGAGTTATGAGACTGCTGAAGCTGCTACAGAATGCTCTCTAGAACAGGACCCAAGTGTTATGTTTCAGAGAGATGACTGCATTGCTTTGCTGGTGCCACAGTACTCTCATACTTACTGAGCATGCTTCAACAATTAAAAAGCAACGCTCTTCAAGGGCATTGATTTCCATCTGTAAAAACACTGAGCCCAGTGTTAAATGAGTGAAAGAATGAGACAGCTTGAGAAGGAAAAAATTATACAGTGAAAGGAAGCGTGAAACATCTAAAACACACAGTCATGATTTCCATCCCTTCCATTTCCACTCCATGTCTATACATCATCCTCGTTTTCATTATTGAAATTAATTAATGAAGAGGGCTCAGACAACCTGTTTCATTTCACAGATGAATCAAGCACGGAGCATGGTCACTATAGCGACGCAGTGACTGATTTCAGCACGTAAATTGTGATGTAGAGCACTGTGACGGGGACGGCGCAGTGACTGTGGTTTCTGCGCACAAACAGCGGCTTGGCGCAACGTGACTGAGGCAATGCAGTGACTGTGATTGATTTCAGGGCGCAAGCAGTGGCGTGGAGCACAGTGACCAAGACTATGACGCAGCGACCGGACTTCACTCATACCGACAACAAGCTCCGGCGCAGGGTCTGGGGATTAGTGTTTAACGACTACTTTTTCATGGGTGACGCAATGGGGATGTGAACACCTTCTGTCCCTGTATCTGCTTTAATCTTCCTGTAACTACCTATTCCTCTCTGCCGTCTAATAAAGTGGCATCAAAGACACTACATACAGGTCACCCCTGTCCTGCAGCCCAGGAGTTGAACTGGAGGTTATGGTATTGTGGAGTTTCCCTGCAGGGTTTTAAAAATGGCCTCTATGTGGTTAACTTATGTGTTTTGACATTCCTTGCACCTCAGCCATTAGCTATTTCATTTACCATCAGATTGAACTGTATTCCCTTCACAAAATACACATTGCAACATAATTTGATTAGCTAATTTTTGCTAGGTTCCAACTTGAGCTGTACTAGCTTCTGCCCAGTTAGTGGATAATAGTAGTTAACGTTCGCTATCTCCTGCTTATAATATCATGTGATCATCTTAGACATCTTGCTGAAAGTGATTAGGATGCCGGAGAACACTATGAGATAATTTGTCAAAAGGAAAATTACACACCTCCATTGCAAAATAGATTAAACAAATTTAGCTAAGTTGCCAGCCATTTAAAGGGGATCGCTAGATAATAAAACTTCCTACCCAAAGTAGATCAAACAAGTTGCATACAAAAAGTATTAAAAAAAAAAAACTTGTCGCTACCAGATCCGCAGAACACAACCCTCAGACAAAATTAATGTTGAAAGATTTTGCTTGAAATTTTACAGGATAACATTTCTCCGACGTCTAACTTACTACCTCACCTGGTCATGGTTTTTGCCTTAAAAGCGGCCAAACACAGCACTATGTAGAAATGTATCCTGTTGCACTTCTTCAGGGGGCAAACGAAACACATGGATTTCAGACAGCAAATCTGTAGGTCATTGGTTAAAAACTCACCACTCAGCAATAAGGAACATCTTGAAACAAACTAATTCTAGCTATTAGAGTTAGTAAGTAACTTTAGGTTAACGCAGACATTTTGGATCTTCAACGTTTCTACTATAGTTTATGATTGCAAACAGAAATGTTCAGGAACCACTGACATCACGTCCGTAGCACTCGAATGTTCATTTTAAAAAGGTGAACTTCTTGTTCATCGAGGAATCACATGATGCGTAAAAAACATGTAGTTTGATACTCCAAAAACAACGTGCTTGTATAAGGGAGTGACTGCAGAGTGCATGCTATAAATACATTTGGTTCATTGTCAAGCAATCAGTGTAAACAAACAAAGGTAAATGACATGCGCCATTAAGTACTACCCTCTTCTGAACAAACTGGTAATTGTGAATGGAACTATTTATAAATATTTACAAATTAAGAATGAGGTATGAATTATTTACATATTAAAAGTGTAGTTTGAACTAGCACACACACACACACACACACACACACACACACACACACACACACACACACAAATTGCCATTGGCTGCACCAGCACACAGGCTCTCACGAAGTGCACCACATCCTCCTCTCCTGCTCCAACTCCCTCTCAATTAAATTCAGATTTTCAGACAATTGTCTCTTTCTTGGGGTCAGCCTACCAGGGCTCTGGTGCCGGCCTGCTGTAATGTGCTCTGGCATGGTAAGGTGGCTGTTATGCTGCTGGCCAGCTCCACCGTTCAAAAAAGTAGGGGAAATGCCCTCATGCAGAGGCTGTTGTGTGTCTGGGTAGATGAGGACAGGAGGGCTTATCAGACACGGGGCTTAGCAGACACAGAGGGCTTATCAATGGCTGTGCACAGATTGCATCATGCATAACATCGAACCACTGCCATGTGGCAGCAGTGGCCTCACCACTGTCTATCCTCTTTACATTTCTACAACGGAAGACACGTTGTTTAATGGAGAGGTGAGATACCAAACCTAAAGACAGATAACATTGTTTAATTAAGAGGAGAATGACCTCAGGAATTTCACATGACTGAACCTGCAGTCAGTAAATTTTCAATATGTGACATGACAATACTTTTTTGAGTCTGACAGGGACACAAAAAGTATGAACAACTCATGAGCAATCGGACAAAATGCACTCGATGTAAAGCAGGACACGGAGCTACTGTACCCTGTATTTTTTCTTCAGATTCCCTCATCCTTTGCTGCCTGGCCACCACAGACCTTCTCAGTTCAGCTCCTTCGCAATGTATCTGAAAAATTAACAAGGGTTATCATTCATGGGACTGCTAAATTCTACTATACTTTTGATATATAATATGTAGCAACTGTTTGAAAACTGTGTAACAGCAACCATGTTTAAATCACTCCTAGCCAAGCTAGGAGCCATTCTCTTGCCTGTGAATGAATTTCATTTGCTGCCCAGAGCTGAATCAAGCCCAGGTTTTCTTCGACCTGCCCTGGAAATAATGACACAATATTGGTTTTCAGTGCTGATGCGATATAATGTTAATATATTTTACCGTAGGTTTACCTATAGTCAGATTATTAATTGTGTTTACCTTAAATGGCAAGAGCTACATTCCAGCATTAACTACACAGACAACAGCTCACAGTTATTACAAAAGAACCAATTCCCCTTCATGCATTCTTTCATACTACACTAGTTCAAACCTTGATAAATATTACAATTAAATGCATGTGAGCACTGTTCTTCTTCTCTTATGGGTGTATTGATCAGTTTAGATCAACTTTGAAGGTTTACATCACCAACTTTTGGAATAGAGGGTGGATCGTGGCATGCGCCTTTAAATCCGTCTTGGTTATAACATGATGGTAGCTCCAGTGCAGAGGCAAGTAGCATGGGATACCTTACTACTTGTGCCATGCAAGATGCCCTACAGCAAGACTACAACATACCTAAAAGAAAAGCTACAACTTACCCTGCAGTAAAGCCTCAACATACAGTTAATCTGCGCAAAAGGAGAAGGAGAGTTCATTCTTGGATGAGGGAGTCAAGATGCAGTTTAAAGACATGGGTCGTCAGTCTGCAATGGAAGATGGCCAGAGACTCCCCTGTTCTAACTGCTAATGGAAACCTGATTCATAACATTGGGGTCAGAACAGAGGACATGACTGGGACATGCAGCTATGAAAGGAAGGGCCAGTGGGGTGGCCTGAAGTTCTAAAATGGTGTGACTTGGCCTGTGTCACTTTTCTACTAGCTAGCTAAGCATGTAATAAAAAGTAGCCCAGAGGAAAGCTGGTGTTAAAGCAATAATACATCTGACTAAAGAGCTATCCTATCACCACTGTTGAACCATCGGTCTAATCAAAGCTAGGTGACATTAGACTCTGATTGTGTACCCTGAAGCTGTCAGACCAATCTCAGTCTATTTCAGTCTGTGCCTGGATCCAGTTCACATCTGTCCTTTTACTTACATACAAATACAAGTGCCACCTTTTCTTTTTATGAATGTCATTTCTGAGATTCATTGATCAAGACTATATTAAAAACATGTACTAACGTACATGGTTTTGTATTGGAAAAAGGAGTGACGTGTGTTTGGTTATGAGTCAAGGTTTAGGACAAATGCTGATTAAATCTAAGGGTGAATGCAGAAATAAAGCCGACATTCCAGAATGGCTGTGTAAATGTCAATCTAACCTCTAAGTAGCAATAGCACATGTACTTTGACTTACCATGGTAATGTTGAGCACTGGAGGCCAAAAGGTAAAAGGAGGACAAAATAGTTATATTACAGCAATCAATGAATATATAACATCCTCTCAACCTTGACTCTGAATGTTGCTTCTGAACAGATAAATGGCATGGACTTGCATGATTCTTCTCCCACCCTTGGTGAAGCATCAGGCCATAAGGGTGTCAAAGCAAAGAGGTTCCTGCTCAGCACTCCAACAAAAAAACATGCTCCGCTCCTTGAGTCTGAAGGATGCTAATTGGTGCTACTTGTCAACTCTCCTGCTCTTCCCTGTTAAATAATTTTAAATCTAGAATGAGCAGGAGTTTCTCCCATGAATTAGAAGGCTACAGCTTTGAGTGATGTAAATTTGGGGGTGACCTGAGCTGATTTCCATTATCTTAAATCAAATTGCTCCACCAGAACAAAACAAAGACAAACCTCTTTTCAGGCGTATAGTTTAAAGGTTATACAACCTGTGCGCTCTTCTTATTTTCACTGTAATTTTACACTCAGAGTGAATGTCCTTTTTTGGATAAAGTAGAAGTGTACAGTTTTCAGTGATGCAATTATGGGGGCAAGCACTGTTGCGCAAGGAAAAAGATTGGAGTCAAAGACTTAAAACAAGGAGGTGGCTGAATTAGAGGCTCAGCCTGTGATTATCGCAAATGCTCAGGTGGGAAGAAGCAGGTAGGCTGATCAGCGTGTCGCTGGCTTCGTTCTGTGTGTTTAGACTGCCTGTTTGTGCCTTTATGTAGCTTTGCTTTTGTCATTTATTCATGCTTGGATTCGAGGGAGCGCCGCTCCGCCGCGGAGCTGGAAGGCTTTGAGACTCTGATTGTAAAAATGTAGTCACACTTGGCAGGCGAGAGGCGCACACTCGTATAAACAAACAAGTCGCTCTTTTCACACTCCGCTTGCTTCTCGCACGAGGCCCAGCGGTAGTGCGAGGAATATTCACCGGGAGGGGATGCAGCCGCCGTCATCCAAGAAACGGAAAGTGTGAGCAGTAAAGATGATATGGACCATGTGGGGGATAGAGTGGAAACCAGGGGTTTCAGTAGTTACTATGTGGGAGTTAAGCGCTTACCATGTATGGGTTGAGCGGTGACCAGGAGGTGGTTGAGCAGTTAATAGGAGGTTGAATTGTAAATATGTTCAGTAACAACAACAGGGGAGTTGAGCAGGGGCTGTGGGGGATTGAGTAGTGTGGAGCAATATTGAACATGTGGGTTTGAGCAATGGGTGTCACTACTGCAGCCAAGGGAAGAATGCATAGAGTCATAATAAACCCCACGCACACTCATTTGCACGCATGCGTTCTCACACACTCACCCTCACACACACAGACCTCTACACAAACACACACATACACACACACACACACACAAGTGCGGCCTTTCTTTATCACTTGGTGAAAAATTGAAAAGGACATATCACTTATGATTACATTCAAACTTACAATAGCTTCATGAGTATTACAGTATTTAAAAAAAGGAAAATGTGTACTCATTAATATTAACTCAACACAGTGTACAAAGTAACATGAGATTTGTTCCATTTTGTGGCATGAGCTTTTGACTTGCATCCCCTATGACAGGCCCTAATGTGAAACAAATAACGGGGAAGGCCTTTGTGGGGTTCCACTGGCAGGGATTAGCCTGGCGACAGCGCATGCTGTGCTCTGTGAGTGGATGTCTTGTGGAAGCAAACCCAGCAGTGACAGTCACACAGTGCGGAACCCTGGGACGCAGCCCCATCCCACGGCGTTCCTCAGAATCCTGCCGGTGGGTGGAGGCTGGATGCCAGTCACGTGACAAAGGGAAGGTGATTGGACATGACGTTAGATAGCTGTAGGACTGCAGACATTAGTTGCGCCACAAGGACACTATGCGGTACGCTCACATAGCACTGGGGAGAGCAAACAACAGCCACGTGGCAATCTGCTCCCATAGAAACAGAAGCTGAACTGCTCTGAATTTTTTTGAAAAGGTAGTTCTGTGTCTGTTGTTTATTAGTTCTGGAGAACTGTGGACAGTCCAATTTAGTGCTCACCGGGGGCACTTTTTTCAAGTGCATTGTTTGATACTGCAAATTAAATCACAGTTTGGAACAAGTTCTTGTGTTTTTGCCCACCTGCCTCCCTCAGAGCCAATTCACAGCTACAGCAGCCATACATCACAAGTGGAATAGAGGGACTGGGAAGGCTTCACCACACACAGCAGGGGGCACTAGTGAGCTGAAGTGGGTACCAGAATGTATTTTAAACTTGGGAAGGGGGAGGGGGTCATTGGACACTTGGGAGAAGGACTGCAAATTCAGAGAACAAAGGGGTGATAACTAATCACGTACATGGCCCAAACGCAAACCCCAGCTCTCAGACACGATAATAAAGCACTGCAGGTAAAGGGAGTACTAGGGGATTACCCAAGAGTGAGGGATTGGAGGGGGGGAAAGCGAGGAGACCCATGACGCGTGGCATGCTCTCACATGTCTTTTTAAGAACTTACCCCTGGGAAGTCTCACATGGTGTTCTAACACTCCACCACAAGGGACTGGGGCAGCATTCTGATTGGTCAGAGGACCCTGAAAGAACTAAGGTGGCTGAACGAATGACTGGTCAAAGCAGTTTTACCCAATGCTATTCCTGGGGACACACTGAGTGTGCTGATGTGCGTTCCAGCTGAGCTCTCAGTTAATTAGGTTTTATTGATCTGTTAATTGAATACTGGTCTGGATTTGACATGATTTCACAAATATGTTGTGAGTAATTCATTATAGATATAACATGATGGTAATGTTTTTGTTTGAACAGGGTGCTACAAGTATATGTTCTCCAGTTAGTTATTTCCATGAGAATACTTAATGGAATCACTCAATGGAAGGGGCTCAAATTTCAAGAAAATTAAGATTAACTTAGAGAGCTGCCTCAAATCTGTCCAAAGGACAAAACAAGCTGAATAATGAACTTAACATTTTTATTAGCTCAATCAAACCTTGGGCAGCACATTTCTGTCAGAAAGGACACAGCAGAGTCGATTTGATGTAGACATCTGAGATGACGATCAGTATTAATGGAGAGATCGGCTGGATCAAAAACAAGCATACGCATTATGGACCCCCCCCAACCCTCCTCCCCCGCCCACTGAGGATAAGTGTGGTTCGTTAATGAAAGATGGCAGGCCCGCCAGCTCTATCACAACTTTTGGTTTCTGCAGCAGTATCTCCGGTCGTCATAGAAACCGACGAGACACTGCCGCCAGCTGTCGGGAAGTTCTTGCGCGTGAATCAAACCTGAAATGCCCACTGGCCCCCTTGACCAGTTCAGGAATCGCTCCATGAGGGTTTTAATGTGTTTTCTGTGTGTGATTTTGTGGAAGCCCTCTTCTGAGATTGCTCATGTTGGGCAAAGATATATTGTGTATTGCATTTGACACACATAAACATACACACCTACATGGCCCTCAGGTCTCTCTGGTCCCTGCTGTGGGGGCTTGGCTGAGGAACGTTTGATGAGATTAATATCCTGTGAGGGATTTACACCCAATACCATGGCAGAGCACTACCCTCCTCCATCTGCAACAGATCTGAGATCAGCTGGCCCACCCTCAGTCCTAACCAGAACCATTTTGTGCAAAGCCTTGATTCTGATCAGGGATCTGCTGCTTAGAGCAAAAATCCTGTCTGGATTCTAGGTACATGCGCAGCAGTGCATCTTTTTCACACCAAGGGGTTGGGGGTCCTCTTTTCCTATGCAGGGAAGCTGTAACTCATGCTTTCTCATTAGCTTTCAGTTGCATCACTGATGTCTGGCAAGAGATCAGAGGAGTTAGAGGTCTCACTCCATTCTTACCTATAAAATAAAAAAGCATGCCTTGGACTCTTTTTTGAGATGTATCTTTCTTTTGTGCTACTGCGTATGAGAATATTATGCTAATATTCCTCGAGAGTTGCAAAACTGAGGCCAGTCACCAAGCACTAAGCATAATGACATGCAAAAAATGGCAAAATCAACAACAAAAAATCTAAAATTGTTTTTATAAATATTGTTAACATCCTAGAGTAATGATATTTGTGTAGCCAAAATACTTACTGACTTTAATGATCCCAGTCCTCATCTGTTAATGCATGTGTCTGAGTCCCAAACATTATGTCATTTGGACCCCATAATGAGCTATGTTTAATTAAGTGCTTACTTTAATTAGTGGAGCATGCTGTTTTTTAAATAGACTTATTTTCCCAGTGGTCTCAGAACAGGAGTTTCCAGATTGACAGCTCAGTGAAACATCAGCAGTGCCCCAGATCGTATGAGCAGCCCATGCTACTGCTGCTAGCCCACAGTGGTTTCTGCTAGGCTGGCCTCTAAAGGCCAGGTCTCTAATAATGATCTGGATGCTAATGACCTAGTCTTAGACAGTATGGTCTCCACTGGCCTAGTCTCTAACAGCCTAGTCACAGATGGTCTGGTCTTCACTGGCCTAGTCTCTAAAGGCCTAGCTTCAGACAATCTGGTCTTCACTGGGCTAGTCTCTAATGACCTGGCCTATAATGACCTAGTCTCAGACAGCCTCATCTCTACTGGTCTAGTCTTCAATGGCCTTGTCCCTACTTTGGCCTACCCTGTTCTAACGAATAGCCTGAAGCCTCTAATGAATGACCTGGTCTCTAATGGTCTTGTCTTAGACAACTTGGCATATAGTGGCCTGGCCTCCAATACCTTAGTCTCTGATAAACAGTCCTTTAATGGCCTCATCTGTAACGATTTTGTCTCTGTTGGCTTGATCTAATTCTAATGGCCTGGTTTCTTATGGCCTGATTTCTCATGATGTGGTCTGTAATCACTTGGTCTCAGCTGCCATTTTGTCACTCTTTTCACAAACCATGCTCCACGCAACCTACTATCTGCCATGTGAGGAAGGGAGCTAGTCACTTCTGGTGTAGGGATGGGGTTAGGCTCTCAGTTTATATCATACTTGAATTCTGTTCTAATTCTGATGTTTGAAGCCTATGAATTCAAAACTATTTTTGCACACTTTATATCTGTTAAAAGGTTTGTAAAAAAATCTACTGTTCAGATTTGACATACATGCTAAATTACTTAAATTTAAAAAATTAAAGAATATTTTGGACTATGAGCCAATTTTAACTATGGCATCAGCAGTCCTTGTGTGACGGTGTAAAGGTCCAGTGCTTCCTGTTCGACACCAAAAACCCCCTACGTGCACGATGGCACTGCTTGTTAGTGATGCATGACCCACCTCTGATTTGATTCCACATCCAGTGAATTCAGAAAAGTGACTCATATTTTTGTGCAAACATCATTATGTTATATTTGCCACATTACGACTATTAATGTTTAATGAGGAAAAAAAAAACAGGACTCAAATGGGTTTTGTTTTCTGCAGAGCAGAAGTAATTAGGGAACTGAAGTGAATCAAGTATGACACGTAAGGCTACACCAACATGAAATATTCATGAATGTGTGATAGGCAGGACTCTGGATCATAACCCCAGTGATAAAGAGAATGACAATTCTGGAATCATCTCCCCATCTGAACTTCCAGAGCAACTCCATGCTTAACCCCACAGGGTAAATGAGACACAGGGCTAACGAACACTCCTCAGCTCATTGGTTGAGCAGCCCACTCCAAACCATGCATCCATACGCTATGAAGTCTAAGGCAACATTGGAGACTGCTAGGCTGGTAGGGGCTTGGTGGGGGGGAGGGAATCATTTTTGTATGTGAGTGTGTATGGGTGTGTGTATGTACGTGTGTGTGTGTGTGTGTGTGTGTGTGTGTGTGTGTGTGGATTGAGAGAGAAGAGGATCCAGTAAAAGTACATAGCAATATTCTCCTTCAGTGATGGAGTATCTTCAAGGAGTCCCTAACTCAGAATTCATTCATTTGTTTGTTTGTTTTCCTGTCATGATCCCCTTCTTTGGAGAATAACTTCATTTATACATGATTCAGAATGATTTATAATTACATCAAATACACAATGAATTATAAATATTATGCCAGAAGGTTACAGCCCTCAGGTCCCCCTGTAACCACCCATTACGCAATGCCCACTTCTTCATGCACACCCAAATTGACACTCAGGATGCACAAGTTGGCCTCCCTCCTGTTCCTTCATGCCCACCTGTGCATCCAAAGGCCGCCCACCTGTGCATCCAAAGGCCACACACCAGCTCACACTGTGAGGTTTGCCTGCTTTTATGTGTTACGGAATAAAAATCCTTCATCCCTTTAGAATCAGCCTGCAGGGCTTTTCACTGCCCTGCCATTGGCTTTATAGAAGAGAGCACACTAAGGCTAGAACCCAGCAGAAACTGCCATCGTGGTAACAAATTACACTCTGAGATCATTCACAGGCTTCATTCTCAGGTTCATTCATGGCTTTTGAGCACAAGTGTTAATGTTACTCATCCAGGCAGGTGTACTCCCCGCAATCCTGGCAATCAAAATTCTTCACACGAGAATATCCCAAGAGGCGTGGAGTTTGACAGGAATTATGCTGGAAAGAGATTTGCTGTGTCTGTGAGACTTGAGAGTTACCAGAAATGACATTCTGAGGTTTGGGGTGTAGGCATTTGATGATAGTTGCTGCAGAGGTGGTTTACAGCCACATCTATCCACGGCCACAGCCTGTCTTGGTTGGCCCTGTGTTGTGATCTCCGAGAGGGAGTTCTGTTGTATCATTTATAAATGTTTGCCAGTTTTGTGGAGGGGAAAAAAGCTTGCCTTTGTTTGAGCTGCCTGTTATGAAGAGACAGAGAGAGAGAGAGAGAGAGAGAGAGAATTCCCTGATTCTGAAAGATTTATCAGTGTGTGTTAGCATAATAGAGGTCCTTCATCAGGACTGTCAGTCTGTGTGGCTTTATGGAGGAGGATTTGTGGTTTTGCTAATGGAGTGTTTTATACAGTTGAGCAGAAGGAGATGGAAAAACTACAGGGAACACACTGTGTGTGTGTGTGTGTGTGTGTGTGTGAAATGTACTCATGTATGTATTTATGTGTGCCTGTGCACTTGTAAATGTTTTTGAACTTGTTATGCATGCTTACACATTTGTAAGTCTGAAAGAAGCAATCACGTATACTGTTCACATAATGTACTGATGCAGACTGATCTGAAAATCTGAAAATATTTTTTACTTTTTATTTATATATGTGTATAGACCTCTGAACCTTGTAGTGGTGTTTTTGAAAAAAAAAAAAAAGCTAACTGAAGTGAATCTGTTGTTATAGACTGAGACAATGACTCTGAGGTACCCACACTGCAGGACACTGTGGCAACATTCATGCAGATGCACTGAGAGACCCTCATGTCAGATCACATGATGTATTGGCTGTGAGCAGCTGTAGCTCCTGACACTGTAAGATCTTTACTCTTACAGAAACAGAGAACCCTAACTGTAGGACTCATTCAGGCATAACAGCTGTAACATCTGACACATCCAGAGGAGACGAACCACGTTCCCCTTGCCCTGAGGGTGAAGGAACAGATGTGGCCCTGCTGAAGCAACACTTCAGTATTGTCCTGTAGAGAGAATGGACTCTGACCTCAGCATGGGACAGTGAAGCCTCTTGATAACAATGGGTGGAGTCATTTACAGATTTCAGCCAATTACACTGTTTTGCTGTGGTGACTGAGAGCAAAATCTTTTGATTGGTTCAAAGTAGCAAATGAGTGACAGGTTATTGTAGCTCCACCCAACACTGGGTTCATGAAGCATCACTCTCCCATCACTGCTTTTAACAGCAACAAAATGTGTCTGTTTGGCTCTAAACATGGTTACTCACTATCTGCAAAGAGCAACACGCTGTCTGTAATCCTTCTAGGGTTTGTGTGATATCACACATAATCCAACTGATCTCTGCGGTAATCCATTACAAGTAAATGAAGGCACTAATGAGTCAAAAGCTTGGCATTCACGTTATAATGTTTACATTACATTTAGCTTAGCAGACTCTTGTATCAGAGGGTTCTGATTCTTTAGCTTCCAGTTCATACACTATCCCATTCATATAGCTGGGTGTTTACTGAAGCAGTTCAGATTAGTGTTGTGATCAAGGTTGTAAAAGCACTGGTCCACCTCAAAGTAACTTTTGGATTACAAAGAGTACTCCTTATCACTAAATATAACTTTGATCTCAATTATATAAAAGAAAAAAAATACACTTTATATCCTGAGGCAATTTGTTTTGTGTTTTCTAAATATGCAATGGCTTAGAATTCTCAGAATCTGGGAAATCCGAGTAAGTCTTTTCAAAAGATTTTGTCATGTCATTGTGTGTTGTTATTGTCTTAACTGGTGATGACATGTTAATGCTTCGTTCCTTTATTGTGACAAAACACTAATGATGAAAGCCAACAAAAAAAGTGCTCAGCTTACCAGCATCAGCTGTTCATGCCGCATGAAGTGCATGGGGCACACACGAGCCCTGTTAGCGGGTTGAACTGTGAACCCCGCGTTGCACAAGCGGGCGCCACCGGTCTGAGGATCAAAGAGGTATCCTCTGCTGCTGTCAGGATTATAATAATGCAGAGCCCGGTATGATGAAAACGTGCTTTCATTCCCTCCCCTGTGTGAGACAAAGCAGGCAATCGTCAGCAGGGCCAGGTGAATGCTTTGATATCTGGCACATCAACTGCAGAATAGAATCACATGAAAGAAATAATGCATAATGCACCAGTTTCAAAACTACTTTATCCACAGTCGGCAAGTAGGCTGCCTCCTGTGTTGCTGAGAGGGAGATTCATACAAAGAACTGGCCGGAATAATGCAAGCCTTGAGGGTTTGGTCATGCACAGAGAGAGATGGCTCATGCACAGAGAATAGGTAGGTCATGGACAGAAAATTATCAGTCATGCACAGAGAGATGGGTCCCACAGCAGAGCACATGGAAAGTATTGAGTTTCATTTCAAAAATGCAAGAGTAACTGTGTCTATCCTGGATGCTCCCAAAGGTTTGACGTAAGTGAAACAACCGCAGTGTAGATATTACAGAAGTGCATCTGGGTGTGAAAACACTGTAGCACTGACAGAAGTATTTCAAGGTAAAGTGGTGACCAGGCATCCCTTAACGGAAGGCCTAAATCAACGGTCAATCATCTGTTTTCACTAAAATTCCTCAACCATCACAGACACATTGTACCACAGTCCACATTTGTCTGCTATTGTGATCATTATAAATCACATTTAGCTCTCTATTCAGCTGGGAAAATTGTAGTTAGTGTATTAAACTGATTGATCTTACTTCATTCCAGGTGGGATGGTGACTTTTTCTGATTAGAGTAGGGAACTACAATTGGATTCATTGTTGAATTTTTAATGCCTTTCAGTGTATAAATACTGCATATATGATCATTATCGGGAAGAGGAAATGTCATTATATATTCCACTGTCTACAGACTAGCACAGCAATTAAGCTGTATATAACTGGTGCAGCGCTTAGTCTAATGACTGTCAGCAGTGTGCTCACACCTTGTCTTGACTTTGTTGAAGTCTCATTTTCACACACTGGGCCAGATTCACTATTAATGTCTACAAATGTTTCTGTGAATATATGGTGCATACAATCACAATGATGACCATTTCAGAGTTCAAGCATTTGTTCTTGGCTAGAATTTGTTCATACATACAATTTCACAACAACTCTAGATCATTCATACTATATGTGTAAGCACACAAATTTCATCATGATGATGAAATTGTACACCTATCAAAAATAATGATATATGTGAACAAAATGCCCCTTTGCAGTTGAAGTGGATAAAAATGGGATTAGGTTGCAATAAACAAAAAATATACTACAAAGCTAATCTAATCAGTAGGCTTACCTGTGCCTTACTTGCCAAATCATAATTGTGAGTTCATATTTAAGGTAACAGAGGTTACACACAAACACTGAACTCAGCACTTAGTCATCAATGCTACAGATGGCTTACATCTGTAAAGTCTACTCCCATGTGCTTTCTTTGTGTCAGATACACATTTAATTGTTAGATGAGACAACATGAGAGCAACCAATTGTAAAAATTGATTTTGATGTTAGAGTCCTTTCAAATTTAGTGCTTATTTCAACTGCACTACTCACACTATGAATTCTTTTCTTGCATTCACCTCTGTCAGGATTGTTTACATCTCTGAATCAATAGCTTTCTTTTTTTTGCTTTCGGCAGCATCAGCTATACCTGTGACTCAGAGGTCAGATTGCCCTTATATGCTATTGTCAGGGTGTTTCCTTATGCCAATTACACACATCATGCATGAGAATCTAATTTACAAACAGCTGGGATTTATTATCTTACGAATGTGGGTAAGAACGAAATCGGGTGTTTCACGTGTTTCACGAATCCGACGTGACTTTTTTGTAATGTATGAACTTCTCACAAGAACAAAATATGATCGTGTCTAGGAACATTTTGATGAATATTCCCGTCTGGCAGAAACACACACCTTCATCCATCTTTGTCCTCCCGATTCCTGAGGAGGAACTGGACCAGAGAGCCTGGCACCTCCCCAGCACTTGGATTCCCCTGATCATTTTGCAATAAATACAAACACAGCTCGGTCACCGTGCTCTAAACTATGTACCACAGGGACAAAAAGCTCAGACAGGTGTGTTTACCTACCTGTTTTTAGGGTGACCCTCTAATATTAATGAGACATAGCGTAGCCACACAGAGTAGGAAAAAAAATGTTACATGGGGTAGGGGAGATTGGTTAATAAAAAAAACTGTAGATTTAACTTTGTATCAGCCTATCTGGTATTTGATTTCATTGGACGATAAAATATCACGTAAATTATCGTAGGCTGATACTAAGTACTGGAGAGCATGTGAGTAAACACATTCAGAAATACGCACACGCGCACGCTCACACGCACACACACACACACACACACACACACACACACACACACACACACACACACAGTTGCCCACACACTCATTTCCCCAGTTAACATCCGGCCTTTCTCTCATTCTTGAGCAGGGAATGACTCTGAACCCTGTGTCATCTTCTTCGGGAGCACTTTCTATTTAACATATTGTTTCCTCAGTTGCCTCATTATTAGTTCTCATTCATGAAAGGAAGAATGTGTGCTGAGACTGAACATTTTGATTAAGTTGTCAAAAACTATTGGATGCTGCCCATTTTAGACTGATCTGTATGGACTCTGTGAATGACAGCTCTAATTTAGAGCGTGGGGAGTAAAAATAAAGCAGTGCTGTACTTTTCCATAGACACTGCAGATGATTTTCAGATCAGGGGGACACTCAGTCTACTGCTGTGCTGCTTTATCCTTAACTCTGAACAATAACGAACAATAGTATGCATGTGCCATGTTTTGTAACACTCCTTTTATCACTTATTAATTTCATTAACTGTCAGATCTGTATAAGTATGAAAAATCAACACTTAAAATTATAGAAAAAAGTGAAGAAATTCCTCTAAAGATAGAATTAAGGACAATTATGTAAGGACAAAGCTAGTGATACCTAGTTAAAGCCTGCCTCCAATGGAATTATACCTCAATTTTGTGGTGAAAATAGTGGAAGAGATTTTATTGGAAGTGATACATCTTGCCAATAATTTAGTGCATTACATTCTTGGAATTTAGCAGATGTTCTTATCCAGAGGTTACAATTTTCTTTACATGTTACCCATTTATACAGCTGGATATTTATTGAAGCAATTCTGGGTTAAGTACCTTGCCCAGGGGTACAACAGCAGTATCCTGGCAGGGAATCAAGCCTTCGGTTACAAGTGCTGCTCCTTACCACTATGCAACACAGGAGACATTACAGTCCAAAAGGAGCTTTTAAAAAGCTTCCAACATTAAGCTTCAAGACTGTAATATCAGTGTATCAGGCCTCCTTAGATATGCATGTGTTAAGCTGGGTATAAGGGCCTGTTCTGACAGGTCCTGTTACCTAGGTCATCACAGCAATAACTCCAGTGATGGGAGCAAGCAGGCGTCCAACAGTTGCAGATAGGCAACCACTGACATTTGAATGCTGTCTTCACGGTGGGACTTAGTATTAAATATTTTCCCTTTATTTTCTGTTCGCCACTTTATAAGATGCACTGTGTAAGGCATTCTAAGAGCATCTGCTACATGACAATAATGTAATGCTTGTTTTTTTTGTGGAGAACACATGACAAGGAATTGCCAAAGATTTTTATTGTTATTAAAAGTTCTTGCCCAAAATCTGTCAACCACAATAACAAAGCGCAGGGGCTGATAAGTCTTTAAGATGGAATATTGGTAAAAAATAAATCTAATTGTACCACTTAGTATGCTCAGCAGCTGGCTTTCAACATACCTTTGCTACAGTAAATGAAACACAAGCTGCATTGAATTTTCCAACTGAATTTCTCAATAAGGTCAGATAAGAATTGCCGATAAAGAAGCAAACACCTGGAATTGAAGGATTCCAAATTTTGGCCATTGATGGTGAGCGTTAGCTTCATGGAAAAAGTTTTAAAACAATTTTTTTTAAAAAACAAAGTTTTCTTTATCATATTGTCTTATTTATATAAAGCCTAAATACACGCAGTAGCCTTGCCTGAAAGGATGTTTGTCCTCATCCTCAGAAGAATTGTAACCTTTTCTGATGTTGTGATGTCAGATTAATAATCTTGTTTTAATTGCTGTAGGAAATCCATGAGTTTATGTAATGCTGTTTTTATATATTTTCCTGATATAATAGAACTCTAACTCTGCACCTAACTCCATATTATACAAGACATTCCCAAGCTATTCAAATATTGCATGAGATCGACATGTTTGATTTTCACTGGAGTCAGTTTTTAAAGACATTTAGCCAAGACAACAACCATAATGTAAGGATAAAATTAAGGACAAGCAATTAAGAACAAATTTAAGGACAATAAAGTGAGGATAAAATTACACTGAGGACAATATGCAAAAGGACAAAGTAAAGTAAGTAAAAGAAAAAGTTACATTTAATTGACAGCTCTGACGAGTCTTCTTCCTGAATCCTGTAGGTTTTATGCTGGAGACACTTGATGACTTTATCAGCCATAGGGGTGTGCACTGGCTTTAGTTTTTTTCTAAAATATCATCTGTATCTGCAAAAACTGCATGAATTGGTACGTATTTGTATCCTTCAAGATAAGCTGGCAGCTCTGCTTCACCAGTACATGTATCTTAAAGTCAGTGTAAATTCATGTATGTCTAAAACTGCTTATTTTTCACAGCTGAGTCATATTTAAAAATATAGTACAGTATATTTAACCAAGTGTAGATTGCTTAGGTAATCCTATGACCTATTTAAATAATTTTACAGCAACATAATTTAATATAAATCTTGTTAAGTCCCCTCACAATGTTTTTATTTAATTCTTTTGTTTTGATTATGACTGCAGTGTGGAATGACCCCGTGACAAAGTGGCTCATTTTCATCAAGCATAATCCTTGTCTTGGCATATTTCTTAGATAATTTACAATAACTTATTCTTTCAAAGCACTTTAGCAACAGGAACACATTTCTAACCAATGCATTATGACTGCTAGAAGACACAATATGATATGTATGGTTGTCGTATGGTCGACAAAATAAATAATAAAGTAATGAACAATACATACACAGTCCATGAGCACAAAATTAGCACTTCCATTATTCTCATAAACTCAGTAAAAAAAGGATGGAATTTCTGACCTGGGTGAAGGGTTAGTCTGGCATAGATTTGCCTCCACTCTGAGACTGGCTGTCAAACTGCAGATCTGATTAAGGTATTTAATGTCACTATTAAAATCAAACAACACTCTGGAATTTCAGAACGCTGAAATCAAAAGAGCAATCAAGGGAATTTATGTCTGAGATTGAATACTGCAGAGAGCTATGGAAAACACAATCTTCAGTGAGCAGGGAAGCAATTTCTGGGGGGATTGTTCAGTGCATGTGCGCTTGTGATTGTGAATGGAAATGACCTGGTGGATTTACGACATATGTGGACTTATCAATCATCCTCTCTATGCCAGACAGGTTTCAAGGTAAATCAAGGCAATATTGCTGAGCTTAAGGGTGGCAAAAGATGTCATATGGAAACACATGTAGTAAAATCACATGCATGTATGTAGACAGCAGGACAGGGCTGTTATTAAAAATTGACAAGAACTTTGGAGATTATTTTTTCAAAAAGTACAGGCTCTCCAGCCTTTAGTCCAATGTTGTGCTGCTTGATACCCCTGTTTCATCAGGAATAGAGTCGACCATGGGGAGGAAAGACCAAAGGTGTAACAGTGATTGGATAAACAGTATATAGTGTAGGAGATGAACAGTGTTTATTAAGATTTCTGAACACAGATATTGGTGTCCATGGTGCCCGTATCTATAAGAGTAAGTATTTCAGATTGCAAACATAATTCACAGTTCATGAATAAAGTGAAAATATGAACAAAAGAAAAAAGTCTGATTTACATATTATTTATTATGGGAATTCATTACTTTCTATGTAACTCTATGGCTGGTGATGGGATATGTGCACAGGTAGAAGCAATCTAAAGATCCTGGCTTCTAAAAAAATAAATACATAAATAAATCATTCAGCTCTGTCTGGAAAATTGAGGCATTTGCTTTTAGAAGAGTCAGCAAGAGTTACATGAACTGCACAAAATGCGACTGCTCCCTGAAACCGTCTCTGCAGGGGTGACTCGGGATAGTTTCAGTCTGTCAAAATATAACACATCAGGTCACTGCTCTTAAAAGGATAGCATCAAAATTAAGCAAAACTAAAGACAGGCAAGGAATGCAGGGCAGTGTCATGGCTGTTGGTTCTCTTATGGATATGGAGATAATGCAAGCCATGCTTCACTATGTAGGATCAGTCAAACGTCTACAGCGACGGCCCTGAGACAGACCATCTTGATGTGTCTCTGAATACTGTCTGCAACCACTCTGCAAGGGCATGGATCCATGGCAATTCCAAACTAGATCTGAAAGCACTGAAACAACTAAATTATAATCAAGCAAGTGGTGTCATTTTTAAGCTAAAATGCAATATCATCATAGTGGTAATAATAACTTAAGTTCCAAACAAAGATTCGGGAGGAGAATTTTCAGACAATCCCTATGCAATTAACCAAACCCAGATAAACTAGACCCATCCATGACTATGAAAATGTCACTTGTTCATGACATCCCTCCACCATGCCATCTCCTCCCTTTCCTTTCCCTGTTTAAGATATTCACATGGGGAAGGGGGCTCAACCTGCAGCCAGGTGAGATTCCTTCAAGCCAAATAAAAGTGCCACTATAACCACATGAATTGCAACCCTGCACGCTTTTATTGTATAGAAATTTGTATCTACTGAATTGCCAATATCCTTATTATCATCAACATAGGTATTACACAAGTATGCAGTACTAACAACTATATAATTCAAGGGTTGAATGAAAATTCTATATTTCATTGTTCATAACAGATTTGCAACTGAAACATGTTTTTCTTGCAGCAACCTTGCATAGACCCCTGGAAGATGTTTTCTGGGATTAATTTAATGTAATTAAAGAGCCAAAATCTCCCCTAAGTACCAACCCTTGGAGGACCCAAAAAAAAAACATAGGAGAATAACTGCTGATATACAGAAACAAGATTGGACTGCTGCTTTCAATGGCACTGTTAAAGGCTCCTGCATTTCTTATTTTGCTGCTTAGTCTTTAATTTCTACAGCCTTAGGGACAGATGTGTCCATCTTTCTACTCTCCCCTGCTTCTAGAGCAACTAGGCAGTTCACTACGTTCTTCGTTGCTCCAAGGGTTGATGTCTTGACCTCACTGGAGAGCAGTTAACCAATCAGAATCCTCCTGAGCTGAGCAGAGTTGTTGTCGGGTGAAAATTCATCCCACAAAATACAGTTGAGCTTGCTCAGACTTCTGTCAGCTGACCTGGGTTCAGTCTCACTGGGCTTTAATCCCTATTCTCAGAGTAAATCAGAATTGAAATCTCAAGTGAATGACTGCTTTCTGGCCTGATCAAACCCGTCACGTTGCGTGACTCGAATGCGTTTTACGTCTCCTGTAACACTTCCCCGGGTGTCAGAATTGTGTTGGTGTTCCTCTTTTGCTGAAAACTCCTTTTGTCAGACCAGTGAAATGTGGGGACAGAGATCGATTAAGACAATGTGTTGGAGCGTTAGCAGGGCTTCAGGGGCTCGTGCTAGGCTAGCAGCAGTAAAAATGTGAAAAGAAATTGCTGGTTCTGAAATCCAAATGGACACACTGGCATTCGTATCACCTGCCTCTCGGCACAGGGGGCGGCCCACACTGTATAGCCAGAACAACATCCTCATTATGAAAGATCCCGCATCTAGTTCTGTTTCATCCTCACTGGTGAATTGGAAATAATTTTTTTGTATCCCTTTGCATTGGACAGGAGCCACAGCTGATGAATGTTTTCTGTATTTCTACGCCTAATTTTTATAAGAGCAAAGACCAAGCTGTCTGCGCAAGGCCCCACCCGCCCTGCGCGCTCCCCACCCCGAAGCCGTCACGAAGTGAGCATGCTTTAATGTATTCTGTGTGTTCCTGGCCACTGTGGAGATCCTGGAGCACCACTCTCCCCTCCTGAATGCGAACACTCTTCTCAGCTCAACCCCCCCCCCCCAAACCCCGGTACCACACGAAAACTCAGCACTCCATTTCAGTTATGCTCTCTCTCTCTCTCTCTCTCTCTCTCTCTCTTTGTCGCAGGTGTGATGTGCAGGGCTTACTTTCACTCTCTATGTTCCCATTAGAACATCAAAGCAAATTTATATAGGCATGCTAAAAACATTCGCTTCCAATTGTGTGCAACATCTGCTAGAAGAAAATGCTTCTGTTGGAACATTGTTAGTGAGTCTCTCATTTACGATTAGCAATGTTTTGAATTAATAATTTGCACAAGAGAATGGTGGATTTCTGTACTTCTGCAGTTAGTGGTATGGGGTAAGTTTTGTGCAAATTGTACCTGTTCCCTGGAGCTTTAATGGATGTTTCAGCCAGTTATTTCACTTTTCTGTCCAATTACTAAAGACACATTTAGGTGTAGCATATTTATAATGTCATTATACTTTAATTTTCATTTTTGTGTACATAATGTCAGATATTCACATGAAATTTTTGTGCAAATTTTAAAAGTAACATAAATTCAAGCGAACAGCTACTGTCTCCTTCACTGCTGTAGCTTAATTACAGGGACAGCTCACAGCTAACTTCCCATTTTCTCATTCAGAGTGAGTTTGATGATTTCATGTTTTCAGACACCCAAACAAGAATAAAATAGATCGCATTTAAGGATAAGTAGAAAGTCGCGCTTTTGTAAAGTTTGCTTGCGGGGGTGTAATGAAACGAAATGAGGACGCTAGGAGGCTGAGAGAGAGAGAGATGTGCTTAGGGCTGACAGCTCGGTGCTACTTTAGAAACAGACACGCAGGGTCACGGTGCATCTGTCACCCTCCAGGTTAATGAGCCTCTGCTGGGCTGCTTTCCCCACCAGCGCAGGTATCATCAGTATGCATATGGAGAGTAACTGTGCGCTATTGTCATTTCAACTGAAATTAGTTGCTTCAAATGTCTTTTCTGCCTTTCACTTCCTTTGATTTGTATGCATTGCATTCTGCTGCTCTAAGATGCCAACTGTACATACGCACACACACAAACACACACACACACACACACACACACACACACACACATTGCACATGCACGCATGCGTAAACACACACACCTGCATCCTCAGGCGTGAGCACTCCCCACTCCGAACCTCCATCTGTTTCCTGACCCTTCCCTGCAGAGCCCTGCGTTCCTGCCATTGTTCTGGGGTGAGAGCCCTCTCCTGCCCTGTGATGTCATCCTTTGATAAGCTTTCTGTGTGCCATTCACTCCACTGTGCTTCCTCCACGTGGTCCCTCCCTGCTTACACAGGTGACCTCTTGGCCATTTCATGAGATGCTACCCATGAGATGTATGTTACATCGATGTGTTGTAAATTTTTATTAGTTAAAAAAAAAAATCTATTGATGATGTAATTCATCATTACTGAGCTGAAAACTACTGCGGTACTGCGGTCCCAATAATGAAACACAACTTGTTCACACAGTTTTATCTCACTTGTAACTGTTCCTTATGCGTGCGTTTCAATTTCATTAAAAAACTGCCTTTAATAATTCAATACCAAATACGAACCAGGGATGGTTTCTCCCTTCTAATCCAACAAATTAATTAAATTGACAGTCTGTATCTGTGTGTGTGCATGAGTGCATCAGTGCATGTATGTGCGTTGGGGAGGGTCAAGGAAACTTGAGGCTGATAGTGCAGTTTGTGTGTGTGTGTGCAGACGGTCCTGTATCTGTATGCTAGTGGGTAGTGCATCTCTATCAGAGGTGCGAGAAGACATGAATCATTGGTCATTCCGCCAAAACCAAAATTATCTAGGAGAGAGAGGACAGTGTTTATCCGCTCCACAAGCTGAGGGAATGCACCATTAATAAAGGAAGCCCTCTTTCTCTCTCTCTCTCTCTCTCTCTCTCTCTCACACACACACACACACACACACACACACACACACACACACACACACACACACACAGCTGTCCTGCAGAAATTTGCAAGACATAAATCATGCCTCTCCTTCTCTCTCTCAGCTAGTGAGCCAGAGAAATATCAGCTGCTGATGAGACACTGTGAACAACATTATACCCAGTTATTAAAACCAGACAACTGGGTAGCATTCTCCTCCATGGGGCGGTCTTTATTCAAAACAAACAGAGAAAAGACAGTGGACTTATTCCAGGGGTGGAATGAAATTCATGAAGAAAGATGAGGGTTTGTACTGGAAATGCAGAGGTGAAAAAAGGGTACGAAGCACTATGACTAATTATTTCACTGTTTAGCAAATCAGCAAAGAAAGCAATTCACTCTCCTGAGAGGTGTTCCAAAGATACATTTTATGTTCAGCTGAAACAGACCACACCCACTCCTGCGTTCTCTGTAATAATTCCACACCAGTGAGGACTAAAACACATGGGTCACATGTGTCTGTGCATCGCGCTGTGGCAGAGTGCCTGTGACGATGCAGTTTATTGCTGTCATCGAACTTTAGCGCCACATTTTGACATGTCATGTGGACAGAACTGTTCACTTTGACAAAATGTGGGGGAGAGCACATATACGGTCCTCGCGATTTCTGTTGTGTTCCGTTAACAGTACTGTTGTACATTCTAGGTGACTTTTGCCGTTACAGCGCGGACATTTTCAATATAACCGCGAAATGCCGGCTTTAGCGCATGTAAAGGGAAAAGTGCGCGTCCCTTTGCATTACGTCGGTTCTTCCAATCTGTCGATAATAATCTAAATCTGGACTTCGTAATGACTTGTACTCTGTACATTTTGTGTAGCTTGGTTAGTTAAATTCATTTAGACATTAACAGTGGAGGCAGGTAACTTACCTCGCAGTGTACACAGTAACGTCGAGAGTGGGGTTACAGGGAAAAGGGGGGCGCTTGTGCGCATACCGATCTTGTAGACATTGGGTGAGACAAGTAACGCACCTCATGATCAGATCTTGGTCCATGTATCATCTGAGCAGATTTAAATTGCATTATCTGTTCAGTAACTTATCGCTGTGATGTAGCGTATTGCTTTAAAAGTGTGATACTGAGACATCAATTTGCATATCTGCAAGTTGGTATGCTCCAGCCAGGGGTAACCTTCGAGACTGAAACAAGTCTCGTCTGTCAGTCTGCCCCCCTTTTCTTGTTCTTGTGGTTTATCACTGTGTACCAGTTTATAGATATTTCTTTTTGGTATATATATTTTCCCTTCCACTCTATATATATTCCACCCCTGCACCTGTAAGTTGTGGTAATAAACACCAGCCTCGCACTGTATTTTGGACTCCCATGTTTGCCTGTCACCTCCCTTGGCTGTGTGTGTCCCACTACCATGTAACACTGTGAACACCACATTTAATAACGTATATCACATTTGTTTCAATAAAAAAGAAAAAGTTGAACTGATTTAGTTTATGTATATTCAGTGATGTAGTTAAATAATGATGACATTTACACATATCAGTGAAATATGAAACACGGGACTAAAGGAAGGGCCTCATCTTCACTCACATGGATCAGTGACACATAAGTGAGTTTGCCTCTAACAGCCAATTCCTGTTTTATAATCAGCTCAGTGTGTTTCTTTGTGATGTAGTATGTCAGTCTTATATCGCCATTTTTGCAATTTGTCTGTTTACACCATCCTGTCTAATAATTTGCTCAACAACAACTTACTTAAAGTTTGTCCCCCTTTCTAAAACAGTAGCAAAGTTGCCAGTGGTGTCATTTTGTCAGGCTAAACAGATGACCCGCTTCATTTCAGCAGACAGTACGTTGACAGAGTGTGGAGTCCCTCAGGTCATAAACATGAACACACTGTGAGTATGCCTTTGTCATTTTGGTGAGTATGTCTGTTGTCAGCATCATAGCTCAAGCTGTCTGTGGGGTGGGTGGAAACGGTCACTGCCCTTGCAGTTTTCAGAGCGTTGAAAATTGTCTGGTCACACTTCATGAAGGGCGCAGTGGCAGTGATCGACGTGGAGGCCATTCTCAGCCACTCAATGGTGACTTTATAAGTTCTTGCCAACTTTGTATAAATAAATTAATCACAATATACTATATGTGAATATAAAGGGGGAATGTGGCAGGGTTTTGCCAGTGTAACCTGGGGTGACAGGAGGCATGGGGAGGCACCGAGGGCCTTATCTGGCTATTGGGGACACCTGCACCAACATTTTGGGCCTCTCAGTTCAGAGGCAGTGGCAGGTCTTAGAGGCATACTGTAGTATCAGGATGGGTTTTGTTGCTGTTTTGCACAGGTGCTGTTCTTCCACTGTTGTTTTAGAGCTTTTAATCTCCTTATGCATCCAAGATACACAATTTCTGTTTAAAAGCATTTTTTGTAGTTCAAAATAAATATTCAAGAGGAGAATTTTCAGACAAGCCCTACACAATTAACCAAACCTAGACAAATCAGTCCCCTCCACAACTATAAAAATCCAACTTACTGCTTCCTTTCCATTATCAGCTGTTCATGGTATCCCTCCCCAACGCCACCTCCCCCTTTCTTTTTCCTTGTTTAAACAAGCGGTCAACAAACTTAGCCTTTGGCCCAGTGCAATCCCTTTGTCAGACTCTAAGCCAAATAAGTACCACTGTACTCACATCAATCACAACCTTTACACTTTGATTGTATGGAAAGGTTGTGTGGACAAGGAGTCAAGAAAATCTCCTGGGATTCTATATAAAATTTAATGGAGATGATATTCTGTTTAAAACTGACAACTGCTTATTTGCCAGCTATAGGCGTTAGGAGTCTGGAGTCAGGGGTCAGGGGTCCGGCAGGAGCCATATCAGCTCCAATCATCACTGCAATCTGTCTGTCAGTCTGTGTGACTATTTCCCACTCTCTGGGCATAGAGGACTTTAACCTTTGATTTCTCTATTTCAATCAATTACCAAGATGAAAAGGACCAGATGGACATTGCTGCTCTGCACTTGAAAAATCTGAGACTAATTGGTTTCTCTTGAACTAAACTTAAGATAGAAAAATAGCAACCCCCCAGACTCCGTGCTAGGGTTGTCTTCTGTCGCTAGTAGCAACAATGTGCAGCTCTTTCAAGGAAGTGCAAATTAATAGCAATTCAGAGCCATTATGTCTGACTTTCATTCAAACTGATATTTGCTTCATTATATTAGCCACTGCCAACCCCTCCTTTGATTGCTGTATTTTAGTGGAGATGCTACGAATTAAAGCCTAAAAGCAAAAGGTAGCTTGCTAACCAGCCTAAGTGTTGCTTGTTGCTTTCGTCAAGCCTGTTCTGAAGACCTAGCCAGAGGTGCGTGTGGTTGTCTGGATGTTACTGCTGTTGCTCGGAATGACAGGGGAGGGGGGTGGAGCACTCCACTTAGCTCACCCCGTGGGAGCTGGACAGCATTGAGAAATGAGGATTCACTTCCTGTCGATCTCCCAGTCGGGCAGGCGCTTTTCTTCATCACATATCAAGTGGCTGCATTCAAGGATGAGACTGTGTGCTCTCAGGGAGAAGTGAGCTTCCAGAGAACAGCCTTCTCTTACCCCTCTCTCTGTCTGCTTCCTTTCCTAGACCCCCCTTCTGAAATGGATGCTGGCCAAATACACCTTCTGGTATCCGTGTTCCTGTGCAATCACTGCCCGGCACACTGCTCGCCAGCTCTATGGAGCGTGGCTTTTGCCCTGGAGGACCCAATTCACTGCTCTTTTCCTCTCTTTCTTGTACATTTCCTCTTATTTAACCCTCACGAGTGTCGCTGCCTCTTATTTCATGCCCATGAATGTCTGACTCTCATTTAACACTCTTGAGTGTCACTGTGTCGTATTTAACATTAATGAGTGGCACTCCCTCCTATTTAACACTCATGAGTGTCACCACTTTTTATTTAACATTCATGAGCGTCACTGAAGTCCAGGAAGAGGCTGTTTTCACTGTCAGATATAATAGTGGAACTTTTATTTACATCTATGCAGTCAACAAATTCACCTAACGTTCCAATCAGTTGAAAATATCCCTTTATGTAAATACCTAAATATTAATTGATAAGACATTAAGTATCACATTGCATAAACTGCATGAATGTTAGTAAAGTTTCTGTGCTTGAGCTGTGCTTATTACTTTGGGTATTGTAGAAAAGTCTGAACTCATGTCAGGGCCACTTTTGAAGCAGGTTGGTCCGTTTTAATGCATGTAGGAACAGCAAAGCAGTGATGATAATAGAGATTTCATATATAATAGAATAGATATATGCAAATACATAGATAAAGCAAATGCATATAGAGCTCTGCCCACGTTTCATTTCCCATGCTATTCACATACTGCTCAGCAGTGATAAGGAGCATAATGGCAAGGTAATTTTAAAGTTTCCATTTCACTCTTTTTGTCTCTGCTTGCCAACTGTTGTCATCTGTGTCCTTCCAAAGCGTCGCTGTCAGTACATTACCGGACGAGACTGAGACGGAGAGACAAAGCATGATCGTGCTTACCTTCTCTCTCTCTTTCATGCTCGCTCACACAAAGCCCTCTGACAGAGAAAGACGCCCTGGGGCAACAGGCCCTGAAAAACAAACTTATAAACAAAAATAAAAAGAAAATTATACCCATAAAATCTAAAATAAAATGTAGCAACTTGGTTTGTCCATTCCTGCAACAAGGCAAGAGAGGAAATTAATAATTAACATAATAACAACCAACTAATTACTTGCGTTTCCTTGGGAAGGACAGCATCCCCTGCTCACTGCACTTGTTTTGCTCATCTTGGATATATTATATTGCTGTATTTTTCAATATATTTCTTTTGTGTCCTTGTTTTTGCATAAGTTTGTCGGTGCAGATAAAACATTATATTTATTAATTTTTTTTTTTTTTTTTTTGGGGGTGAAAGAGAGGTCTGAGTGAGAAGAATAACTATTGACATCATGAGGAGACCAGGGGAGAGGAAGTTTAAAAATCCATGTGGCAATGTTATACTCTGTTTTTTTGGAAAGTGATGGTGAAACATCTAAAGCACTGATATCCTGTGAACCAGGAGGAGATGATGAAATTATGTGCTCTGATGTATACTAATGATATGATTTGTGCTGAGATGAGAGAGCTCTGTTCCACTGACTGCCAGCCTGGGATGTTCTCTGCCCTGAATCGATCTGGAGAGAGAGAGGGGGAGAAGATGAGGGAGGAGAGAACTGGCCTTCACCTCTGCTACTGCTGCTGCTGCTGATGATGGTGATGATGATGACACTGATGATGGTGATGATGTTAATGATGGTGATGATGTTAGTGATGTTAATCATGTTGTTAGTGATAGATGATGATGGTGCTAATGATGACGTTAGTGATGATGGTGATGATCATGTTAGTGATAGTGATGATATTAGCGATGATAATGACGATGATAATGATGATGATGTTGATGATGGTGATGGTGATGATTTTAACGATGGTGATGACTCTGCTCCTATCTCTCCCACAGCAGTGGGCATAGTGATTAAGGAGCAGGACTTGTTACCAGTTCGATTCCCCACTTGGGCATTGTTGCTGTACCCTTGGGCAGGGTACTTAACCCACAATTGCCTCAGTAAATATCCAGCTGTATTTAAATGGATAACGTTAAAAAAAAAAACTGTGACCCGTGTAAGACGCTCTGGATAAGAGCATCTGCTAAATGGCAATAATGTAATGTGATGTAGCCCAGGAAATGCACATCTGGAACTGCTGTCATTGATGGACATGATGAAGATGTCTTGCTAATTAACAAACAATCCGACAGCAGAGGAGGATTTGTTCACACAGTTAATGACTGAAGACATATTGTAGGAAGTGCTACTTCATCATTTCCTAAACAAAGGAAACCAAAGCTGTCAGACATGTTCTTGTGTATATTTATGCCCAGCTGAAATAAATTAGCCTCACAGGTTCAGCATTATCACTCAAATACAATGTCACAGCAACATTGTGAGAGGCTTGTGTTGATATGTTGGTTCCAAGTGCGGCTGCTTGCTGACCAGACACGCTGACCTGCCTCAGCCGTGTGGGGGCTCATTCCACAACAGAATAATGCTTCGCTTTTCAGATGATCGAGACTCACCTACTGGTCAAGTGCTGCTGACCCTGGAGCAGTTATGTGCCAAAGCTATATGTATGTCTGTAAAGGTCACGGCTATATGTCAGTGTGTTCAGTGGGAGATGACGCAGACAGAAATCCTGATGCTTGTGCTTCTGTTATTCCTTTTCTGCAGAAATCACAACCGTGAGATTTCAGCATGTGGTGGAAATAATACAGCTTGAATGGGGATATCGGTATCCTCTTGATTGTTAACTATGGGTGATATTCAAGCAAGACTATACCCACACTATGGTCAAGCAGTGAGCATTTTACAGGATAAAGCCTTCTGTTTGACTGTTAACATTTTTACTTCCATTTCCTGGCTTCCATTTGAATCTGAGTTTGGCCAACATGCTGTCAGCTTACTATAGGAAGACCACTGGCCTGCCTCTGCTATAGGTGACATTGCAGCGAAGGCAAGTCATTAGAGACATGGATGTACCCAGCATGCATTGCACACAGCCCTCTGTCACAGTGAGTAATGGGATCTGAGCAGGATGAAGAGCTACAGGGATTTTATAGACTATGGGGTCAAAATGTGCAGGTCTGTGGGTCCCATTGAATACCTAATATACAGTGGTGTGAAAAAGTGTTTGCCCCCTTCCTGATTTCTTATTTTTCTGCATGTTTGTCACACTTAAATGTTTCAGATTATCAAACAAATTTAAATATTAGACAAAGATAACACAAGTAAACAAAAAGAATGTCCGGCCATCTGTTCGTGACCTCAAGCTGAAGCGCACTTGGGTTCTGCAGCAGGACAATGATCCAAAGCACACCAGCAAGTCCACCTCTGAATGGCTTAAGAAAAACAAAATGAAGACTTTGGAGTGGCCTAGTCAAAGTCCTGACCTGAATCCGATTGAGATGCTGTGGCATGACCTTAAAAAGGCGGTTCATGCTCGAAAACCCTCCAATGTGGCTGAATTACAACAATTCTGCAAAGATGAGTGGGTCAAAATTCCTCCACAGTGCTGTAAAAGACTCATTGCCAGTTATCGCAAATGCTTGATTGTAGTTATTGCTGCTAAGGGTGGTCCAACCAGTTATTAGGTTTAGGGGGCAATCATTTTTTCACACAGGGTCATGTAGGTTTGGATTTTTTTTTCCCTTAATAATAAAAACCTTCATTTAAAAACTGCATTTTGTGTTTACTTGTGTTATCTTTGTCTAATATTTAAATTTGTTTGATGATCTGAAACATTTAAGTGTGACAAACATGCAAAAAAATAAGAAATCAGGAAGGGGGCAAACACTTTTTCACACCACTGTAAGTTTTATGTATTCTGAAGATGAAGGCATTTGTTTTATTTACTTGGGCTTCTTACTTTGTTAAATTTCTTTTATTTGTCTTTTTCTGGTTTCATTTTTGTTCTGCTATGATAAAAATGGATAAATAAATAGAAATGAATGAACCAGATTTGCGGTCTATTTGCCAAATCACAGTCTTCACTGCAGCTGATTTTCTGGGAGTTTAGAAAACTGCTGGTGTCTGGGCCGTCAGCATTAGAATGGTTTGACACGACAAGAATGTGTACTTGTGCCTCTTAATATGAATGCACCCCGACGCAGGTACGCCGCAAATGGAACAGCGATAAGCAGATGACGGTGAAGCTTTTTGGGGGAATGAAGAGAGCAACAGCCAGGACAGCATGTTTGCAGCCTGGCAGCGTGTGAGCGCAGCGCGCCTGTGATTTCAGCCGCCTCAGCCTGGGTGGGGGGGGCGTGGGGGATGGTGGCGAGCATCTGACAAGCAACGGCCTTTAGCTTTAAGGGAGAGAAAAAAAACACACTCATAATTAACAAAGCCCATAGCTGATGTTGCGTGTTATTTCAATATGCCACGAAACAGCCTGTGGAAAGTTAATGCATTAAGAAAATTAATTGCCTGTTCACCGAAGAGCAGAAAATGGCAGATATTAATAGTTAAAACTTGGCGTGATTTTAAAAATAGTATTAAACATGTAATGAAAGGGGTGGATCCTTTGTTGTGTTGAAGATAATTACTCTGATTTGATAAATCACCTACACCCTCAATATGTACACATCTGAATATGGCTCTTAATAAACCAGTAAAACACATTGCCATTAACAATGCACATTCCCTGCATTTGCACAGACGTACATTTACGTTCCCTAAAGATGGCCTGCCACATTTTGCTGCTTGCATATTGCGGAGCAGGGCGGCAAATAAAGGAGGAATTTTAGACTGGCGTCTTTAATGAGGCGCCGGAGAGCGTTAGACAGAGAGGAGACGCAGGATGAGGCTGTGGGAGCGGGGGTGAGGCGTGATGGCTGGGTGTCTCCGAGGATCTCATTTTACTCTTGTTTATTTTGTCTTGCTTATTCATCGAGGTCCGACAAAGTCCCGCCACAGGACATGTCATTCATGTTTGTGAAGTTGGCAGGGCCGGGTAGGGTGCTTGGCATTGCCTTCTGACATATTTTGGAAAATCTTATTTTAATGAGAGGTCTTTTTAAATTATTCATCGACAGCATGGGTTCATGATATGTAATATTCTTCATAGATATTTTCTCAAGCATTCCCAATATTTTTCAGGAACTTTCCCTAAACAAGATTTCCACATGATTATGAAAATGGAGCTAGTTGGTGAGTGTTGGTACGCGTTAGTTTGGCTTACAGGCAAGGAGACTAACACAGCAGCTTCCATACTGTAGTCTTCCCCCTTTGTCCCATGGATATAAGTTGTTTCTGTTGGCATCACCTGCATTTAAAGACACATTTACATTGTCAGAATCTAAGATGATGTTAAAGGTACATCTGGATTATTCTAACAGCAATGTCATCTCACCTGAGACTCAGGTATAGAGGAGACACTCATACACACACAGGTGTCGAATGACAAGGGGGGTGGCAGCCATCACAGTAGCAAAAAAAGTATATGTTACCCTTATGTCTTGTCTATTGTAATATTTAAACAATTAAAGAGATATCCACTTAAACTCAACCATTCACCATATTACTCTGCTTTAGGAAAAGGAAAAGCTCCTGAAAAGATTTGGCTTAACCTGTTGATGTGAAGATGTTACTTCCTTCACCAGAAGACAGAGGTAGGGTATCTGTGTATTTAATATTTACGCAATTTATTTGTATGTTGACAATTACATTCTCAACAAAACCTATGCTACCAGAGCGACAAACTGTTATGATGCACAGAGCAACTGTTTTTTTTAGCTCTGAACCTCTGCCTCTGGTCTCCTCTCAGATCTGCCAGGGAGCTGACAACACCCAGAGGGGATATCTGTTTCAGCCAATCAGCTTCTTGAAAAATTGCCTGGGAACTGATGATACTTAGAAAAAGGTGTCCCAGCCAATCATTGATTAGTAAATAAGGTCTTGCTCTCCTTCTTGGCAACCAAGGCTAAAATATTTACTTCTTTAGGGCTCTTAAAGGTTTAGCAAATGTCAGGAAAGTAAATGAATAATGCATTCAGAGAATAAGAGTTTGTAAGATTTGTAACAATACCTATATGCTTTGGTCTAATTGAGAAATTCATTATCAGTATCAGGAGTAAATCATCATCATTATCGTGAGTAAAAAAAGTTTTTGTATTAATAAACTGCTTTTAAAAAACTTTTGACAATGACTTTCACACAAAAAAAAACAGATTGGGTGAATCAATGCTTCTAAAAATCCTGACAAAACCTAAATAAATCAACCGTAATTTCCACCCAACCGCAATATATTTTGCTATACTGAGACACACACTTATTAGCCCGTTATTTCTCTGTCCCCCGTTGCGGGCTTGAGTTAGCTGGCTGCAACGTTATCCTGTAATCCATAGAGACACGCCATGGCGCTAGCAGCTGCATTTCGCCTTGTCTCCGTTTAGCAGCCAGGTGTCTTAAATGTCTCTGTTGCGAGAGCCTGTCTGCTGCCTGCTCTTGGGTTCCATATCAGACAGATTTGTGTGCACAGTCTTCGCGGATTGAGTAAACACCTGGATAACGCTGTCAGTTAAAGATGTGATATTCTTCTCCATCTGTTCACGTATGTTTTTTCTTCAGACGATTCTGGACAGCTGTCGTTCCTCCCGGGGGAACGGCCCCAAGCGAAGTGGAGCTACAGAATGGAGTGCTGTCCCCTCTGCTAATATCCACATAAAGGAGGGATACACTCACTGCATCCACACTGTCACCCATTCTCTCAGGTCACCATTCGCCTGAGGTACAAAAGCTCTGCCCTGACAATATATTATGTCTGTCAGGTGACAGAGAGATAAAACTCTGCAGGTGACCACAATCCAGATATACTGGTGCACAGATATACTAGTACAGCAATTCTGTCAATCCCTGACCTCTGTCTTCTGTTCTATACATACAATCCTACTGCTCCCATTCTCGGGTCTATTTTCGTTGCTTTGCAGAGCCATAATTAATCCGCAGTATCTCCTTCAGATGGATATTCTGCTGGCTGGCTGGACATCTGTGTCCATCTCACGGCTGATGGGCCTTAAACAATAGCAGAATTCTAATGAATGTAGTGTGTGCAAAATAATACCAATGTCAACAGCAATCCCCTGCTCTGGATACCTTCTGTTCACAGAAGACTTGATTGTTTTTATTTTTGATTTGCAGGTGGTTTGATCCCATCACTCTACCCGAAACCCTAGGGATGAAGGCATTGATCTTAACTGAACTGAAACTGAAATAAAAAATATATGAATAAAAATGCAAGCGCATCTCAAACACACAAAAGGACACATTTGCAGGGCTGTCTGCAGAGAGGGGTCACTCTTTCCTTCTGAGCAAGAAATTGTGTGAAGTCATGTGAATAAATTGCGGTGCGTGTGTGTGTGTGTGTGTGTGCGCATGTGCGCGCACGAGTGTGTGTTTGCACACGCACGTATTCAGCAAAATGAACTCATGTCAGTCTGTTTTCCCACAACAGAGTTCAGCAAAGGAGCTGACCTTGAAATGTGTCTTGTAAAGTGTGAGTGACACAACAATCATGTTTATGGGGAGAGTTGAGAGACGCAAAGTCGTACTGAGATTCTTTAAAAGCAGGTACTGCAGGCCTCCAGGGATCTCTGACATGCGTCACCCTCTAAAGGGCTGAAGAACAGGGCCTTTTATCAGCAGAACAAATCCGGCCCCGAGGGACTATTGACCGCGAACCGGTTTTATTTTCTGTGTAGACAGTGAGGCGCAGGTACACCATCCTGACCTCTTTCCATGCTGTTTTGTGGCCGGGCCAGTAAGGATGCTGCTCATCAATGCTCTGTGTAATTGAAGTGCGTGACAAGAACAGCTGATGTAGCCGAAACGTGTCCTTCGGGCAACAGGCAGGATTTTCCACCTGGGCTGTTACTACCTAGAGGGAAATGGAGGCACATGCTTTTAGTGGGAACAGTGACTCGGCAGAACATTTTAGACCATTTTAGAAAAAAAAAAGCAACAAAAAGCATCTTAAAGCTGAAGCTGAAATATGTAGACTGACTTCATTTTAAAATACATTAGAAAGTACTGAAAGATATTTTTAAAAAACTTCTAAAATACAGAAATCGAGTATTTTATTAAAAATAGTTTTCAGCTCTATCACAGCTATAACCAGTTATTAAACAAACACCTTAACGGCCATTAAGAGGACACAGATTTTTACATCCATTGAGTGTCATCATTCATGTTTACTTAGAACACACATTTAGAAATTGTACAGTTAGACTCTTATAAAGGAAGCAAAATCTATTACATCTCCAAAATTCCATTTTACATAATATATAAATACATAATATACAGAGCATATCGGTTTGCTTTTTAAACAATGCACCCTGCAAAATTATAGCACAAAAACTCACAATTCTGGGTGAAGACGTAATTCTTATGGTCTTTGTCGCCTCACATTACTGAACTCCGGTAGTCTTATGAGAATTTGCTTTCTATAATGTGCTCTTATTGAAAATTGAACATGGTTATAACAAATTCAAAAAAATAAACCTTAAGCAGAAAACAGAATAAATATTTCAGTATGTTTCTCATATCTTAGGATATGCATTTAAAATATATACATATTGCTTTTCAAAAAAGGTGGGTGATAAAACTCCTGACAATTTATTTACTTGTTGTAGTTCCTTTAAAACATACGTGACGAAAAGGACTGTGACTCATAACAGCTCACCTGGAAATGGAAAAATGCGTTAAACATTGAATATTGCCTGTTTGTATGATTTTAGTTTCATTAATCTGCAGAGGGTTTACAAATGTAAGCTTCTGCTCAAACAGTTTTGTCGTATATGCTACATGTCCCTGTTCCACATGAACAATATTACCTCTCTCATTTCCTGTTGTAAAAGTTTACAAAAATTCTATGGATTTGAAACCTTGACATGTAAAGACTACCCTTGTTTTTCCCTTTTTCTAGGGAAATTTGGAATTCTTGAATGTGTCATACTGTAGCTGCTCATTTCTACAATACCCACTAACAATTCGGGACAGCACAGATAAACACATGCTCTCCTGTGAAATACATGATGCCAAGCGCCACTTCCTTTCACACCGCAGTCCCGGAGCCAAGCCTGCACAGACACGAGTCTGTGGAAGACACGTTACGTGCAGCTTTATACAGGCAGACTGTCGATGCCCGGTTGTGTGCTGGTTCATTTGCTGGTGTGATGAGGCAGACAAACCCCGGCCAACCTACCCGCCCATATCCCACAGCCAGGATCAAACCCAGGCCACAGAGCTCAGTTTGTGTTTGAGGGAAACGCCTTGAGCACTCAGGAGCCCCAAGTGTATCCCTGTTGTTTTGTTATTTATTGTTTAGATTGTTTTTATTTTGCTTGTTTTCAATGGTAAAACATGAATGAGTTTGTGTAAGAATTTGTGAATGTGTGAATGTGCAGCTGAAAGAGGGATCAGTCCAATAACTCGGCAGTGAAACTGAATAGCTCATGCCACCCCCCTTTCATTTTTTTTTTAAAGAGTGAGTCATACTTTAGTATCACTGAATTCACGTATTAAATAAATTACATTTATAAAATTCATGAAGATGTGTGAATATGAATGGCAGTGCTTGGTCATAAATAAAAAACTCCCCAGGGGTCCTCAGGTGCATGAACTCCATCTCATACAGTATGCATATACTGGCAGAATCATCCTGTCTGTCTGGAGATGCAGGTCCAGGGAGTTCATAGAGACAATACACGCTGCTATACAGACACACACACACACACAACACAGGAGACAGAAACACACACACTGACAGGACACATGCATACGCACACAGACACACGCACACGTATGATGGGCAGTGTGTTGATGGAGTTGTGATCATAGAAATGGGCTTGAAGCCCAAAGTTCTGGGATGGAATTAAGCTATGCAAGACGCCCTGTGTGACGCATGGGATGCAAGACACACAGGATACCCAAACCCTGTTCCCACTGTCACCGCCCCCACTCAGGGAGGGAGATAAGCTGTAAATACATTCCACACGCTCAGATTCTCCAGTAATAACACCTGCTGTCTGAAGGTAGGAAATTAACATTTGACCCCACTTCACAAATCCTAGCAGGTGGTATTTTATCTGATCTGGGTGAGGTTGCCATGGATACTCATGACAAGCAGTTCTATGCAAATTGTAATTAACCAGGACCAGCTCGGAAAGAAAAAATGTCTTGGAGAAAACTCATTCAAAGAGTACACCAAGTATCTCTAGTGACACAGCTTAAAAAAATCTTTATAACAGCTTGAAACAAGACCGTTCATGATGCTAAAAAGATCTTTGCTGACATAGTCATACATTCAGGAATGGGACATGAACAGGAGAAAGAATAAAGCTGGGTGAGACAAGAGGCAGATAATCAATTAAAAAACATCTGCTGAGGTCCAGTAGAGGAGTTTGGGCTTTGATAAAAGAGGGGTACAGAGGATCTGGAACACTCAGACCAGAGAGATGTCAATACAACAACCTTGTTACACTTTAATCTTGTTACACCTACAGGTCAGTGCATGCATGTGTGGGTGTGGCAGGGGATCATGCCCAGTAGACATACCCAGAAGAGGTTTAGACACTCCGTTATCTGAATCAGATCACAATGCGTGGTGTGGATGTGCTAAGTGTTTCTCCTCCTCAGAAGCAATTAGCACGAGCACTGCTAACACTGCACTGCGGATCCTCTCTTAGGCCTGGTGACCTGAATGCACGTGGTAGAGTCATTCCGCTCCACACGGCATGGGGAGACGACACGTCTGCTGCTCTGTCTTTTTAAAACATTCATGATGGCTTAATGAGGCTGGAGACCAAGGAAGGCAGAGCAGGCCTGCATCATTAGGCCAGATACAGGACAAGTCCTTTAACGGGAGAGAGATGTCAGGACCACAGGGAGAGGATGCGCGGCAAAGAGAGCTAATGACATCAACAGCACCATCATTACTTACCTCTGCTGCGCTACAAGACTGTGGCAGTATACTTTGAAAAGGCGTTTCTTTTCTGAACTTTCTGAACATCCATACAGGTGGGTTTATGTAACTCAAAGCTCCATTCTCAGAGGCTGTCTGACTTCTAAAATGTCTTTGTTTGACTGTTGTTTGAAAAGTGGGACATTCCACGAATGCTTTGTTATTCACATTTTTTAAAATCTTTTTGACCACAGTTCCATTAAATGCCCTCACACAAACAGACCCATTTTAGCATGAATCCTTTTTTACAAAGAAAGACATTCTTTGTGTGGTTTTTTTAGACTGCCACTCCAAACTACATTCTATAGAAAAAATAGGAAGAGATAAGTCTAAAGTACAATTAAAAGAAGGGCTGTTTTGCAGAAGAAGATACTGGGGTACAGTACAAAGAAAAGACTGGTGTATACCACAGATAATGAAATGGTTGTAGAACAGAGGACAATGTGAGGGTATAGTACAGGAAGAATAGAACAGACACAAATATGAAGAATTTTCACTGGATTGTTACTTCTTCCAATCGCCTGTAATAATTAGATTGAAATTACGCAATTTAAAGTGTGTGTGTGTGTGTGTGTGTTTGTCTGTGAGTGCGTGTCAAGAGCTTCTTCTGTCTCTCCACCTGAATTTTATCTAGGTCACGCCAAATTCACTTGGCAATCAACGAACAAACACTGACTGTCACCTGCAGCTCTGCCCCATGCCTCCACTGTTTCTCTGAAGTGAACTTTAAGGGACCGGGCTGCTTTAGCATTTATGATTAAAAACTCGAATATCTGTGCGTGATTGACGGAGGTGCAGCGATAAGCCAGGAATCCCGGCAGTTTGTGGGAGTGTGTCACCTCAAGAAGACAGCCCCCTCACAAAACGTCAAAAACACTCTCTCTGACAGCTCTCACTTTTGGCTGTCCTTGCCCGCACCTTGGCAGGAAAAAAAAAATCTTCTGACAAACACACAGGGCAGAATATATACCCAGCTATCTATTCAGTCCCCCCCTCTCTCTTCTTGTTTAATTCAAAGCTGCATTAGTGGCAGGTCAAACAGTGTTACTACAGTTACATACATGTGGCATAATAAAACAAAGACCTGAAATCAACCTGCATTTCAGTACGATTTACACCTGAGATGCAAGTGTCAGACAGTCAGCGCACTGCTGCTTCACAGTTTAAATGTGGCTGGTAAATACGTACAAATTGTGTGCTCTACTGCAAACATGACTAAAATAATTCAAGCATTTAAATGTCTGCCAGAATGCACAGTGAGGCGGATTTATCGCAGTTATAAAGAACAGGAGTTGGTTAAAAGCAAACCGATAAGTATGGTACGTCCAAGCTTAGTTCAATCAATATTACTCAGTTTTAACGCTGCCCACCTGCCTGTGGGAGTGACAGCCCCAATCAGGTGAGGAGCTCCGGACAATCAGATGCTGTGACACAAAGAGCGCAAGCAGGGAGACTGCTGTCTGTAGATGAGATGAGAGACGGGGGAAGGAGATAACGGCAGAGCTAACACACAGTCACACTCACGGAACTGACAGCAGGGCTGTGCAAGTGGTATGTGATTCAGGACTTTTGAGACAGAGCTGCAGTTCACTGGCTCAGGGCAGACCGCACAGATGTTGATGAGCATTGACTGCTTATTGAGGAGGAATACTGAGGTACCTCTTCTTGCATGAAACAAGCGAATGGTGCATAGCTGAACTGGGCACGGACTCCAGAATAATGTATCTATTGAAAAAAAATGACTGAGGAACAATCCACTAGGGACAGGAATATGCACTGCTTTGACATTACAGTGGAATAACAACAATCTGACAATAATACTAAGCACTGAGTGTGTAACGCTGTTACAGATTAACAACATAGTAACAGATTTGCGATTTAAAGTGGTGAAATTACACAAACCACACAATTCTGTTCTGCGTTAGTTACTCTGTGGTTGCTACATACTAATGTGTTGTTACACGCATGTTCCTAATAAATTACCATATTGTTTCACTGGTATAAAGCCTTAATACAAAGTATAACTAAGCTTCCTTAAAGGATGCCTGGTTTTGTGTTCCTGCTGACTAATTTCATTAGCACGTACAAAGATTATCAAGGATATTCACTTTTCACAGATTAATCTTTGAGGTCCAACTTCAAATGAGAGCTGCTTTAAATATTTCAGACGCATCTCAACCCCTGCTCCATCGCTCAGGATCTTCTTCTCGCTCCGTTAATTGCCCACGTCAGAGGAACTGAAATGTCACTGTTGTCAAGTTTCCATGAGGTGAAACAGAGAAACCGAAAGGTACAAAAGCAGAGGCGGCAGGAAAATATCACTGTTGCCCATGGCAACCCAAGAGACAGAACGTTTCAGGAGAAGCAGAAGATTTCAGAACATTGAAATCTGTGAAGTCAGACTCAAGGAAAAGTTGTCATGGTGGCAAAAAAAAAGCCTTGATGGAAAAAAAAAAATTGATGAAGCCGGTGCAGAAAACATTTCAGTAAAAAGACTTCAGATGCCGGAGAAATCGTGAGCGCTCTGTCGGCATTCTCGGAATTCATTCAGTGAGAAGCAGCAAGGGCACAGTGGGAAAACACACAGCAAACATCTTCAGCTCAGAGATGGCAGAACGCAGGCGCTGGAGTACACAGAGAGGCATTAAAAATGCATCAAATGATTCCGGCTTCAATTGTTACCAAACAAGAACAAAATACAGATTGATTTGCTTCTTATGCAAATCAGAACGAAACCCCTGCACGTGATGCAAGGGGCACTTATGACACATTGACATTCAGACCCATTATCAAATTAGATGGTGGGGGGGGGGGGGGTGGGGAGGCCATTCTTTTCTTTGAACAGGTTCAATAAATTCCACAGGGATGGGAATTCTCCCATTCTCCCGTTCCAACTTTCCTGTGTTTGCAAAGTTATGATGTGCCTGTGGTTAATAAATGAGTATAGGTTTTCCTGCAAACATACAAGGTGCTTATCTCCCATCTCCCTTGGAAATACATTTGCCTGTTTCCCCCACCCTGTGTGGCTTCTGTATCCTCCCTTTTGTTTACTCCCGCTCTGTCTCAGCTCTAATGCAGAATGCTCACAACTCAATGCATCTCCTATATCAATGTTTTTGCTTTTTGATGTGAAGTTATATTGCCAAGGCGGAACAAACAAACAAATCTTGCACAAATCAAATGCATTGGAATGCGAAGCAGGGGTCGCACCTGCCGCACTGTGACGCCGCAGGAGAGCGTGTTTCTCTCTGGGAAATCGCATTTCTCCGCCGAGGCGCCCCATGCAGATCAGCTTAACACACCACGGATGCTGACAGCACGTCCGCTGATCCTACCCAGAACGTCTCAGAGGAGCTCTGCCCGGGTTCATGCGAGGTGAGTGACCAGCGCGGCGTTACATATTCGGCGACTTTTCCCTCGCCAGGAAAGTCCCACACACGCGTGGAGCTCAGAGCCCCTAACTACAATGCGCGAATGCCAGGGCATTGTTTCTCACAAAGCAGGGGTGCGATGTGTGGGAGCGAGCCCATTGTCTGTGAAGCATCGAGCCCTCGAGGAGTCGATCTATATTCACTACCTATTGCAATGCATACCTTCCTGCCTCCAAAACCGAAGCGCTCCACCTGTGCAATCCCGATGAGGATTTTTCACTCAGCCTCCGCCAGGCCGCGGTGTACGTTCCGCCAGACTCGGTGTCAAGGCAGATTAGGCTGCGCCTCATCGCTGAACACGGAACACGGCGCTGAGCACATTTACATCTGAGGAGTTTCTGCTGGAACGGCCTGCGTGCCTGGGCGTCGCCTGTGTTTCCGGTGCCAGTTACCGCCATGTGCACGGCAGGCTCCAGTGCCTTCCTCCCGGAGGTACCGTCCCGGAGCCGATCTGGCCACGGCAACGTCCAGGTATCTCTGTGACAGCTCGGAGATGCAGAGAGACGATGATCCTGGCGATGCCTCAGTCGGATTTACTGATCTCGCATGGGGGTGCTGATGCATAGCTTTCTTTCTACTGTTGTCAGTCACGGGCTGAACCCCTCTGAATGAGCCAGGATTGCAGATGTCATATCGTGCCTTAATGTGCATTAAAGAGTCTAGTGACCCTAGAAATTGATATTTCTGCTCTCAGCACTCCATTGGCCTCTTCCCTGCTACAGCGACCGGTGGCAGTTGAGGCGTGTCATTGATAGCTGTTGCATATGTTCTCCAGCTTTTTGCACCGCTAACAGGTTATTGGTGCTGAAATAAGAAAAAATAAAAAGCACAACAACATCCACGTTTGCAGATCTGCAAATCATTCTGCAAAGCTTGGTGTGGTACAAATACACCCAGGATATGTTGCTCAGGTCTGGATTTATTATGTGTGTAGGAAATGAATAAAAGTGGAAGAAATCATTAATAACTATAATACTGTTACTACTGATAATTTAGACATCTAGGGAGCTGATATCATTCATCTTATTGTTGATGCCTTTGTCTCTCTTTGTGAGCTGCATCATGATGTGGCTTTTATCTGGTGTATGTATATCACTGGATAGTTGTATTGCCCATGGATATACATTCCCAATGCATTTAGGGGTAAAACGTTAAAGCCATGCTAACGCAAATGCAGATGAGTGGTTTACCAGGCTAATGCCCTTGTTTTGTTCTTTGTACAGTCCTGCTAGGTTCCTGCTTGCAGTGAGGCAATCCTGCACTGCACTTTGCCTTCCATTCCTTTTAATGCTATAGAGAGAAAGCCAAACACCCTCTCTTTTACACACGCATGATCTGTACACACACACTCACACATAAATGTATATATGCACATTTATTTACATATGGATAAGTCACATACTCTATACCCTGTACACACACACACACACACACACACACACACACACACACAAAACACTTTTTCCTTTGCCATTGCATGTGTGTGATCACATTACTCCAAGGCTGTCGTGGGGAGACTTGTGTGTTTGCGTTGGATGTTTATTATTGGGGGAGATTTGTCATCTGTCTAATTCTCCAGTATTCTGACAGATGAATTCAGCTCATTACATTTACATTTAGTCATTTGGCAGACGCTCTTATCTGGAGTAACTTACAAAAGTGCATTCAATAGGGTTAGGCAATTAGCTGCACAAATACTACAACATTAGTGCCATCCTTGAAATCTAGTGCCTTTGTGGAAACATTGCCACAATTGAATTGAATACTATCAAAGGGTGTGCAATGTAAACCTTCAATGCCACAGGTTTATATTGTCACAAAGCTTTTACAACTGACCCTATGCCGCTGCAAAAGCTTGAGGTGCCACCAGGCTTTATCTGTTAAACTCATCTGGTGTGGGTGGTGCTATAGAAGCTCAGACTGATTTTTTTATTTTTTTATAGTTTTTAATAAAAACATTACTACAAAAATTTCTGTGTGGAAAAAATCTAATCTACACTCGAATGATGTCGGGGGGGTTGGGGGTGGGTGGGCTTGTTGCAGAGGGTGGGGCATGATCCATTAATCTGGGATGAGAGGAAAGCTGATTAAAGCTGCTTCATTGTGTGTGGGATATGGATGAATGGCACGTGAGTTGTTGGGGGTGAAAAGGGGGGTCCCTAATTTTCATCCTCTGCACAGTGACAGCACACTTCACTTCTATGTGGCTAAATTTAACACTAACCTGCTTGGCGCATCTCCTGTCCTGTGGAGGCAGTATGGCAGTTTTGCTAACAGACTGCATGTGCATTGTGGGAAGAATGTAGGAAGTCTTGACTGGTCACAATGGCTGAGTTACTAAATGCATTACTAAATGCCTTTATCCTGTGTCTGTGTATGTCATGTGTATCCAATCCTGCGTATGTCATGTGTAAAACTGAGGTAAAACTGGGAGGGGGTTTTACAGGATGTGGTCCATTGGGTATTCAGTTGAAATTGAAGGCAAGTTTCGTTATAAATGCATTCTGAGCTCAATATATGATTGAATAAATCAACACTTAAAATTTCTGCAAAGAGGCACAATCAATCTTCAGCTTTGTACAATGTTGAACAACCATGAACCATAAACCCTATCTCATGTCACGTTATAGTTTATAGATATGGGTGTACTGGAAAAATATTGGAGCCCTGCAATAATTGCTGTATTTTAATGCCTCTCTCTCTGTAGTCTATCTTTCTGAATAGCTGTATTGCCCATGGAGTAAATGAAAAATACTGCCACCCTGTACTTTGTTACTTTATTGGTTCATCCTGCCCGTGTACTTGTACATTACTAACAACTATCTGAGAGCTCTCTTTCCATGTAAATCAAATGTAAATCAAATGGTTGCCACTGTTTATTAAATTCAATTACTTACCTATGTATACATTACTTATTCATTTCAACATTTACTATACTCTCAACAATGTTTCCAAACATAGCAGCGTATGTATTCTCAGATGTTTTATTTGGGTTTTTGGAGTTGATGAGCTAAAAAGAACAAACACAATACACACACACACACACACACACACACAAAAAATGAGAGATTATAAAAGCGTCTTGGGCCATTTAACTAAGTAATTATTTGGCTTTCATCTTTCTTTCCAAACAGAATCCCAAGCACATAAAATAAATCAACTCCAGAAGAGATGGAACAGCACGACACCATCTTCCACCTCATTGGCCGAGACAGAGACATCATTGCTTCCCCAAAATTATGAGATTTATACCGAAATTAGTTATACTGAAATTATAACCGCAAGTGGTGGACCTCTTCTGCCCAGATCTACAAGTCACTGTAATGCAACATGGTTCATGCCAATGTATTTGGCAACACTTAAGGCTTGACAGAGCTTTTCCGTTTCTTTGGCTGGCTTTCATTATTACGCCCTTATCCCCTTTGGAAAGTGTAAATGAGGGGCCGCATCCTTCTACAGAGCGTGATGTTTATTTACTGAAAGTTAATCAACAAAAAAAGCAAAAAAAAACCAACACAGTTCGAAGCGGATCGACTCTTTCCCCCCCTTTGTGTAATTTCACACGCCTGCTCTTTACCCGCCTGTTCACAAAGCCCTCAGGACCCCGGTCCCAATCAGGAGGAGCTGCCTGCGAAGTTTCCACATCGTCTCTCAGCCCACTGCTCTGCCCACATAACGGGAAGAGCTCGCTGCATGCGGAATGACTAATGAAGCCAAACTTCCGCTCATTGCCCGTGTCAACAGCGTGATGTACTCCTCTGTGGGGAGAGCGGAAAAGCGAATTGCCTTAAATGCACCCCCCCCGCCACCCCCCACACACTTTTGCTTTCCTTCATCTGATTGTTGTTCAGGTGGTTGGGGGGCCCTGTGGAATTGTAAAGCCTGAATGTGGAACAGTGGACATATGGGCTCTGTAATGAAAATGTTACAGGCTAAATAGATTCTGCAGAGGAAAAGGCCGTGACAAGCTGCACATTAATTTAGCTGTCAGGCAGGGAAAAAAGTCAGGCAGTGAGAAATGTCAAAGGAATCCCCGATGAGGGGCTTAAGGGGAGGGGGCGGGGGCGGGTTGCTGAAGCTGGGGGATGGGGGGCAGGGAGGAGTATCGATTTGATCTGAGCCCTTACTCCACGGCTGTAATCTGACACATGAGGCAGACCCTGGTGCCTCTGATCACAGGCGATATGGGGATAAAAGTGACAAAGATTCGGACAACACCACGGAGGCAGGGGAGGGAAAGCTACAGGCGCAGAGCAACGAGACACACAAAGACCAAAACCCTCATTTGGAGGTGGGCGAGATGGACGCTGCCTTGAGAGAGTGTGTGTGGGAAGAGACCTCATGTGTACCTTCGAGTGTGTGCCCACGTGCGTGAACGCATACACGCCCAGCTGCATAAAAAACTGCAGAGTATCACAAATCTGTAGCCTATGGCATTAGACTGGAGAAAGCAAATGAATCTGCCTGGCTTTAATACCCAATCTTTCATTCATTGCTCCGTCAGACTGGAGTTTTTACATTAAACAGTACATTAAACATGATCAATTCCATTCGGTTCAGGTCAATTCAAAAAATCTGTACTCAGTATGATTGGTAATTCATTTCGAGAGCCAATGGTAAGAACATGGTTAAAAAAAATCAATGGACATTGTTTCTTAAATACAAATTGAAAATGTGGAATGAACACATTTTTATGATTCTAAATGGCCTCTGGTGCTGTGACTCTGTGTTACAGAGCTGGGATGCAAAGGTATGGAGACACATTATTGTAAATGCAGACAGTCTCCCAAAAATGATTTGATATGATCTACATTATCTGATATTTGATCCCATTGTTCCAATAAGCAGAAAATGTGTTAGTTTTCCCCAGCAATAGCTGATGAAACTACTTCAGTAATAATTGCTAACTTGTCATACTGCTATTAAATTCAGCTTCTCTGCATCATTGACCAAAGGCAAACAAATTAAATTCACCGTATAGGGGAGGGTTTCTAAAAAACTAATGCCGTTTAATTGAGCATATTCCTCTCATACTTATAATAATGTATAACTAATCTGTTTTCTCTGATAATTATATCAGTGCCAGCAGCCATACCACTCTGCAACTCTCTCCTGCCTGATGGCTGAAGCTAAGTGGGGTTGGGCCAGATGGGAGACCTCCTGGGAAAAAAAAGTAAACAGGAGAACTGCTGGTGATGCAAAAATATAGGCAGACTTTAGGCAGTTTTAAGTTTACTGGTGATGTATTAAATACATTGAAAGTGACAAGCCTCCTGTATACTGAAAAATAAACACAACGTTTCTGCATAGAAAAATGACAGTTATTCAGCTGTGAATGAGGGAAGCTCATAGGGCCACAGTCAGCAGCTTTCTGATTGTAGGGGGTAATGGATCTCCAACAGCACCTGGAGAATCCTAGGAATGATCTTTGCTCCTGTGGGTTTTGAAGATTTGGTCATGTATTCAAGGCATTAATAATTTCAGTTGTTTCAAATCCTTTCTGGGATACAATGTATCCCAAATAGTACACTTACATCTGGAAACACTAGCATTTTTCTGAAGATAACTTCAAGCCATATTCCTTAAGATGATAGGACTTGTAACAATCCACTGTAAGACTTCCTTTAAATTCATATCCCCCAAAGGCTTCTCCATCAACCTCTGGACTGTGTGTGTAGTATTTGTTATTCCTAAGCGTAAGGGACAAATGGAAGTGGTCTTGTACCTCAATCTGACCTCATTCTGATTGTGACCTGACCTGAGGTGTAAAACTAAAAATCATTTTGATCCAGTTGAAACTGAAAATGTTTCCACCAGACTGGGAAGGTCACATGCCTCTTTTACAGTTTTCAGACTGTGTTTGTCGTGATCAATACAGTCTAACTTCACCATTTTCTAAGTCTACGTTTGCCACTCTTTTTCTGCACAACTGGTGAAGAAAAAGGAGATTCTAACAAAAGGAGAGCCTAAAAAATGTCCCCTGCATCTGACCGGTCTTGAATATGTTTTAAAACAGCCTCAAGGTCTTGTGGGTGTATTGGCCGTGCTTTTTGTTTGAATAGAGTCATTGACGTATTTGACAGATTTTTAAATCATTGCTACCATAGCTCTGCTAGTCAGTCAGCTCACCTCACATTCCTCAGGTATGTTAAGTTTTTTATCCAATATTTTAACCCTTCCCTACATTACATTTGGAAACTATTCATGAAAACTTTGTCATTGGCTTTGTGTCACACTCCCCATGTTACCTGAATGCGGTTTGCTCAGGTGCTGTAGGATGCTGTTCCAAAGCCATTTGTTTAACTGTATACCTTTGTTTTTCTTCAGTCTATGAAGACCTACTTCATTTTGTGTTCTTGTCTGCTTCAGTCAATGGTGTGGAGAGTCTCGCCTTGACCATTACTATAGCACCCACCGCACGGTAACTTATGACAGGTTTACATTTTAGCTGCGAAGATGCTATGATCAAAATATTGGCCATGACTACGGACCCTCCAAAGCAGCCCAGCGTGAGACTTGAGAGTTTAGAACAGCACAGGAACATCTAAAAAACATAGTTATCTTATGGATATAATTTTTCAAAGACAAATTGCCATTAGGAGATCTCTGGAACAGGATGAAATAGATATTTTTCATTCCCCCTCTATGAAATACAGACATACAAGTGCAAATTACTTTTAAGTCCCCCAATTTGAAACAAAAAACCTTACAGACACTGAGGGTTACAAGATAGATTCACAATGAAGTGTGACTAGGAATACACATTTTGGTGCAAATTCCCATTTCTTTACTGCAAAATGATATTCTAGCTGGCAAGCTAATCAGAATGCATGTAGAAAAAAATACTTACCCACAATGATCCTCATATTAGTCTGCTTTTGAGAGTAAAATAATTACTTTATAATGACTGTGGAGTCCTCATTAAAATTAAAATCTGCTTGATGGCTTCTTTGGCTTTTTAAAACCAATTATGCTGCCAGAACACAAGTAGCAGTGCAATTTGAGTTTCATAAAACATTTTAGTTGATTTTACTTGATTTGCGTTATATTTATATCACTTCATTGCATTTTGTGTTTGTAATTTGCAGTCATTGACATTTATCCTTTTAAGTCTTTTTAAACATAATCGACATACATCATGTATGTTATGTAAGTCGGGATGGGCTAATTAAAACACTAAAAAGTGAGTGCAAAATAAGAAAAATTACTAGGAAGAGGAGTCTTATAAGAATCTTCAAATGAACTGAACTAAACCCATCTGTGTCTGACTCCCACCTGTCAACTGCAACTGCATTTTCCACTAGCTGCTTCACTCAGGGTGTCCCTCTCTTCAACAGTGTCACAAAGAGTGGGACAGTTTCTGTCTTGCAGTTGAACAAGTCCTGTTTTCATCCATCTCATTGGTCTTTCCTCTTCCATGCACATTTTCCTAATTGGACACAGCTCAATTGCACCTCCTGCGATTAGTGCCAGTTTCCATGGTACTGTTGTCCTTAATTTACACAGATTGCAACACCATGCTGTTCCAGTCACCATGCTGCCTACCATGCTAATGGGAGGAAGGAGTCTGATGTGCACAACATACACCCCAAGAGCATTAGTTACATTTGTTATTGATTACATTAGTACATTGCTTATGAACTTGGGTGTGGCTTTATCAGGCCATCTTATGAAGTTTCTTATGAAGGCCCTGCCCCTGTGGAGGCCCCTGTATAGGTACGGCGGCTGCGTGTCTCCTTTCCAGGATCCTCCAAATAGCCGACAGCTCTTCCCCCAAGCCACTAATGGACATTTTCTCTTCTAACCTCTTTTTCAGTCTCGCTAATTCACTTTTTAGTGGCTCTTGTTCAATCACCACACTGCATCCTGGTGGCCACACCCACACCCAGTTATTCCACTGTTAAGCTGTGTGCTTCAACAGCCACTCCACCTGTGTCCCTCATCAGTAAATGTAGTGGATTATTGTATATCTGGTTCTAAATGAGGTGCTGGCATTAAGCTCATTCTCCAACAAGAGACTCCTCAGTCTTTTAGAGCCAGTGCTACAGTATTAATTCTCTGTAAATGGGTTTTCCAGGGCCAGTCCTCAATCCAGAAATTTTTTGTGCTGTCATTAAGGTACAATATAATATACTTTGCATCAGCTGCTGCACTCTGAAACCTGCGCTATGATCAGTTGTTCTCGCCTTCAGTGCATCTGTGATCAATTGTTTCAGCCCAGCAGCGCGTCTGTGATCAATCGCCTGGGTCCAGCAGCGTGTCTGTGATCAATCGCCTAGACCCAGCAATGCATCTGTGATCAGCCAAAGCCCTCGGTTCTGTGTGGCACCTGCAAAACGGGTGAGGAGGAGCTGGGCAGAGCAGCCACCCCTAGACTGCACAGCACAGCTTTGAATAGCAGACAGGGATAGGTACCCAGAGAAATTAACACAGGTAAGAGAGATGTGCAGGTAAAGAGGAACCTCCTGCCACATGGTGAACTTCCTGGGATTATTGTGATAAATTCAGATGGAGACATGAAAAATGGATTATTCACTTGAATATTCACACACACACACACTCTCTCTCTTTCTCTCTCTCTTCTTCTTTTTGACTCTTACACACATAAGCACTTTTTCTGTCTCACTCTCTGTCTCTCTTACACATGCACACAAGGAGGAGCAGGTGGAAGATATTGAGCCACCATCTCTTGGAGAAAAGTGCTGGCAGGAATGGGAGCACTGCCTCTTGTCGTGACTCATTGACACACATTCCTATTAGTCATTCCCACCAGAGTGTGAGTGACATTTTATCATAAAAATAACAAAGCTCAGAGGACTACTGTTATTTTTATCCCCGATGACAAACAACCTGAGTTTCTGCAGCAATACAGCACGCTTCTATTACATTACACACTTAGGAGGTGTTCTTATGAAGGGTGAATTATAATATGCAGCAAGATATATTCAAGCAAGCAATGCATATCAAGAACTCTGTGCCCTGGGATTCAACCCTGCAAATGTCTGGTTTAGTCCTTGTCCTTACCCACAATGCCATCTTTCCATTCTTCACAACGCATGCTGTGGAGTACAGACCTGAATGGGTCATGAGAATTAAGAACAAATGGAATGCTGGCGACCATTCAAAGCACAGAAGCAAATTCATCACCAAACCTTTTGCCTTCTCAGAGATTGCTTCAGTTTTTGTGTCGGCGGGGGTTGATAATACAGCCTGAGACACATTCATACAGTCTAGTGTTGGCGTGGGAGACACAAAAAGGGAGAACAGGACTATAAATAGGTGCAAATTTGTGAGAAGAAATAACCTTGACTTTCCGCTCTGCAGAGCAATACATTACAGTATTGCAATTTAAGCGCTGTCGACAAAACTGAAGGACTTAAAGCGATTCTAAACTACATTAGAAATATATTTTCAGGTTGCTACCTACCTTACAGTTCAGACTAGATCCAAATTAGGCAAACCAAATAAAGAAGCAGAGAACTTTCATTTCATCTTTTTTTTTCTTGACATTTGAACACATTCCTCTTTAATTGTCCTCTATGGTGAATTCGAAGCAATGCGATACTTGATTTTCAGTCATCCTGTAACAAGTTACTATTTTTACAATCTCATTATGAGGCCCCAAAACATGTTCAGGGGGTTGTCCTGGACCAATGAAGCCTGTAAGATTTTATTGGGATGTTATGGTAGATGTACTTTCTGACTGCATTACACAGGTATCTGTCATTTTCCCACCAATTTCTGCTCAATAGAAAATCAGTCTACACAGACAGTGCAATGCATTTAAATGGCATATTAATCAAAACACTTAAGTACGGAATTCAGCATCGTAAATTAAATGGTTTGTGATGTTGCACACTCATTACTGGGGGCCTCTGATGGAATGTTTAGAGCTGGGGGGGGGTGGCGGGGTTAATTGTGTTTCTCATAGGATAAGGGCATGCTAGAGAGTTGTGGTAAAGGGGGCGTGGTGGTTTAATGTCACATATCAGAAGCAATCCCATCACTCCACTCTGTCAGGTGTTTTCACTTCAAAATTATATATCTTGGAACCATAATAACTGAAATTGGTGATCTAAAGCATGTTTGAAGGAATATATGTCTTATGTTGCTCCCATTATTTTGATGTGTAAATCTCAACTTCTTCTCACAGACTTCATGTGGGTGGAAAGGAAAAATCGAGACAAGCAAACAAATGAAACAATGGGATGACCCCGTGGGTTCAGTAAACAGCAGTCATTACCCTAGGATGCCAAATATAAGTACTCCCATTGGTTTTTTTTTCCCCATCTACATGCACTCACAACTCACAGGTGAATATAAATGTTGCTGCCATCTGTCAGTTTGTGCTTGCTGACAGTATCTCTGTGGTATAAATTAACTAAATGTCTCCAGGTTTTGGAACAAGTTTCATTAACATTCCCTCAATCACAGCAAACAGCAGGGAAACCAAGGCGTGTGATCATAAAGCCATTAGGTAATAGTGAAACAGACTGTCGAGAGATTCTCATCTTTGACCCCCCCGTCTCTGAAGAATTCATGGAAAGAAAAGCTCCATGTAAAATCTGATTGATGGGCTGCACCTGCTCCATACCTGCTCCTTTCTAAAAGGAAAACAATTAAACATAGTTGGTTCATTTATGTCTGTTTGACTGCAGAGAGCAAAGCCTTCGAATGTCTCTGCTAATATGGGCTACATACAGCATCTTTATTTTCTGAAGTGTGTGTGTGCTCACATGTGTAACACATGTGTGTGTGTGTGTTTGTGTGTGTGAATGCATTCATGTTTTTATTTGTTTGTGTGTTTGTGTGTAAATATATGTAACCCCCCCTACACACACTCCACAGAAACCTCTACATCATTGTGTCAGCCTACAGATGTAGCACAAAGATAAGGTATATGTATTACAGTGACCAGGTGGAAGGAAATCAGCGTAAAATCCATCACAGTGAAGTGAATTGATTAATTAAACATGCAGAACCTTGCCATTTTCTCAGCTGCTCTGACATGCACTTGGAGAACAGAAAGAACATGCAGAAATGAGCATGAATAAGAATAAGCGTCCTCTCAGGCAGGCAGCTGCATTCCCCAAAGGCTTTACCTGTGGCGAGAAGGACGATATCACATTGCAGCCGTGTCTTCATTCTGTCACGCACGCTGGATCATAGATACACCATGATCCACACTATGTATTTAACTACCACATAGTACATGGCTGTATGAAAATGTCAAAAAACACATGGGTTGACCTTCCCCAGCTGTCACACCGGTACCTCTGCCAATGGTTTCTCGGAGGCTGATGCGGTTGCCATGTGACAGAATTGGGTCGAGTGAGTCGGTTGACATGCACCCTGTGTCGCCTCGGTAACTCTGAGAGAAGACCAGACTGATTACGTCTCGTGTCTCACCTCCTTGTAAAACCTCTCTGCCGAGGGACGTGTCCATGCCCAGCCCAGGGTGCCTCTCAGCGGTTGAGAAGGAGAGAGAGAGTACAAGGAAATCATTAGCAGGCACTGTGACTGTTTATTAATCACGCGAATGGCTGTGTTAATTCAGACACTTTACATGCTGTATGCCAGACTGTACCCCTCCCTCCCTCTTCCCTACTCTCGCATTCTCAGAATAAACCACTCTGTAGAGATCTCCCTACCTGGACACTATCTTGCACACTAGTGGAGCAGGTTCAACAGGTTGTGATTATTGAGACTCATACCTTGTTCTCACAGAGAACAGAGAGATGGTGGATGGCTCAGTGCTGTTCATACCATTTCTTTTTAATCTTTCCTTACTCTTTACAATTTGTGTACATTTGTATTTTCGATAAGGATGTTCATTTTGCTTTGGCAGTTCATGTATTTTTTTTTTTATCTTTGTCTTTGTTATTCCGGTAAAGCTCATTGAACTGAGAGAGCGAGAGAGAAAGATAGGGAGGGAGAGGCAGACTCCCTCCAAGAGTGCACTCTATACAGCACTCTCTGCAGTGACCAGAGGGAAGCAGAACCAGTCGATATCCAGCACAATTCCACAGCATCCAAAGAAGTATCTCCCTTTAATCCTCTGATTGGGCTGTGGAGAGTTGAAACAGTGCAAGTTATTAAATATACAGGACTGTTATCAATTATTGATTGACGTTTGAAGGCTGCCACTGTTTATGTTGATTCAAGAGCTCGCACGAATATATATACATTTCACAGGACTTCATCCCCAGTGCAGTGCACGCAGCCCCCAGATACTGTTAATCCGTTTGGCACAAACGCTTGTGCAGAGTCAGGCGGTGCTCTGTACCCTGGCTGGTCTGGCAGCACATCAGTCATCATTCACACCCTGAAAGGAGAACACTTTCCTTTGGTACTGCATCACCCTCAAACCCTCGTCATGCTGCTTGCAGCAAAATGCCACTTCTTTACAACCACATTTTTTTTTGTTAACATCATGCAGCCTAATAAACGCTGCCATTGTGTTGTATTTTTATTTGCCCTCATGGTGGAAGTGGACAAATACTGATAATCGTTCAGTGTGAAAGGGATTTGACTATAAATATGCTGACTCTTTTCTCTCTGTCTCTGGCCACATGTCATGCAGACTTGCCAGATTAGCCAGTCGTGAGTCGTTGTTACAGGAGTCAAATCCTCTCCCAGACAGGGAATGTCAGACCAGCTCCAGCGAAGCTACTTTCACTCCAGAGACGCCCCTCCAGGCCTACTGCCTGCAGTATATAGAGCTATTATGGTATAATCCATAACTCCCTGTCATTAAACGCTATTGGTTTACGTGACACCATTGCTGTTATGTGCCAGGGAAACAAGTAGCACTGTATGTGCGTTCCTGGGAGCACCTGTGTGCATATAAGCAGTTTTGGTAATACCGAGTTGAGAAAGATAATTCCAGGTTCAATCAGATTCCACTGTCTATTCCCTGTTCCTTACTGTATGTGCCTCCCATAAAGAGCATGGCAATGCTCAGCATCCTGTGAGGCAGCATATGTGGAATGTGTCATTGGGCGTGAAGGCTTCACCCATTACGGTTTGGACATTGGTCCAATGTGAGGAGAGGTGTTCCCTAAGGGACGTTGTTGGAATTTGGGACAATCGTGATGGCAGTCTCAGTGACAACAGCGGCGGGTTCCTCGCTTCAGAACATGGATGATGGACATGGAGACAGACAGTGCTGCCACCGGTGAGTCGACTGGTCTGAGCTCATCTCGGATTTGTTTCAAGATGCAGAAACTCAATATAGTCGTGGTCAACAATGCTCACTGACTCAATTGGTATGAATAGCATTGACAATACAGGGAATTGCACAAACCACTGCACTTCATGTAATTATTGCAGTGCTGTCTCAATAACTAGCTCATCACTCCTGGCCTGATTAAGCTGTTAACTGAGCCGTGATCATTTAAAGGGCTTCTGTGACCATTTTAATTAAATCTCAAATTTTAATACAGGCCATTCATTTCTTGCGTTTTATTACAAATATAGATTTCCGTTTCCTGCATTCAGGCCACAAATGTATATTACAAAATTGAGAAATAAACAGCAGTTCTTATGTGGACAGAATTATAATCATAATAATTATAATAATAAATAATGTGCTATGGTCTAATTTCATGTTCTTCAAGAAATATTATTGGACCATAAAAATGAGTCTGACAGAAATCAAGTTTTCCTTGAAATATCTTTTTATTCTTTTCCCTGTCATTCAGAGGTATAGGTGGTAAAAAGGTATAGATAATCAAAGGTGTAGCTTATGAGAGGTGTGCCTGATAGGAGGTATAGATGGTGAGAGGTGTAGGTGATGAGGTGTAGCTGAGCTTTTCATATTTCTGCCGATGATTTTTTAAAATAAACGTAAAATCATTTTTAAGTTGGTTTTGTGGCTTCTGAAAAGAAGACCTCAGAAAACATCTGAGAAAACTAAGATATGGCTGACCCAGAAAAATGTTGATATGAACACTGTGCAGTCTCTTCACTGAGCCTGGAGACTTTGGTTGTGCAGCATTGGCCAAGTGACATGATGAGGAAAATGCAGTGAAAAGGCAGATCCACTCACCCCTGATGCAACCCAACAGGAAAACCCCACTGGGAATAACCAGACAGAAATAACCCAGTAATACTTCATATTTGACTGAAGAGGTTAATTTAATTCATGACCCAAAGGACAAAAAGCCAGGAGTATATGGCAGCCAGGGGAATTATAACTACAGTGCTATTCTGGAGCTGAAAGACTGGAGTGGATTTCCTCTTGGGGAAGTTGCAGATTCATACATTAAAGGCCAAACCACAGAGCCCATCTGATATGAATTCTCAATGGAGGGAACTGTGTACTGTCACATGGATAACAAGTAATATTCCAAACTTGGAGTTTTCAACTGTTTCTTTTCCTTATGTCCTTGTCTTTGAGAGAATAGAGAAACAAGACCAGAAGGTAAGCCCATGTTTGCTCAGTTTATTCTGCTGCTGGTTAAAATTTAAATACGTGTAGACATATACACATGCACACAAATAGATATGCCTCAGTCTGTGCTGAATAAGGTCTTGTCTGTGCAGAGAGACAGACAGAGAGAGGGGGTGAGGGAGAGAGAGAAGGAGACGTAGAGAGGAGAGAGTGGGGAGGAGAGGGAGAGACAGAGATAGGAAACTCTTAGTAAGAAAATGCTCAATAGCATCTCTAGCTGCTCAGGACATCAAAACCTGTGTACACATGTAGCACATGTAATATGGCGTGTATGTCACATTTATCACATATCACACTCTGTACACATGATAACATGTCTTCCAAATCACAGTTTGCCTATTCAAATTCATTTATAACTGCCATTCTCGCTGTTGGTTGGTGTGCGGATGGGGCACATGCTAGGTTAGAAATCGACAGCTGAGGAAACAGAAATTGCACCAATCTTGGGTACTGGGGAAGGGAAGAGAAAACAGCAGGGGGTGATGTGGACTGGGTTGAAATTTAAAGGGATTATTTTACTATTAGCCCTGTGGAAATGGCCCACTGGTGCAACAGGCCACATATAACGTACAGCATGTCATATGCTGCCTCGTGTCCTGTGTTCTAAGTGTGTTCATGCCTCCTGTGAGCCTCTGGCCATCAGAACACCCTCCACTCCCCACCGCCTGCCCCTGAGGCCTCATGGTTCTGTCCCTGCCAGGCTGTCACCATCATAAAAACCTGTTTATGATTTTATTATGTCTTCGCTTCATTATTGCAATGCAGACCCAGGCAGGCTAAGTGAACGGGAAGCAGATAATGCAGAACTGTGAGGTTCACAGAGTGGACACAGAGTGAACAACATAGTCTTACTGTTGATTCTTGTGTTTGACTTCCTGATGAGACAGAATGTCTGTGTTTCCTTGTCATGTTTTATTTTAGTTTCATTTCCCATAGTTCTGTTTTGGAAAAATCTGTTTCAAAAAAAAAAAAAAAAAACAAGTGAGGTTGATGATGATGATGCTGATGATGCTATTGATGATGATGATTATGATGAGGGTGGTGAGGGTGATGATTTTACGATTTTTATACTGCCTGTCTTTGTGGTTCACCGGTCTCAGACTATCACATTTTTATTTTTGGGATCATCACATCTAAATCATTCATTGGAATTGAATTTGGATTAACCAAGTCCATAATGGACTGCTGGTTGAAAAGTAGGTCTAAAGCTTGAAGTCCAGTGGACATGTCAGCACTAGTGTGTCTCTATATATCCCCCCCGGGAGTCACAGTCCTGCCACAATGGAAATATGCCATCTCCCGTATTAAATATTTACTTCCAGATTGTGTTCAATTATTAAGCAAGTGTATTAAATCCACGAGGCACCTCTACAAGCTTTCTGTTCCCATCTGAAACCCTGGGAGGACTCGCTGCTGGCCTCCAGCAGCTGAGCGGAGCAGTGACCTTCATTTGATAACTATCCTCAGCCCTGCTTCTAATTCTGCTGCACAATTAGCGGTGGCGACCACTTCAATAAGGATCACCCGCCAGCAGCCCATTCCTCCTGCCTGGCTGCGTCCAATGCGAGAACATTATTTCTGCTCTCTCAGTCTCCGACTGGAGGACTGAGCAGCAAGCGGCACCCTAATTGGGACTGCAGTCTCTCCACCCTCTTTGGACCTCACCTGGCCAAATGCAGTTCAGTTCTGCCCTCATTTGTCCATTGGACTAAGACCTGAAGCACACCTGTTCTTTGTTTTTTTTTAAGTTGCTCTGATAGCTGACAACCAGAGGTTATGATTTTATAATTATATTATATATTATAATTGTTTCTCTTGCCATTCATCTAACTTCATGTAGCTGCTTTCTTTATACTCCACTGTGTATTCTGACATTCTTTGAGTTGCCTTGGAGGATGGTGCCTGACCTAATGGGGATAATGATATCAGAGGAGAATAGTGTAAACTTGTAGGTATGCACTTGGCTTTAAGAGATAATTAGTATAAAGAGAGAGAACACAGGTTTATTGTCAAGGCTATTCTTGACAATACACAAGTCCATAATAACAACAAAAAGGGCAAAAGGAATGAAGTGATGTCCATCTCCTATCTTGTAAGTTCAACTTCTTCCCTTCTTTTTCCTCATCACTCCTGGAAATACTCACAAAAGACTGCCAAATCAGAGACATATATATATACCATATCCTGGGAAAGTAGCCCTCATTACAGACTGATCTGGGACCTGTGAATTATGAACTCTCCTCAGTGCAGACTGATCTGGGACCTGTGAGTTATGAACTCTCCGGGGACAGGTCTGCTTCTCTGTCTGCATGTGCAAAGGTTTCCCATGGCAGAATGCATGCTTGTTCCAGTTGCTTACCACCATTTAATGCATTCATCAGATCAGAGCACAACCATGTCCTTCTCATTTTCTTGATTAACCACCACCCCCCCCACACACACACACACACACACACACAAAAGCATGCAGTATGTCGCTCAAATTTACATTGATCGTTACTGCAGAGATCACAAATAGCAAAGTGGCTCAGAGGCACAAAGGAGACTGATGACTTAATCCTGATTTTTTTTCCTTTTTGCAAGAAAAAATCAACAGAACAGACAGGGCCTTCAAAACATTTGCTTGACTCAATGCCAAAAATGTCAATGATCGTATTTTACAGAGGTATAATGCCACTGAAATTATTGCTCAAAAGAGATTGTATCATTGAAATTGTGAATGTCTTGTGGATGGCATCAGATTAGCATTGAGCTGGTGCTGAATAGACCAATTTATCTCTGAGCAACACGATGCTATCCTCATTGATTGTATAAGTAATTGAACTCAATATCATCGTCGTTTATTCTGACTCAGAGAGCAATACAGACAAATCTGCCTATACTTTGAAGAATACTGGGGAAACATCATCTTTCAAAACTAGAAATACAACCTGTAAAAGCTTCCAGATGTTTGACTGTAACTTATTTTTAAGGAGAGCAATATATTCATAACAAAATATACATAAAGGCTGCATAAAAGACTTATTAGAGGATATAACACTGTAATAACAATAGATACAAGATGGAATAAGCGATGCTTGTCATATACGTAAGGGGAAAACTTCTGACGGTTTCATTTATTGCAATTAGGACTATTTACAAAGTGTCTAAGTAAATTAACACATATTAAATAAATAAGTGTGGGTTCTGAATTACATTAATGAATGCAGTCTGACACTGTTACTGCAGCTCTGACTCTGAGGAAGGAGAAAGATTTAAAAGCATACAACTCCATCCCTCAGTCATTATCTGAATGATAATTTCCAGGGCGAAGGGGGAGAAATAGATGTCCTCTGTCAGTGATTTAGCACTGAGCCACCTCATAAAACTTCACAGGATGTCGCAAATGCTGCTGTGGCCCATCTTTATCAGGGACCGTCACCGCAGCGTCTGGGTTTATTGGCTGAATTTATGGTGGGACATAAACAATAGGGGCTCGAACAAAACAAAAGAGTCCCACTTCAGTCTCAGTCCTACCTCCAACAGAGGCTTAGATTGATCACAGTGACCTTCTGCTTTGGGGTTCTGCTGGTTTAGGGTACAGTCCTCAGGGGAATCACTCTGCAGGTTACAGACTGGTAGTCTTTTCTCACAGTAGGTGCCCCCATATTTTTTCATTTTTATAAAATTTACCATTTATTTTCTCATCTCTGAAGAAGATATGGGTTCATTCCTTGACCACCTATTAAAAAAACAAACGCACATGCATTCTCTCTCTCTCTCTCTCTCTCTCTCTCTCTCACACACACACACACACACACACACCAGATCACACCTATCAACATGCACACACACACGTACCCACACCTACACATGCACGCTCACGCACACACAGGCACACACATAAATACACATGCTGGTCTAAATGGAGGGGCAAAGTTGGACAGATGACCCCTGGTGAGGCTGCCAGCTGTCGGAGAGAATGTTAGGTCCCCATTCAGAGGAGAGATGGGCGGATAATACTGCACATATTGGCCGACTCCTCTTCCATTATGCATGTGCTACTAAAACTCACCATCTCTGAGATAGGCATCTATCACCTACAATACCTGCTAAAAGTCTGATATGGATCTATCACATAAAATGCCTGCTAAAACTCTGATAGGGATCTATCACATAAAATGCCTGCTAAAACTCTGATAAGTATCTTTCACATAAAACGCCTGTGAATAATCGATTTACTTTTCTTCTAGAATAATCTAGGTGATGCCCTTTTACTGGTAGTATTATTCCCACACATTTGATTGACTGAGAACTGTTTGTTTCAGCATGGTGGGATGTTAGGCCGTCTCCTTTTAGAAAGAATCAAAGTCTGTCCATACTGTCTCAAATTACACAGGAAATGGGGCTGGAAACAGCTGTTCATGTGTCATTGCTTCTAGAGGTCTTGTTTAATTACCTATGAATAACACATGATTGTGTGTAATTAAAGCCTTCAAAGGCAGTATAACCAGCCCAAGTCTGGCCCTTATATGACTCCCTGCCCATAAGAACTGTAAGCTGCAAACCAGGACCAGGGATATCTTTAACAATGGATGGCTGTGTGGGTTGCAGTTTTGAATCTCAAGCGAAGTATTGCTTCTGTGCCCTTAAGGAGGGCATATACCTTGAATTTCTTAAGAAACTATCTAACCGTGTAACTGGATAATGCGTAATAATCAGTAGAAACTCTTTATATCACCATTTGTTCAATTCAAACGTTTTTTTTGGTAGCATTAGGACCAGATATAAGGTCTAATTCTCATTGCACTCTTAGTTTGTCAAATGGGCTCAAGTCCTGGGGGAAATTGCTATGAATTCCGGGTTACGTTCAGGTTGCTTTTAGCTGTTCAGCTGATAAGGTGACCAATGCTGGTGATGACAGAACCCAAAGCCATCTGTTAAATAAAACTGTTAGAGCTCCAAGAGGCAACCCATTACTGCCATTAGCACTTCAAACGTTCTCAGGCAGATGATGCGGCACCTTGTTCAGCCATCTTGTTTGGACGCTGAAAAATCGCCGATGGGAACCCTTTAATAACAGAACACCTTCCATCCAGATCGATCCTGACAGTGTGAAAAAGTGTGGCCATTATGGCTTGTCCGCAGAATTTATTCCATGTTAGAGAAGACTTGGCCCACGCTGATTGATCCCAAATAGAGTTTGTCTGTGAGGTAAGCAAAGAAGTTGGAGAGTACAGCAAACAGACAGAAAGGCCTATAGCTCAGGACAGCTGTATCACACATTGCATTAGCAACATGCCCCCCCTTAGTCTCTAATACCCTCTCTCTCCCTCAATTCAATTCAATTCAACGGTGCTTTATTTGCAGGACAAACAAACTCTAGTATTGCCACAGCAATACTATGAACAATAAAGTAAAGTAATTGGATGCAACTACACTAAATCATAGAAAACGTATGTACACAGAAGCATCTCTCTCTTTGTCTGCCTCTCTCTCATGTCCTTCATTTGACAGAATTGCCTCATTATTCATAAATGATGAATATTATCAGAATCTTACCAATCAGGCTCATAACCACTGTCCAAGCTCTCAAGGTAACACGTAAATAAAACATGCAAACAATCAAAATGCCAAATTTATTTCTTTTTTCTTCATGTTTAAATGTTAATCACATGTTCTCCCAACTAAAGCACTCACTCCCAGCTGGTATCAGTAACATTCTCTCAATTTTACATCATTCTCTTGATTCCCTCTCAGTCTGGTTAGTTTCATGGGTTAGAATTATTCCTGGAAAAAGGATCAGAAGGGATAGTCAGCATGATTTTCGCAGAGGGAGATCATGCTTAACACTTTGAGATAATTATTAAATTTACTGGCTAAAATTGGGTTTATGATTTTATCTACATGGATTTTCAAAAGGCTTTCTAAGTACCATATGAATGAGCATTAATGGAATTAATTGAATTGTGTATTGAATGTAATCATAAGAGAAATTTTATGTGAGCTAAGAGTTGTAGGCAATTGGGTCCCTTGGGGATTGGTGTTGAGAAGATACCAGAGTAATTCATTAAGATTTAAAATGAATCCTGAAATGGGCAGAGCCTTAGCAAATAAAGTTTAACATTGTCCAATGTAAAGTTCTACATGTGGCCAATAACAATGTAAGAATTATTTTATACAGTAGGCGGTTCAAAAGTAGAGAGTGTGCAAGATGAAATAGACTTGGGGAGAAATAGCTGACACAAGTCTATCTGGATCTGGACATTATGCTGAAGTCATGAAAAAAAGGCTATGAGGAAGCTGGGATACGCAGCAAAAAGTATTGGTTACAAATTGATTGCGGTTATATTACAGTTATACAATATCTTTGCCAGGCCGCTTTTGGCACTACACTATGAGAAAGACAGGCTTCCTTGAAAAAGAAGAGCAAGAAGAGGTTGTGGGTATGAAACATGAATTCTGAAAAAGCACTCAAGACACTTAATGTTTTTAGTTTAGACAAAAAGAGTTTCTGGGAAGATTTTATTGTTTTTACGTTTTTAAAAGAAATTAATAAGGCTGAGGGTATTTTAAGATTAGTTCTGTCAGCAGAACAAGCTGATGTAAATGAGAATCAATTAAAGGTAATTTTCACAATGACATCATATGAGTGTTATTAATGTGAGGAATATCTTACCAATATTGGTAGTGGAAGCAGAGACGTGTAGAGTGTTCAAGACCAGATGACAGAGTTATAGACACGCTCTAGACCATAGCCAGAATGATGGTCCTGACTGGGCTCAATGGTCAGTTCTCATCGTTAAATTTCTTATGTTCCCATGTTGTTTTCTCCATCCTAGCACTTGAGTTAAATTCACCTGCTCAGGTGACATGATGCCATTCCTAATGGAAGCAATGTTTATATGTTCATTCTTACATAAAGGAAGACTGTGCCCTTATGGTGCAGTGATGCAGGGGTGATGAAGCTGACCAACGCTAAGCCCAGTGAAAAAGTTTTAAAAGCTGCCAAGATTTAACATTCAAAGAAAGTCATACTAGGCAACACTAAATGGGTTTTGTGCTCTGGCTAATTACATTGAATCTGGAGTGACACCATTAAATTAACTCACTAATCGCTCACAGTTGCCTTTTCTATAAACAATGGCTATATCATTAAACCATGGCTTAATACCTATATCTTTAAACTACCAGCCAATATTGACAACATTGAGAATTAAGACACTGGGGTGTCATTTAGCTTAAATTCCCACATAATTTTATTGGCACATGTATTATCTGTACCCTCATCCTTAGACAATTGTACCCCTCCTACTCTCAGAAACAGAGGGTAAAAGTACATGTTAAGTTTGAGCTTAAACCTGGCAATTATGAGATGTCACACCTCACCATTTTATTTTGAGAGCTCTCTCTACTCAGTGACACAAGCAAACATTCAGTACATGCACCATGCACTGTCCCCATGGTTACTGGGGACAGAAACTGGCAGCTGTCCCCAGGCTGGTGAGAATAACACAAGGGAAGAAGAACAACAACCCACATAATAAAGACTGATATTATTATTAATATCACAATTGTTCTTTGCTACTTTAGTGCTCCTGGAGAATGACATTTTTGCTATGTGCCCATTTGCTGTATAGATTGAAATACTTGCTCAATAGTCATGGAGATGGATTTTTTTTTTTGCTCAAAACTGATTTACTACTCCTAGGGATTTAGATTTTTTATTGGTTATATCTCATTTAAATCCCCTGGATACACCCATCATAGCTTTCACATGAATGGCATCATCCACTTGCCACTGTCTCTGCAGCACATGAAACTGCTGTTATCTGTCAGGAATATGCATTTACCCCTTCCTGCACATTACTACTCCTCCTAGAATGTGGAAACTGTAAGTTACTGTGCATCATATGGGTTTTTTGAAAAATGTACTTTTTTAATTGAAAGAGCTTTCAGCTGCTCTTTTTTGTCTTTGACATACACAAAGAAATCACATGATTAGACAACTGTAGTGTCCCACAACAAAGCTATTTAAGCAAATCATACCCCATACAGAGAAGTAATTAATTAGCAAACTCCAGATTTCATAACCCCATACACTGCCCCCAACATCACAACACCCATGTTGAGAAAACAGCAGGAAAATTCTTAGAAAATCAGCTCCCTGTTGTGCATTATGTGTTTGTCAGAAATAACCCCAGGTAAAAGCAATACTTTGTGAAACTAGATAAAAAAAAATGACTAAAAGCCCCTTTCTTAATATGAGGGTCCCCCTCATGGCCTGCCTGAGCCCTCCACTCTACCCCTCGGCCACCATGCTGCCTCCAGACTCGAGCTGATGAAAGTACCTAATGCATTATTCATATTATTCCTGTTTTCCTCTTACACCTTTCATGGTATTCCTGTTTCTCAACAATCACCTGTCAGGAAATAATTTCCCATTTTTTCCCCCAACAGGCACTGGGTTTTCTGGGTTTTCTATTTCCTGTGGAAAATGCACTGTGTTCCATTTTTAGTACTGTGTGATTATTTCCATAGTAGAAATGTGATATTGCAAATTAAATTTGATTTATTGATTGATGTATTGGTTGGTTTATTGGTTGATTGGTTGGTTGTTAATGCTTTGATATCTATCTGGTTTCATTACCTGAATTGTATTTATAACTGCTGATGCATATCACTTTTGAGGTACATATTAAGTGTGAAGTTTCGCTTGGCAATGTGATTTACATTTGGAAACCGCTGCCCGTTGTGACTGATGCATTAAGTAACAATAAGTATCTAGCTCTTCTCTCATGTTGTTTCTGGACTGAACAGGTGCAGAATACAATTAAAAACACAACATTAGTTATGGTTAATATCCCGATGAGTTTTGCGTATTTTTCTCCCTTACCTAGAATTAGCTTTGTTTCCCTTTTTTCTCAGTCAAGATCTCATTATCCAGGCAGAGCAAACAGGCAGAACCCAGAGAAATAGCATATTAGACAAAGATGACTGAGTCAAATGCAGGCAGTTTTCAGACCTGATGATTATGCGTTCATGTCAGGCTGAAGAAAACGCGCCTCCGTTTGGGCCACAGCGCACACTGCTCATTATATTGGAGAATGATTGACATCGCAAGTACAGTGAGACAGTGAGGCATACTGAGATCTACACTGCCCAGACTGATACCAGCTGCTCTTCAAATTCTCCTATACACACACACACACCCATATATACACACAAATACATACATAAACACATACACGCATAGACATGCATGCTCATGCTCATGTAGACATACACACAAATACATACTTACAAACACACACACGTATGTACACACACACACGTCTGATGATGGGCATGATGGTGTTGTCAGAGGTCAGAGGCCACATACTGGTGTGGTCTCCCTTTGACAGTGTTACACATAGAAAAGCTATCAGCCTCTCAGCTATAATGCTCATTAGCCTTTCCTCTCTCTGATCCAGATATGTTCAATAGACAGGACTGTTGACAGCTAAGAACATTGCGCATTACCAGCCTTTATTACTAGGTCCATAAATTCTAATCACCGCACACAGTGCAAAGATAAATAGTCAAAGTTGTGATCTGATGCAGTTTGAAAGATGGCAGGGACAAAAGGAGACCGTGCAACGGATTTCTGATGAGAACTGAAATTAGTCTCACTGTTGAAAAGCACTCAAGAGATGAAAACTGTTTTACTATGTGCAATTAAATTTTTTGTTCAGCCAAATCCACAACAAAGATGATGTAGGTATATCACTTGTGTAGGATGTCAGAGTGAACTGATTGTTAGTTGCTGTGGAGAATGATCTGTACAAAAGCATTAAATAATTACTCCAATATTGTTTAAATTACTGTGGATGACCATTACTGACAACACATTCCAAAAATAGGTTGTTGTCCAAATGCTTACAGAAGGAAAGTCTGATAGTCTCAATTAAAAAAGCCTAGGATGGCACGAATGAGTCTTTATCGAGTTTAACAGCAGAACTATGGGGGGTTAGAGTTAACTTAAAGGGGGGAATTTGGGCCTTGGGCCAATGTAGAGCCTGTGAAGGACTTGGAAGATGGGGGTACATTAATATGCAAAGTGGGGCCTTTTTGGAAAATAAAGTCAGGCAGAAGCATTTGAGTTCATTCCTTCAGCAAAGACTGACAGGCCAGGATCTGCCCCAGGACTGTACTCAGATCAGTCTGGTGTTAATTCTGAGATGGTTTCTGATGCTAATCTCCCCTGTTTTTCATGCAGTCTTCATGTACCTCCCAGGGCTGTTGTTAAGACTGAGTCTGCTCTACCTTTCATGAAGGAAAGGTCATTTAGCCTTACCTTGTGTTTGTCTCCATCTCTCAGACTGGAAAAAAATGCAAAAACAAAAGGAGATAAAAAAAGAAAAAACACATAAATTTATAAACAGGACCTCTCACCTCTATTTATCTGGTTTAGTGGGAAAAAATCCATCACACAAATTCATCTTTCACTTTGAAGTATAATTGGATTTGTAGCTCCTCTATCTTAGAGCCACTCAAGTGAGATTTAATGATATCATCTATGCAGTACTTCATTTTCTCCAGTTGTGCTTCAAAATAAAAGCTTTCTATTTACAATGCATAAAATGCAGCTCTTCCAGGAGGCGCAAAGAAGGCAATCACCCCCTCCCCCCTGGCTGCAGACTTGTAGTGGAACATGTGCAATCTCTAGGTTTGGTCCTCTGATTGCTCGATCTCTAGGTTTGGTCTTCTGAGTGCTAAATCTCTGGGTTTCCTTCTGTGAGCACTGAATCACCAGCTTTGGCCTTCTGAGAACTGGATCTCTTTGTTTGGTCTTCTGAACACTGGATCTACAGGAGTGTTATTCTGTAAAGCCTATACAAAGCCAGTGACATGAGACTTTCCACAGTGAGGAGATGAGGAGGGTGGCAGGTGCTAGGCAGACACCCAAAGTGGCTCACATCCCTCACATGCTGCATATTATCCACTTACACAGCTGGATATTTTCGGAAGAAATTCTACTTACTTACACTGTTCAAGGGTATAACAGCAGCGCCATACCTGGGAAATGAACTTGTAATTTCGACTCTGAAATCACTGTGCCACACTCCTGCCAAGATACAGTATGCTAACGATGCTAGCTGCCAAGAGAAAATTGTGACTCCCGTTGTTACTGATATGACTAAAGTTCTCCTCTGGAGCATGAATCATGTTTTAAAATGACTTGCGTTCATGTGGACACCATGGGTTACCTGTCAAAGTTTAATGTGATGCCAACCCTAATGGAAGTAGTGCTAAAAGTATTATTTTCTAATGTGTAATGATCTCCTGCACTACAGCGCATGCTGGTACCTTTTCCCATTTGAACCCCCCCCCCCCCAAAAAAAATGTTACTGAAAATGACATGGTCAGTCTGCTACTGGCTATACATTTTCAAGACTGACCAGTTCAAATATCAGTAAATAAAAAGGATTATAAATAGAGTTCAGAATGATCGCACCACTGTGCTTTCTGAAGAAAGTGTGGGCCTGCAGAGCATGGAGAACTCTGTCATCTTCATAGGAGACTTTAGATTTCCTCTGACTCCCTGTTCACTCCAGCTTCTATAGCTGGGTGTCATTATTGGCATCATGTTATTTACAAAATCACTGGACAGATCAGCAACATTACACCTGCTCCCAGCCTGTCTGCTGGCAGCAAGACCAGGATGTGTTTTTTTTACAAATCTCTCATTAATAAGCTGATGGAAAAGAATCATTTTGATGGCTAGATATTTGGCATGTTTATGTGTACAGCCCAATGCATATTGATACTGGGCACTACAAACAAACTCAGCACCTACAGAATACATAATTGGAAGAGCTCCTCAAACACTAATGGGTTTCCTCACATTAACAGCTATTGTTCTTTCACTATCTGTACCGGAGCTTTGTGTTGAATAAAATCCGTGTGTGAACCCACCCGTGGGTAATGACCAATAACTCTTTTTATGCGTCCCACATTAAGGTTCTGGTATTTTCTTGGGGGAGCAATCAGCGAATTTCAATTCCCTTTCTCAACTGGACTCGGTCAGACATTACACATGGCATATGAATAGCAGGTTATTAGCCCTCTTTAAAGGATATTGTTGTCATTAAAGAAATAATGGATTTTCTTGGATCACAGTAGATGAATATTTATAAGGTCAGGAATTTACTTAAGAGCTATTTATATTCATTCCATGCCTCTCATTGCCTCAGTAAAAGAGAAGAAGAGAGAGGGAGAGAGAGAGAGAGAAAAAGGAGAAGAGAGATGGGAGAGAGATGGAGAGAGACATGGATCTTACTGGCCTGGCCAAACATACGCATTGTGACTGAGCAAACATGTTCAAAAAGGGACAAATAAAAGACAGTTGTGACATGTGCTAATGATGTCCTTCTGCTCTCCCCCATTCTCTGATGACCCCCTAAGAGGACTCATGGAGCAGGCAAGGAACACACCCCCGCGGGCCATCTCATTAGGGAAGGCCAGTTATCCACATCACAGCTTTATTTTGACTATCCAGATCAGCAGGGTCCTCACATTCATCGCATGTGGTGAGAGATGGCTCTTGACTGGATACACTGCATGTCTCTCGTAGTATAGCAACATGCTTTCGCTTAGTCAGTTTTGCTGTTTCCAATGCAATGTATGACTTCTTCATACAAATAGTAATGAATAATGTTAGTAATGCTAATGCTCACTGAGAATCAGTGGGATGTTTAACCCCATATGCCAGCAGTAGCATCACATCAAGCATAGCCATAGCATTGGCTGCACCAGAATAAACAGGAAACACAAAGCAAACCAGGAAAAACCAGGTTAGCACAGCCAAAACACAGTCCAAACCTGGGGCCTTGTTAATATGATGTTTCTTGAAATTAGACTAAATTACACAACATATTTTTTACAGAGTATTTATGCCCATGTAGATGCTTACTGTAAAATATATATGTCCATGTAGCTACTGTACTGTACTGTATATACCCATGTAGATGCTGCACATACCTGTAATGCTCTAGTGTCAGTCACAGCTTTTTCATTTAAATAAATCATTAATATGTTGTATTTGTACATGGTTAGACAGCCACTAGCTATGTCACAGGGAGCTAACCAAGAGGCCTCATGAGGAAAGGAAAGGACAAAGTGCTGAATGACATCCCAGGAGCACTATACACAGACAGCACCCCAAGACTTAGGGTTAGCAGAGTAGCAGGTCAACAGGTTTCATTTAACCTGAGTCTTTCAGACTTGGAACAGCATGTGGTGCGGCTTCCTGCACAAATAAACTTTTGAAGTACACATTCATGATATTATAAAAAAAACGAACAGCAGGGGTGCTTTTGAATGCATAGCACTAGGGATTTGCATTTCTGTGTGTATTTGTGTCCGATACCAAGAACATCCTGTGACAAATGAAAAGCCACAAGTATGCACACGATTTAAACGCATTCCGTTTCCGGGACAGAATTACAGTGCACCACCATTAGTGGTGATTGAGGTGAGCTATGTCCGCCTCACTCTGAAGTGCTTTGTAAAGACAGTTATTATAGACATAATTATAATCATCATTATTTGCAGAGCAGGAACAGGAAGTCTGCTCTTGAGCGTGTGAGTGGTCTCTTCATCATCGCAGTGAGGTGTGGAAGCTGAAATCAGCCGGCAAGCGGCAGCTGTGACAGCAGAGTTACTGCTGACCGGTCCCTCCATCTCATCCTGCAGGCATCCACACATGGAGGGGAAGGGGCGGTGAGAAAGAGAGGCAGGTGAGACTGTGAGAATGCTCTCCATGCGGGGACATGCACATGTACCTGTGAAGCCACAGTCTGGGACTTTTTGCTCTTCTGATGCTTAACATTTTGCCAATACTGTGGTCTGTCCAACTCCTCACCCGGTCCTCCAGTCTTTGCGATTGTGCCTGTGTTATCCATGTGAACCCTGTCTAATACTCCTGTTCTACCCGTCAGATTTGATATTGATCAGTGAATATAAAAACAAAGACAAGAAAGCTGAGCAAGGGTTAAAGAAAATACATGAATGTTAAGAATCATCATAATTCAAACAGGTGTGAAATGTATTGGTAAAACATAATGGTATGCTCTCATTGTGTTTCTCTTGCTTTGGCACTGTACTGAGATGATGAACAAGGCATCACCATAACTGAAGTCCACCAGCTGCTCTCTGGAAATGTAGGCTTTTTCATAGCATGTCCTCACAAAATGCTCAGAAAAATCTATTCACTTTCTGGGCAGCTAATTTGCCACATTGTCATGGTGAATTCAACACAGCAGAGTGAATTCTATCCAGAACTCTTCACATAATCTGACCTTTGATCCACCACACAGAAAGCACAAGGAATCTGAGAAAGCATGTCAAAGATTTCATTTCATTCCACGTATAGACACTCATCCCAAGGAAGCTCAAAGGAGCAGGAAATGGAAATGGAAAGGAGCTGAGAGGAGCCGAGAGGGGTTTTTCAGGCAAATGGTGAAGGATGCTATGTGCTAGCTAAGCGTTTGCATTGGGGTCTTGTGAAATTGGCACAGCTGGCCTGTATTCACTGGTGGTCAGCTTTATCACGCATCATGGACGTCTCTGATACAGTGTTTACAGACACCACCTTGGTTGAGGTTAGTGAACTTTGGTTGAAATGAAGTGAACCAAAGATGAGCTGCTGGAGCCTCATACAGGGTTTAGGCAGCCCTTACTGTATTTACTCACCATTACTGACTCTTACAGTATGATAGAACTGTTTATGCAACTGTTTATGCTGGTTCGATTTCCCACTGGGACACTACTGCTGTAGCCTTGAGCAAGGTACTTAACCCAGAATTGCCTCAGTAAATATCCAGCTGTATAAATGGATAACATGTAAAAACTGTAACCTATTTAAGTTGCTCTGGATAAGAGCATCTGCTAAATGATAATAATGTGAAGAGTGAATGTTATGAGTTTTCTAGAGCAAGGACAGGGATAAACTGAGACAGACCATGGATGGTCAGTAGTGAGGTCTGATTCCAGTTCTGCTTCCCGCATGTGGTCATTGGTCAGGTCTGATCCCAGGTACTCACAAGAGACTGCACACTGCCCCTAGTCGCTGTAAATGTGCACCTCCATTTGCTCATTTTTAGTTCAGTGAAAGTGCTTGGAATGAGTTGCTAGATGACTACTAGTGCAAAATCACAATAACAATTTTGAATCCAGTTTTAAATGTGATAAAATTTGCATCATTATCTTAAATTCCCTTGTTGTAAACACAGCAGGAGAACTGAAAAGGGGAGATGACAACAATTTGACTCAAAGTCAAACACACACACACACTCCTGTCTCTAGTGCTACTCCAATGCAACTCCAGCCCTACTCCACTGTTACTCCAGTCCTGTGCCTGCCCTGCTCCTGGCCTTTGCCAGTCCTATTCTAATCCTAGTCCAGCTCTACTCCAGCTGTACTACAGCCTGTTCTCTCTTTGCCTTCCTCCCTTCCTGTAAAGGCAGGAGTAATGACCCTCATCATCCCTGCTCAGGCGTAACCTCGCGGATGAGAGAGAGCTGTAATCGTTTTCTCCCTTTACTGCTGCTTTCCGCAGACCTGACAATGCATCACGAGGCTGTAAGAGCAGCCATTTCCTGCTGAAATTAATGAGCGATAAATAAATACATCGCATTATCAGGATGGTGGCAAAACTCAAGGGAGAAACAAAAAAGAAAAAGCCTAGAACAAAAGCTGATCTAAGACTATGGGCCAGAAAGGAATGCGTTCCCTGCCCTTTGCTCAGGCCCACCTAATGTCACATCTCAAAATGGCCAATGAAACACTCTGAACTACCACTGCCACGGCAAAACTGTATACAGTGCCATTCATTAGCATTTCAAAGCTCTCCTTCTCACTCACGGTTGCATTTGTGATAATACACAGATGAACCCTGTTAATTGCTGACTAAGACTAAGATAATAAAAACAATACCCACAACACAGAGGAGGAAAAAGAGATGAAGATCAAAGACATGCAAATATCCCATGAGGAACAGGGGAAGAGCAAGGGATTTCAATATCATATTACACACTACAGAGATTTCAAAATCCAATCTCAAACACCATGGAGATTTCATTATCATCACATCACACACTATGAGGATTGAAGTATATAAAACACCACAGCGATTTCAAATTAATATCACACGCTATGGCGATTTCAGTATCATATCAACCACCATGGAGATTTCAGTATTGTATCACACACTACAGAGATTTCAATATCATATTGTACACACATGCAGGCCAGCACACACACACACACACACACACACACACATTTACGTATGCGCACACTCTGAATGAGAGGGTGAGGAATTTATTCAGAAACAGCACATCCATTATTTGTGACTCCCATTGAAAATGGCTGTTTAAACCTCTCACTGGGGCCTTAGCCACTTACAGCAGACGGTAGAGCGTCACAACTTACAAGCCAGCTTTCTCTCCGTGTCTCTCACCTTTTCACCCTCCTCTCTCCATTACTCATTCTTCTCAATTTCTACCCCCTACTTTCTACTTCTCTCTCCCCCTCCTTCTCCCCCCCCCTCCATAACCTGCTCTCTGTTTCTTCTGCCTTGTTCTTTATGTACACATGATTAATTGGCTCTTCTATTGGCCACAAATCTTGAGTTGCACAACCACCATAACATAATATTTCTCACATATGTCAGTTATTAACTGTGGTGGGCTGAGAAGTAAATACAAATAGTCACCTGCGGGCCAGGTATCCATCTTCTGCCATGGATTTTCTCACTGCGGTGACAACTGACAACCGAATACTCCGAATACAGGTCACAGTCCTGGAGCCCTTCATAGAGTCATATTAAAGTGTGAAATCCTGGCATCACCTTGCCTCAGAGAGCGAGACAATGAAGCACCCTCTTGTTATGACAAACTGCTTCCCTACATTCATTGAATTCCTCTTAGAAAATATCTATTATCCCTTACTTAAAGCAGCCTGTAATAGCATGATTATAACACACCCGTGGTATTGAGGCTAAGAGTGACACATAGGTTAAGAAAGAACAAGGTCGCGACTGTATTTTATTACTTCACATCCAGTTATTTGAAAGCTACGTGCTCAAGCAGACACAACAAACCCACAGGGGCCTGTCCACCCTGAGCCAAGCATGTCTCAATGACAGAGTGTCAAGGCTATCGAACGTCAGGGGAATGAGCAGTCTGCTTCAGCGGGCACATGGTTAGAGGGCCTGCCCTGCCCCCCCGGACAGAGAGGGTTCACTCCCCAGCTGCATCACATTGATGATTTACATACTGGTATCAATTGCCTGTCTGCTTGGCACTTGCATTTAAATGAGATGCATTGTGGGTAACAGCTCTCTTTTGGGCTAGCTTTCTGCCCAGGAGGTGCCCCCTCCACAGCGGTCGTTTAGTGGCAAAGAAATGGAGATAACTGCTGCCCCTGTGAGCCACCCCAGAGCAGATATAGCTCATTTCTCCTGAGCAACGTGTGCACCGGGGTGACCTTTGTGGATGACAAATGTAGAGAGCTTGTCACATTTCCCACAATCCATCCAGCCCTTTAGAGAGAGCCCAGGCACAGAGCCACCAGGGCCATATATATGTTAAAGCCACTAAAACACGTTAAGATAAGTTAAATACCTTCATTTTTCAAAATAGGCCTCATTCAGTAATATTCACATCAAAAATAACAGCTCACTTCTGAAGAGCTTTTGAGAAGGCAGTGACACACTAGCCATCCCAGCTCTGAAGAGACAACCATAAAGCCATCACACTATCTATGCTTTGTTGTCTGTCAGACAGTGATGATATTTCTGCCCATTTAATCTCCTCCAAATAATTTCCTCTGTCGTCAGTGTCTGGGTTTCGAATGGAAGGCTCTGAAAATAGCCATGTTTTTTATGTAATGCCCTGCAGCTATGCTGAATTCAAAGCCTCTTGTCAAATATTAAGTGTCAAGGTTGAAAGGCAGTGTTTCATGGAGTGTAGCATAGTGGTAAGGAGCGGGACTCTTAACTGAAAGGTTGCTGGTTCAATTCCCCGCTGGAGTAATGCGGTCATACCCTTGGGCAAGGTACTTAACCCAAAATTGCCTTACTAAATACCCAGTTGTATAAATGGGTAGCATGTAAAATATTGTAGCCTATGTATGTCATTCTGGATAAGAGCATTTGCTAAACGCCAATAAGGTAATGTAATGAGAGGATGGGATGTTCCACTAGAAGCTCTTTAAGTGAGAGAAAGTACCCATGCCATATGTGCTGACCCTGGGCTGGTCCTGCTCATCTGTAGAGAAGCAGACCAGACGCATTGGAGATTTCTTTCTATTTTCAGACTCCCCCTGTATCGCTGTCAGATCCACACCATAGGATGCGAGTGCATGGCATTTTGATTTATAAACAATGTGAATGTTCCCCAGGTAAAAACTGAAATATGAAAAAATCCAGGATCTGCACTCTGATATGAAGCTCATGGTCAGTGGTTTCATAAAGTGAGAGAAACATTCACAACTTTATCACCACGGTGCAGTCATTGTTCATAACATAGCTACGGCTGATAATGGTTGATAATGGCCAATACTGGCTGATTATATTGAGTATGGCATGAGTGTTATTACATCTGATTATGACATTATTGCTGATAACAGTGTTGGTTATAACTGACTGGTTACAGCTGATTGCGGAGTTGGTTATGGCCGATTGTGGTGTTGGTAATATATTTAGCTATATATAGTTGATTGTGATGTTAGCCATACATTGCACAAGATAAGCAGATTGACACATTGACAAATGGACACATCTGTCAAACATGGAGGATCAGCACTTCTTTGGAAAAAGCAATGAAGAGAGAGAAATATGATGCAGAAGAATGAGGAAGTTTTGTTATTAATATGAATGCAAACCTTCATCTCTAAGCTCTTAAATAAGCACGGCTTAGTGCAGAGTAATTATTAGCCTGTAACTCAATCCAGTGACATAAGTGAGCTTTATTACCTCACAGAACACACACTTCCACACCATAATGGTCATGCAATGAACACACAACACATAGCGACATCTGCACACATGCACACAGACGTGCGCAGACACACTCATGCACACTTTCTCAAACACAAGTAGGTAAAACACACACTCACACTATGAGAGGTAAAATGGCTCACACACACACACACACACACATTCTCAGGTGAGTGAGCATGGCTGGCAGGTGGTTTTGGAGCAGGAGTCAGTGGGACATTTTGGGAGATAATAACAGGTATGCTGCCATTCTCATTGGAGGAGGAAAAAGGAGAAACACTGAGCTAGTAGAACCCCCTCACCCCTCCAATGGTGACAGGGTTTACATTGCCATGGAGCAGAGTCTGAATTTTAATAGCACAGGAACGCAGCCTGAGAATGCACTCAGTGAAGATTAAGCCCTCATGACATTTAAATGCCTTTTAGTATCACCCTCCCCTCCAAAAAAGCACACACAATTTACATCCATCAGTGAGATCGCAGCCATTTTTTCATTGAGAGGAACCCCGAGGTGGTGAGACGGCCATTGTGCCAGCCTCAGATGACGGCCTTGGAGCCAGCCTCTGCCAGTCAGATATGGCGGCTTGAACTTTAGTGACCTGATGTGAAAAGGGAACATCAAAGGAATAATAAAATAGGAATTTTATCTTTAGAGCTGCTCAGATACGCCTGGGTGGGCTAATATCATTTTATCATTATTCATAACTATACCCACATTTATCTGCTTTATGTGCCGGAGGAATGCTCCGCGATATTCAGAGGTAGCAGCAGTGTGGGGTAGTGGCTTGGGAACTAGCTGTAACCACAAGGCTGCTGGTTCAAATCCTAGATAAGGCACTGCTCTTGTATTCCTGAGCAAGGTACCAAGCCTCCATTGCTTCTGTACATACAGTAGCCAGATGAAGAAACAAATAATATGTAAATGTGCTGCAATAGGGTGTCTGGTCTACTATTTCTGCTGTTACTACAACTAATAATAATAATAATAATAAAATTATTGGATCAAAAGCCATGGGCTGAAAGCAGAAGCAGAAGGACTGACCATTGCTGCCCAAGACCAGAGCCTTGCCACCAGATCCTACCACCATTGAATAATCAAAGATGGAACAGATTCGTTCTGCAGGCTCTGTGGTAAATTTGAGGAAACCATCGACCCCATTATCTCAGGCTGTCCGGGACTGGCAAAAACAGAATATATTTCCAGACACAACAAAATAGCAATGTATCTGCACTGGAAGATCTGTAAGGAATACAATATTGAAAAAAACAAACAAGTGGTACCAACACCAACCCAATACTGTGGCTGAATCTAATGGAGGTACAATTTTATGGGATATGCCAATTCATACTGACCGACAGATAAGTGTGAACACACAAGACCTTGTTACCAAAATGAACAGTGAAAGAAAGTGTATATTGATTGATGTAGCTGTACCATCAGAACGAAACACATCTGTCAAGCTAACTGAGAAACTGTCCAAGTACAAGGATCTTGAGATTGAAATCAAAAGGATGTGGGGATTGTCCACAGAGATTATACCAGTGGTTATAGGAGCTCTAGGACTAGTAAAAAAAAAAAAAAAAAAGAAGAAGAACAAGGCTACAAGGCTTGGAAATTTTTTCCAGTAGGATTCCAAGCAACATCAACATCCAAGTAGTACAGAAGATAACCCTCCTAGGAACAGCGCACATTTTGTGGAGGGTGCTCTCCGTTACATGAAAGACAATCTATCCTATAGCACCCAAGGACCATTGTTTGGACCCGGTTCTATAGATGTATTACAAGATGCAAGAAAGAAAATATAAAATAATAATAATAATAATAATAATAACAACAACAACAACAGGCATTATGTTCACTGCATGTTCTGCAGAGTAGGAGTTTTTAAGGAGCTGGGTTTGTCTGAGGTCAGACATCTGGCACGGCAGAATTCTGGACAAGAACTGTGGGGCCCGTTAACGCCGACACACTCCTGGGGGAGGACTTTAACAGGAGTCATCGGAGCGCTCCCTCTTTCTGACCCATGGCTCTGCAAGTCCCGGCAGGGGTCACCTACAATGTGAGAGAAATGAAACACAGCCATTCCGGCTCTGTGGCTCTCAGCATCTGCACCGTAATGAGGACAACATGGAATAAGACAAAGGAAAAAAAAAAGAAACTCTGTGACTAATGCGGCGTACTGATGGCTACGGGCTACGGGGACTGATGTAGCCGTAATCAAAGCTGACAGTTGCAAAGCAGGAGTTTGGAGATTTGATTATGGTGTTAGACATTGAGTGCTGTGAGCAAACACACACTCCACATCATTTGCAGAAGCCCAATAAAAAGCTGAAAAGTTATGCACATTTCCACAAGAAGCATTAAAACAGAAGCACACTGTGCTCAAATTATGTCCCAACTTCCTCTGTTCCCGTCATAAACTAGACATACTTTACATGAACACACTGATGTTGTTTTTCTGACTGCTGAGCTGGTAAACTCACCTTCATTCATCCACAAGCACATTGACTGTGTTTATCAAGCTTCGTTTTGGTCTAGATCTTCTTTTATGTCTTAAGGCTGGAAGGATGAATGAATAACTCCAAACCTCAGCGGCTCTAACTTGGGTATACTTTCATCATGTGGCAGAGAACAACATGTGTTTAAAATACAGCATCTTTACCAAAGCCAACCCCATTCCAGGTGCCAGAGAAAATACTGTAGGTATAAGAATATCATTTTCCATCATGTGTGCTCCCTGGTGGGGTTACACCATTTCAACCTGGTAGCCTGGTAACCATCCAGACCCTACAGTATATGCCAGCTGCATCATAAACAAAGCTGAACATGTAGAAGAGGAGGTCTTGACAGAGTCCAAGCATTCTACCATCTGAATTCCCTAAGTTTACCTTTTGCTCTGGGTTGGTGACAAGAGTAATTCTGCATTCCCCTGGTTGGCCCTGGGCTCTGGGTTCGCACCCAGAGTAATTCTGCATTTCCCTGTTTGGCCCTTGGCTCGGGGTCAGCACCGACTGTGATGTACGGCCTTGCTGAGCCTGGCGGACCCCTCCCTCATTATAAATCTTTCAGCGGGGCTATTTCAACCCTCCAAAACAGAGGCGAGATTCCTCCACCCTCAGGCACATTCTGCATGCATTATTTAATACAAGACCGTGATACAGTAAAAAAAAAAAAAACAGTGCGGACAGCAGAGAGGATCCTGGGATATTTAAGTCAGAGACTCTCTCTGGCGCAGGACTGAGTGCATTCAATGTATTGAGGGTGTATTAATGGTTTTTAAGCCTTCGTGTAGCAGCGGTTATGTCGTTTTTTTTCTTAATCTGGTTTTATGATTCCCCTCTAAACCTTTGTACAATCTGGGTATTTACACTGCTCTGCAAATCCTGCCGAAGTCCTGACTGCACAGCCATACCAGGCATTCTCGGCTGCAGTGGAAATCTGATTCCAAATACTGCAGCTAATTGGATTTGCAGAAGTGGGCAGATAAATCCTATTCAAACACACACATCCTTTGGCCTTTTTACTGCTGGAATCAGACTCCACACCTTAATCTTGTATTATGCTTGACCTTTCCCTACAGAACAGCTAAATTCTGTCATTAGGAGAAAGTTTCCCTCTTAATGAAAACCAAATCGGAGGCCTTTTCATGCATGCAGCAAACAATCCCTTAGTATCTTGTGACAGGTGTGACCTCTCTCTCTCGGCATGACAAAAATGGTATTTGAATTGTCAAAGCATTATACATGAATGATATATAAAGTAACAATGGTAATGAAGACTAATTATACAGTAACAGTAAACCTACACAACATTTCTAATTTTGATTATAATAATAGCAAAGTAAAAATTAAGACATATTTACAAACGTAGGTGGACAGACACTTGTGAAACATACTTACATATATTCATACCAAAAGAAATGAAAAAGATGCTAATGAATTAAATGAATTAAATAAATGAAATGAAGCCACTACTAATACTAAAACTAACTGAACTTATAATTCAGTAGATCTGAATCTTAACTGAGTTAATTAATACTTAAAATTAACTCAAACTGTTATTAGCTATGTATAATTGTAGTTATATGTCAATTATACTGATCTTACTTTCTAGAAAAAGAAAATTGAGTTGAGAAAAATTTCATACGAACTGGGTGGCACTAAATTGATTCTGAATTGTTTTTAGTGAGAACACTGTGCTGGAAAAGTATGGATTAGACTGATTTCTCATTTTCAATCAAAATTGACAATCAAGTTATATCTAATCTCTTTTAATTGTTTGGAAATTATTTTCGTAACAGAGATTGATTGATTGACTGAATGATTAGGTGTCAGTGATACTTCAACTGCCCTGTCTCAGAGCAGAGTTTGTAATTTAAGGTATGTCAGGTAAAGGGGAAAAGTTCAACTTTAAAAAGAAGAGAATCTGAAAGGTCTCTCTCATAATGCCTAGAGTGTGTGTACATGCACTTCACGCCAGTGAAATCTTCATTTCAAACTGAACAAACAAGAAAGGCCTCCAACAATTCCTCCATAACCACCCCTTTCCTGATGAGTGCCTGGCTGCTCAATTTTGCGACAAGGACAGAAATCTGCATATGTAAAGAGGGTTATTCCCAAAGGCACCAATTAAATCTCCCAGAAGCTTAGCAGCGTTCCTAATTCTGTCTCTTCACTGTTGTGCCACAACCTGTTCACAAAGACTGGGAAGCTGCAAGATAACGAGCAATTAATGACGGGCGAGAGCATTGACGAGGCGAAAAGCTATTAGTCACGCATTAGTCTGGAATTACTGAATAATCTCATGCATTTACATTATAATCGGATGTTGGGTATTCTTGAGTTGCGGTCGTTCAAGTTTGAGTGAACTTTAACTTCTGATTAAGCATTCTTGACATTAATCAGAAAAAAAAAAACTGGCAAGGGTGACGTACATAAAGCCCATCCTCCTATCAGTCCTCCTCATATCAAACTGATTCGGCACTGAAGCTGAATTAAAAGGCGAATGATCTGTCTCCCAATACCAAACTGGTTCTGCTCTGAAGCTGAACTCAAAGCGGAACGATCTGTCTCCTGAAACTGCTGGTTCAGCACAGAAGCAGAATTCAAAGGCGAATGATCTTTCAGTAGGTTCAGCAGAGAGTGCTTGGTGTCTGAGACACATATGCCTGAGCCTTCCAGTTTTAAATTTTATTCTTCCTTTTTCCATATAACAAGACAGGGGCACAGTCTTCACAGCACCTGCTGCTTCCTGCTCCTTTGTCATCATATCCTGTTCCCAAGTTATTATGTCCTGTTCCTGGTCTATTCTGTTACTAGGTTTCAGTATCCCATTAGCATGTTGCCGTGTCCCGTCAGTGTGTAGCCACTTCCCATTCACGTGATTCCATGCCCTGTTACTATGTCACTGTGTTCCTCTCCAGTGTCGCCAGGTGCAAAGTTAAACACGTGAACAAAATGCATTTTGTTCTTCAGAGTGTTTCAGAAATAGTCCTTTTCATAGCAGGATAGAGTGTTTCTGGATGGCCTGACATGTTCTGACTGAATAAAGGAAATAAAAGACCATGGGCGGGATGAATTGCTGAACTGAATTTCCCTCTCAGTGACTGCACACCTTGAATAACTCCATCAGTTCAGCTCCACCTCTGACAATAGATGTAATCATTAAGCTAGCATCTCCTATTGTGTGCTTACAAAAAGCTTGCACTACAGACCGACGTAAACCATGATGTCTGAACAACCTGTGGTCTCTGGGCTGTGTTCTGATTTGTGCATGGGAAACAGAACTCACAGAATTGGGAAGTTGAGTGACGCACACCACAAATATGAGGATACTGAAGATGACACAATACAATACTTTTTAATCAAATACAATACCACACAGTCTTTAGTAATTTCACACAAGGCTAATTTATTTTGAGTTCATACACAATCACACACTTGCAGAAATACCCTGCTATCCAGAAATATATAATACCACCCCTTTATACGTGTAATATGCGGTTTACATGATCACAACCATGGCAGGATACTGATAAAAATACAGAAATTTGAGCAGAATACTACTGTGAGGAATTATTACTTCAGAATACTAATTAATAGAGATCAGAACTAGATGGTTATTAATGAGAACAATCATGAAATAATAGCATTGGGGAAAGAAGGCTAAGGAGAATTTCTTTGATCCTGCAAGCACAGTGGAGGATACAGGTCTGGTGCGCTACCTAACCTGGGCTAATAATTACCTTGCTGATCCTGGAACAGCCACTCACAAGCCCCACTGCCCATCTAGGTGACCCCACCGCCCATCCTACTGACCCTGGTTCAGTCACAATTTTCTGCATATTTACATTACATTGTTTCTGCAGACTTACATTACATTGTTTACCTAGTTTGGAGTCTCAGAATACCCCCAGAGACTACCGTCTAGACTTGTGTATTTCCCATCAAAATATGCACCAGAGCCACAAAAACAAAAGTGTAAGAAGATTCAAATTCAGTTACAGCTGGACTGTGTTTATAATTGTTTCACGGATCCCCTAACCTGGTTGGTCCGATTAATTAAATAGCACATGCATTTATACTCTTCAACATAGCGCAAACTAATTAACTTATGGGGCTCATTAAACCGTCAATTTAACTATGTTGCCTGCAATTCCAAAAATATCCCAGATTCCCGCATGACAACCAGCTGATGTACAGTCCTTTGGAATGGATTTAAACAACGTCTGAGCCCGTGCTTCCTCGCGCAGGCGAGCCTGCAGCTCTGGCTCTCTGGGTTCCGTGTATTTCACAGGGAGCTGTTAACCGCGTAGCAGAATGAAGCCCTCGCTCACGGTGAGAGGCGGCTGGCAGGTTATCTGGCGCAGGGCAAAATACAATTTAAAACGTGTCAGAAAGCGGCCGGGCGCACCCCGACGACGCGCCCACATTGAGAGTGCGCACTCGCAACAGGTCTGCAAGCACCTGTCACACAGCTGATACGAAAACGCATTTTCGCATCCTGCCCCGTGCATGTAATGAGTAAGGCATGAGCGATCATGCACCTGCAGATACACTGCTGCAGGGGCGCTGGAGGGCTGACGCAGAAACGACAATTTCATTACAGGTGTGACTGCCTAAGTCACAGAGCATTCTTTCGGTTCCGCAGAAAGACCATCGCAGTTTCACAATCAGCACGCGCATCCGACCAAACTACATCAGCCTCACTAACGGGCAGCCGACAAGTGAGTGAATGCTACGGCGATTCCGGTGCTGCCACATTTTGACAAACAGCACACTTTGACACACATCCAATCTAACCAGCATGCTTATTTTTCGGTGCAAAAAAATTAAACTGTTGTTAATTATTTTAAATGCCCAACATATTGATTTTGGCAGTTGCTGAGATTGACAAAAATGTTCTGTTCGATTAAAAAAGAATGCCATCATGCACGCAAGTGGCTTTAATTTGTTATGGACTAAGTGCATAGCACTTTGATTGAGTCTTGGCCTTCGTGTATAATCAGGCTGAGAGGGCCAAGTCATTCATTCAGTTTGGAACAGTAGGAACAGAAGAGAACATTGTGAAGGAGCAACCCCTTTCACTGGTAATGTGAATACCATTGTAGTCATATTTGTGCTGTTTATGTTGTAATATTTATGCAAATGTCACTCCATTATTTACACCCTTCAGTCAACTGCCAAATAAATAAAATAAAATCTCATCTATATTAATGTGGAACTAATGTAATGATTTGCCATTTATTTAATAGGGCATTATTTAATAGCAGCTTTATGCAGTGACGATTGGCAACAGTGTGTAATAATGGGTCTTGTAACAAGAGGGTTGCAGGTTTGAACTCTGAGTGGGACACAGCCGTCACACCATTATACACCTGAGCAAGTTAGAGTAGGCTACTTAACCTGAGCCACTATATCAAATAGACATCCATCTAAATAATAACATGCAGAAAGTAAGCTATGTAATGACGGGTGCCAGCCATCTGCTGTGGCAGTAGCCATGGAGTGTGACATGAAAATGTATGTCTGCAGGCTTTAGCTGGAATTGATTCATTGATAATGACCATTAGCTGGTCCAGAACAGCTGTAGGTGCAGCAGTGTGAAACAAATAAAGGGAAAGATACTTTGCAAAGTGAAAATTCAGGCTCATCGTCACCTCCTGAGACTCCACCATTTTGATTTTCCTTTCAGCATATTGTCTTTGTTTTGTACAGTCCTTGGTCTCTGTGTTTTTTCAAACCTTCTGGTGTTTGAAATTACAAGTACACATGAGGAGAGTCTAGGGTGGCCCATGGGACAAGGGTGTGTACAAGGGAGTAGAAGGCTGAGTAGCTGATCACAGATCCACTTTCTGCATGCACACATACAAGCAGCACAAATGCTCACAGATCCACTTTCTGCATGGACACAGGCAGCACAAACGCTCACAGATCCCCTTTCTGCATGTACACAGACAGCTGGATTGGCAGCAGACTGGCATTCATTTGGAGCAGGCTCCGTGGTTCTGTGGTCTATGGGTTGGAGGAAGTGATGTCCAAAATCAAAGGCAATGCATTCAAATGTAATGCAGCTTTGGAGCAGGTCATTAAAGTGAAATTCTACAAACAGATTTCACCACCTGAACTTGCTAGAGCTTAACCTTCCAGAGGCCATTCAGGATAACAGTTTGAATCATTGTAATACAGGTAGCAATGATAAAAGAAGGGCACACTGCATCTCTCTCTCCAAAATTATAAGCTACTGACACACCATTGTTTTCCTTCTGAGACAGTGTGTAAGATTACTGAAACGCCATTGTTTTCACTCTGAGACAGTGTATAAGCAACTGAAATAATACTGATTTCACTGAGACAGTGTATAAGCTTACTGAAATGGCATCGTGTACTGTCACTGTCGAGCTGGATGCTTTAAGAGGACCTCCAGAGCACTCTTGGGAAGGAGAATATAGAGAAATGAGAGATGCTCCTTTATACTCTTTAAGGGTTATGCTGTCTCAGGAAAAACACTGATCAAAGCCAGTGCATACGAATGCGGCTTTGCAGCACAGTATGGAAGCTCAGGTCAGTGTAACGGAGTCCCATACACATTGGGGGTAAGTGTGGAGGCACATCACGACTACAGCGCGGTGTAGCCCTGCAGCCTGAGCCCTGGTGAGCTGAGACACTGGCTTCTTGTCTCCTGCACATTCACAGCACAATGCAGCTCATCCACGCTGTCTCAGCAAAATTACCTCACCCTCCTCCATTTACCTTACACTTGTCAGACCTTCCTGCAACAGACAGGTGTGTGTGCATGTATGAGTGGGTGTGCATGTATGAGTGGGTGTGCACTATGACTGCATAAGTGTGTGAGAGAGAAAGAGAGAGAGAGAGAGCTGAGCTGTGATAGAAAGGAGGGTGGATGGTAGAGAAGAGTTAGGATTGTAGGCATCGGATCATCTGACCTACAGAGAGGAGGGGAGAAAAGGAGTCATGTAAGGAACGTTAGGAACAGCCAGAAGAAAGATCATATTTTTGAGTCAAGGAGTGTATCGCTATCTGCTGTCATTCATGATTTTACATCCTTCATATAGCGCCAATATCACGATTGATCTCCTTTAACCTACAGTTTCCCCTCATTTCCTGAATTTTGTAAGATTTGACAGGGAATCTTAAATCCCATTTGTTATTTTGATACACAAAAAACCATGACATTTACAGAGGACACCCTCCATGTTGCTCCGCTCCTTAAAAGGTTTCATGTTGCTCCTCTGTTCAAGTTCACCCTTTTTGTTTGTTGTGTCACAGCAAGCATTTACAGTCATAAAGCAACACTCACCGCTACGATTGCCTCAAAGCCTCTGTCTGAAATCAAAGACTACGTATGTAATTATTGTCTCTCGTTTTTACGAAAACTCTGTAACCTGTCATCCTACATCCTCTCACGATTCCATGTCAAACAGGCTGTGATAGATTCAATACATTAAACGTTTTATACCACGGAGCATTTGTCAAAGTGCCTCTTAGGTCCACAAAAGCATGAATGATGCAATTTTATAGACTTTCCACATTAGCATTTCTTTTAAATGCACCGTTAATAATTAAGTATTGATGTTAAAGATGAATTTTGTAATTTGAAGAACTAAGATGAAAATATCCTGTATTAGTGGATCAATGTATTCTTATGGAATTATTTTTATGCTTTTCAGAGCCGCACTGTGGTGTGGTATGTCTAGCAGCATTGTGAAATTCAATGTAGGCCTACATTATGGCCATAGCCCAACAGAAACGTTTATTTTGTAAAATATACCTGTATCATGCTGCCTTTCTGGTGATTCATTTAATACTAGGTAAATCAAACTATGAACTCCTTACCTACGAAATTGATGATGGACAAAACGGGCCTGTCTCACTGTGGCAAATGAAAATTTAACCTAGCAGCAACTTTAACTCCTCTTAAAAAGTGGATGATCCCAAATAGCATGCTTTTTAAACAAGTATGCAAAAACAGCGGGGCAATTCCATTAACCACCAACTCCGGTTTTCATAAAAACAAATTGAAATAACTGATCAAGACATTTGAAAGGTAGGGAATATCTATTATACACACTGACAAATCAACAGACGGGAAGACCATTATGTTTTACATATTGCATTTGTCTTGGAAGGAAAACATTCAAAACTGGAAAGTCATCCTAGCTGACACAGCGTATTTTACGGCCGTGAATTACTCCATGGTTGTGGATGCCATCAAGAAATGCTTACAGCATTTCAAGGTTGATTGCAATAATGAGACAGCATACGACAATGCTAAGTTAAAGGTGGGCCATGAATTGACATCCTACCAGGCTTACTGCCAGCAGACCGCTGCACAACATTTTACAGACATCCCCATTGGTTCTAAAAGGTTGGACTAAATTCAGCAGGTGACAGTGTCGGATGTAAACATTGCTGCATCTTGTGCTTGATTAGTGGTAATTAATTAATCGACGTAGATAATTGGGGAGGTTTAACTGCATAGCTGTTTAACAAGTGACCTCTTGGTGCCGGAGCAGTGAAGTGCACGCAAAAAAGCAAGTGGCCAGGAAACTGAGGGTTCTACTTCTGAAGGACTAAAGGAGGCATTGTGAAGGTTAAAGTAGTAGGCCTATGTACAAAAACGTAATCTGCGGTTGTGAATAACTTCAATCATTGTGTATTTTTAAACATGTAATTAACTGCAAAACACAAGCTGCTGCTCTCTGGGCTTGTTAGTTAAAGTCAAGGGTTTGAATGCATTTGAGACCAAATATGAGGATATAACCTAATATACTAATGCTGAGTTCAATGCAGCCGCTCCGAAAATCAGTTTTATGAAAATGAGTTATATGCTGGTGTGTTGTGGATTATGATGGTGATTGGCTGAACCCAAAACAGTATTGCTGCCTGTGACAGAATGTTTGCAGTCCTTTGGGAGTTCCAATATTCAGTTAAAGGTTCATCTGTATCCTACTAGGCAATGTTCCTCTGCTTTTAAGATATTAAATGTCACTTAAAAATGGTTTCGAAATTCTAAATAAATGAAGTCATAGGGGTCTAATGGTTAGATTGCTAGTTTTTGCTTTACAGGTTCCACTGCTGGCAGCACTTCAGTGAAGAATACTTCAGAGCCTGTGAACAGACACAATGTTAAAAGCAAAGGACACTGTCCATCCCACTTAATCAGGGGGTCTGGGAAACACACAACCCAAAATAACACACTGACTGGGCAGAAGCATTTCAGCAGAGAACCCATCATGTCCTTCCCCGCGGAAAGCGGAATCACTCGCCAGCAGGCCGCCAGCAGAGGTGGTCGGGCACCTGGCCAAATTAGAGCAGGTAACACCTGGTGTGGAATGCGATTGCTTTCACACCTGTAGCTGTGAACGGCCCCAGGCTGTGTGCACTGGGGCATGTGTGCCAGTCTGGAAGGACCTCAATGCCACCAGCGCTGCTGTCCTATCAAACAGTCCGGTCACATTCTCTGCTGGAGAGATTTCATCACTGCGAGCTCCAATGTCTGCAAACAGCAGGGTCTCTCTCCTCACTCCTCCTTTGCATTATATCACATTATTGTCATTCAGCAGACTCTCTTGATGAGAGCGACTCACATAAGGTTACAGCTTTATCCATTTATTCAGTTGGATATTTACTGAGGCAATTGTGGGTTAAGTAGCGTGCCCAAGAGTACAACAGCAGTGCCCCAGTGGGGAATCAAACCAGCAACGTTTTGATTACAAGCCCTGCTCTTTACCACTATGCCACACTGTTGCCCAATGGGTGGTGCATGTTCTATGAAAAGGGGATTTTTTCTATTCCTTCATACTCCCTAAGATTGATCATGACAATGATCAGCAACAGCGTAACAAGTTTAATAAAAACAGGCCATACTGCCCATGTTAACCATTTCTGTGTTCATTCCACAGTAGGGGTCCCCAACATGTTGTCAGAGGGCAAATTTTGGGGCTTGCATTGGAGCCACAAAAAAAAAAAAAAATTACATTCAGAACCAGTTTAAATTTACTACACATTCAGAATGCGTACTCTAAGACAGTAACAAAAAGGACACTCTTACACCTCATGCCATGCAAGTACTGAGTAAAACAGTACCTTTACTTGAAAAAGGGAACTAGCTACACCAAGAATGTCTAAGAGTGGCCTGCTATTGAATTTGACCAATGGGTTTAGACATCACATATTCCCCTCCAAATGGAAAGTGTTTGACAGTGTCTACAACCTTGCTTCATTTAAAAGAAAAAAACAAATTGCATAAAAGCATATTCTCCCATGGAAAACAAACTTTCTATAAACTGATAGCAAACATGGGTATAGGCATGCCCTGAGGGCCAATACAAAAAGCAATTGAAATGAAAGTGAAAATGCCTCATGTGCTTCTTAGCCTGTCCTGAAACTGACTACCTTCAATGTGTAACATTTACATGAGTACTTATTTGAAATATTGCAAGATGAAAATTACATATTTATCAACAAATTTCTGCAAAGATCTCAGCTTTGACTGGATATAAGAATTTCAGCATTTAGAGGCTGTAGCATGAATTCTGTTCTTGCAATAGGCTTCTCTGAGGGAGCAGGTTAAATTTCATGAACTAGGTAAGGAAAAATAATAGAAGTCTTAACTGGCTAGATAGCTAACCACCAATCTCTGACTGTAGCGAAGGGCGAGAGCAGTCACCCCACCCGGCTCTCGCCCTTCGCTACACTGACCAAAGCCAGCATGGGAGGTGACATGCCCTGGTTGATTGGCGCCAGTGCTTTTTCCTAACATGGCATTAAAGCAAAAGCATTTTAAAAAGGCCTGTGAAAAAGCTGACTGACATCTCCCATTCAATAAATGTTTAAAGGAATAAGATTTAAAACAAGGACTAAAGCTGTATTAAACCCAAGGCACAAGACAAGCCCATTCCCTCCCTAGTTTTGTCATTTCTCTCCTCTCCCTCACCACCCACTTCAGTTTTACCACCCGGTTGGTATGGGCAATCAGCTGAGCACTTAACCAATTATCCAATGCCTGCCCAGCTACACACACATTCTCATGCTTCTAAACTGCTGAAGGTGAACCTGATGACAAAAAAAGCTTCTCTATTGCAAGGATGGTGTAATTGAAAACAGGGCCCTGACCACAGACACGTACATCACTGCACAAATAAAAAAGGGAAAATTGGCCATGGTTAAGATTACATCTTCACAGGATTTTGAAAGTGTTATGAGTATAGGCTTTAAGGAACAATCTTTGGGGAACTGCATTTGAAAACCTATAAACCCATAAACCCTATAAGCATCTCTGCCTCCATCATCAAATCCTGTTGCTATTCCGTGCAGTAATAAGGCTTCCTGTGAAAGAATACTTGTTAGTATCAGTGTGAAATTCACACTTTTAACCTATGCCCTCTCATTCTGCGGACAGAAGAAGCAGATGTAGCACTCTGTTTTCAGCAGATACTTCTGATGGCACTACCTCCTTTTAAATATTTTACTAAGCCTCTTCATGCTGTTATTTCAGATGGTTGTACTTTTTTGCTCCCTCTTTGACCACTCTAATGTAAGAACCTCTGCTTTTAGTTGAAAACTGTGAATCCAGAACCTGGATTAAATTGGGTGTTGTTTTTAGATCAAATTCACCAGCCAGATCATTGAAATTCCTATTGCGTCCTAAATGTTACGACTTTCTTGCATGCTGCAAGTAGAGTAGTGCTGGAATAACATACTGTATGCCCTTAATTAGTATAAATATGACTTTCTGCCTCACAACAAAAGAAGTCACCTTCCAAGCCATAATTCAAAATGATTAAACCACAATTGTCAACTTGCTGAATTTCACAAACAAATCACCGTCTTAACACTGGATGATAATTGATATTACACTTCTGCTGTAACTTTCTATTGAAGATAAATTAGAATGGTCTTTGTCATTGGCAAAATTTGGTCATTAGCTGATTATGAGAAACCACACAAGACAGGCACTGAAGGAAGGTACAGCGTAACAATTAATATCCACTGCATACCCCAGGATTGACACAGGAGGAAATGTGCTCATTAACCCATTCCTTCCCTATATTAAGCCTTAGAGGGGAGGCAGTAACACTCTGGAGCTGTAGCGGTCTTCAGATGTGGTATAATAATCATTGTCTCAGATCATGCATGAGCTCTGCATAAACAAAAGTGACTTCAAAATACCTGATTATAAAATCCAAAGTGACTTAAAAGAATAGGTCATAAACTCCAGAGGGACCTTCAAAAATGGGCTATAACACCTGTTGGGTTAGCATTGGCCAACAATGCACACACAGAATGTGATCATCTTTCCAGTGCAGGATGATGTGATGGGGGTTTACGAGCTTACGATTTGGCTGTACGAGTTTACCTAATTATAATCACCAGCAACTAAACTATTATTGCTTTAGTCTTAAAACCCTGAAACTGTTAAACTTCCATATCTAGCGAGAAATAATGGCGCCTTGTTTAAGGAAGCCACCACGAGTACAGTTGATGGGTAATTTGACTTATTTTTGACGATGCTAAATTATACTTTGAAAACAGAACATTCTCGCGCATGAACTCATACAAGACACACGCTTCGGGAAATTGCATAAATACATTAGCTATGCGTTACACTGGAAAACATCAAATGGGACAGTTCATGTATGTGTTTTGCATACATTAGTTAATGTGAAAAATTAATTGTTACTTAATATTCATGAATTCAAGAAACAAACACATGACAAATTATACAATTTCTTGTCAGAAAGTCATGGCGAACGATTTCCAAGGCTGACATCAACACTGTAATCAGAGTCAATCTCCTGTCTCCCGACAGATGACGTAGGCTATTGGTGGTCGTATACATCGGTCTGCGAGTACGTTGAACTCATGTAAAATCGTATATTTTTCTATTTCTGTTCAGAAATGATTTCTGAGCTCTGAGTATTACTGCATGCATGCATGCATAAACCAGCGATCGTATTACCACATGCAAAGCAAGATCGCGGTGATCTTGACCATGGAAGAAAGAGTATGCTATTTACAATGTATACGACAAGCGCAATGATCGCAGCAACAAAATTAGAAGACGAACTTCTATTCTCGTCAATACTTTGCGAAGTCAGGGGCATATTAGTGGGAGATACTGCGCTACCTTACAGAACAATGGAATCAGTCTGCTCTGGGCCTTTTCTTGCATTACCAGAAGGAGCACGCTTTACTTCCCTTTTCAATTGCGGCACAGTTCCGCCACGACATTAGAATAGCGTACGGTATTAAGCATTGGAATTAGTAGCCGTATGATGGGAAACAGACACATGTTGCTGGATCGATCACAAAAAAGCGATGTCTGAGAATTTCACCTTAAGGGAAGCGATGTTACAATTCAAAAGACAAAACTGCTGTGTGAGTTCTGTTCGCCCTGTCATTCACTGGGAATATTTCATAGTCTAGTTGTCAGGCAATCCACATTTCGTCACGTCTCTGTTGCAGGCTACCAGCAACAGTCCATTCCATTTTGTCACAACGATGCGCTAAAATAAGACCAACACTGACATCTAGTGGCCAGAGTAACGTTTCACTAAAAGTGACACTCATTTATGTGTGCCGGATGCACTATTTTAGTACAAACCCCTCTAACAAGGAGACACCAAGAGGCCTAAAAAATCGTTCTAAAGATGCTTAAACCAAGACAATGCTCCAAAGCTATCACTGCCAATTAGATACAGGTGTGTATACTTAAGGAAACACCTCATTCTGATTGCTGATTCAGATTTTGAGTTTGATGTTTGGGAGTGACAGTCCCAAAGCAGGGAGACAGTTGACAGCTTCATACATAGTAGCAACATCCCTTCAGGTTTAAAAACAATTTATTTGAATCAATGCTTTAATGAGCAACTTCAAGACACTCCCACCACTCAGGCATTACCCCAGTTAAGTGGCTGGCCATGTTTATTTGCATGTTATATGTTTATTATTATAAGTCACATTGGCATTGAAGAAATCACTTTCTCCTGATCCCTTTGGAAAAACACTATGGCTTATGCTGTGTCTGTGCTGGACAGATCTTTTATGGATGACATAACACATAAGATGTGGTGGTGTGCTTCCCGCTGTGTTTGCCATTATTTCCAGACATCGCATCCCCGCCCTCACTCCTCTAACCTGTAATCTCATACCTACCCTCCCTCCTCTCTACTGTCTTGATGACCAAGTCTCTTTCTCTTCCCATTACATTTCCCATCCATTTCCCAGCAGTAGTGTGCACATGAGTGTGCAGATTCTATCTATACCACATCTGAAGAATCTGCCCCTACATCACCACCTGCACCACACAGCTTGCAGCCTAGTCTCTGGTGCTCTTGTGCATGGACACGCCATTTTCTGATGCAGACTGAAGACTCACCGCTTCAGGCTGGATCTTGGTTCCCTTCCCACCTCCGCCCCTCAGCAGTCCCATCTTTTGTACAAACTGAGTTTATAGTATTTTATCATTCTGGTTATGGTGCTTATGGTTTTAAGTTTTTCTTATTAGGGCTTACTATGGATGTTATTGTTTGTACTCAGGATTTGTATTTTAGTTCTGGTAAGCATAGTTAACTTGCATTACTGCTTTAATGAGCTTGCATACTCACTATGCTGGGAATGCTTTTCAGCCAGGTCTGGCACCACCATTCATATTAATGAGGTTCATATTTATCAGACTCACCGTTCAGCTACAGTCTGCACAGACACAATGTTAACCTACGCAGAGCATGCAGTCCTTGCTTTGCCAAAGAAGCAAAATTAAAAACACAGCAAAAAGTGTGTCACGTCGTAACATTTTATTATAACTTGGATACTTCAGCGAGTTAAAAACGACATCCATGTATGTGAAAGTCTCATGGGTCTATAACCTGTACAACAACTTAAGGCACATGTGCACAGCTGAGGACTGAAGAATGACTCACTAGTATATACCATGGAAGCCCCTGGCTGTAATGCTGTAATCCACAATTTGATTCACTTGCACACACCATTAAATAACCTCCTTACTAACTTGTATTACGTGACTGGATCCACTGATGAAGACTTTATAAATTCCCCAGTGATTTAAAAATAATTGTTATATAAAGTCCCCCCCAGCAATTTCTGTCTAACCTTTGGTGCCATCAGTGGGGTGACTGCAGTAAATGTTACCCCAGCTATGGAACCAGGATATGTAATGAGTGAAGCCAGATTAGACTAAAAATGGCACAAGTACAGAGAGATGAGCTGCACAATTTATGAGGGCATGGGAGTACCAAAATTCCCAGCCAGGGGTAGAGAAACATGACTTACGACAGTATTCCATCATCTTTTTCACTGTGATCAATCAATTCAAAAGCAAAAGACTGAAATACACAAGAATGGACTGCTTTTTCATTGACTGATCTGTTTAATATTAATAAAGCCATAACATACTGCATGTGTGTGGATGTGTGCAAATGTGTACTTCCGTGTGTGTGTGTATGTATGTGTGTGTGTGTGTGTGTGTGCGCGCCACACAAAGAGTAAAACATAATCAAAGGAGCATTCTTTCCCAGTTTTTAATGCTGAGCAATTTTATTGGATTTAAAATGTAAAATTTAATGAGAGGTGTGGAGATGTCCTTGATACTGAAGAAACGGGAAGAGACCCCCACATGGTCCTTTCTCTCTCAGTGAGTCACAGGACACATGGGGAAAGGGGCCGGGTGGGCATGCTTCTCTTACAGGGCTGCACAAACAAAACCAAAAATCAAAGAGAGTCCCGGAGTCTGCAGAAACCCCCACAGAGCAGCTGTGCACATTTCAGCTCTAGGTATTAGTACCGAAAAAAAAAAGAACCATGGCTCTTCCTGTGTGCAACAGGGAGTGCAGAGGGACGGCCACAGGAAGAGGAGGGGCTTTGGAAGGTGGACTCGCACAGATGCTGATATAGCGCTCCCAAAGCAGAGGGACAAACAGGCCCAGAGAAAGAACCTCCAGACTCAGAGTGAGAGACAAGACATGGCGTCAAACCCACAGAAACCCGACATTTAAAGTGACTTCAGAAAACTGCATACAAAATAATTACTGTATTTAAGAGGACATTCTGAAGCATTTTGTACAAAAATTACACATCCCTTCCTAAAACAAACAATATACCAAAAAAATGCTGAGTTTACAAATGGCTACCCAAATTACACCCCCTCTCCCTATAATAGTTACATAAGAATACTATATTTGTGTAGGTATGCACATGTGCATGAGTTACATATGTGTGTGCATGTATGTTTGTGCGTGTGTACAGCATGTGTGTAAGCTTCTGTAAGGGAATGTATGTGTATGTATCTGTATGTGTGTATGCATGTGCGCACACTTATGAGTGGATGTGTATGTGCGCATAAAGCAGAAAGCATGTGTATGTTTGTGTGTGTGTGTGTGCGCGTGCGTGAGAGAAAGAGCATGTGTATGTCTGCATGTGTGGATATGTGTATGCGTGAGAAAGCATGTGAATGTTTTGCAGTGAGTATGTTTGTGGTAGGATGTGTGACAGAGAGAGTGTTTGCTTGCGTGTGTGTGCACGTGTGTGTGTGTTTGCATGTGAGAGCGTGTGTGTGTGTTACTGGGATTCAGGGTGGACAGAAATGAACGGGTACACACTCCACCCTCTGGCAGATCCAGGACCGTCCACAATACAAAAAAACAAAACCAAAAAGTGTCATAATGCTATCCTTCACGACACTAACGAGGCTTACACACATATAGATCTTTACAGCATTGTTCAGCTCTTCTGTGCTAAAAAAAGAAGCTCTCCCATGATTGAACACTGGTGACCGTGTAGAACATGTGTGTTAAAACTCTGGTCCATGATTGGAAGCTGGCCACCATATGGTGCTCGTGTTTAAGAACTCTGGCCCATGATGGGCCCCCAATAACCAGGTGGGACTTGTGTGTTTAAGCTCTGAACTCATGGCTGGGCTCTGTTGCCCAGGAGATGGCCCTGTTGCCCAGGAGATGGCCCATTCTGTGTGCTTTGACCTTCTTGTTCAGCTGGTGAATCCACAAAGACCTGCCCTTTTTTCTGTAATCAATATCCTGGACTCATTATTACAATTAGACTTATCACTAACAGCATTCTTTGTTTTCCTTTTAGTCTCCTCCCAGGAAACTGAGTGACCCCCTACTGAACGCAGCAGTTATGACCGTTGCGGAGACGCATCTTGGGTCGGTATTTCTCGAGGTAAAGTAGCTGTTTGGAGTTGAAGGCTCCGCGTCTCTTTCTGTAAAACAAAGAGGGGGGAGGGGAAGGCAGAGATCGGTAAGGAAACACGCTGGAGAAGGTCAAACAGGGGTCAAACTGCAGCACAGCCAATCAGGCATGCACGTGGTTTCAGTGACCACCATTTCCAAGGTCAGTTCAGTCAGATATAAGGTTTCTCACTCAGAGTAAGAAAGCAGAACAACCGTACTTACTGCCGGATAAACTGGACTGCATCCTCGTACTTCATCCCACATTCGATTAAGGCTAAAGCCACCAGCACAGGGGCTCTGGAACAGAGAGACAGAGGTGAGAACATACATTCACTAGGTTCTGAAGCAGTCCTGCTGCTCTACCCGCAGTGGAGCACAGCAGCACAGTAACCTCCTGTTTCTGACCCCACCTGTCTTAATGTCACTTTAATTTGGCGGGGGGTTTGGGGGTTCAGAGCTCTGCAGTGGGCAGGATCAGTGGTGGAGAACCATGGGTAAACACCACACTGCCCATCATCCATACAGAGTTTACACTTTTACTGGTGGCCCTGTAACTAGGGACCACAATGGAACACACAACTTTCAAACCAAGAACTAAAACATGAGTCATGGAACATGTGTCTGAAGAGGGGGAAGGAAAAAAAACCCTTTCTCCTCTATGCCAACGCCAGAGTCATGCCCCTCAGGAGCCGCACACTCAGGCAGACTGGAGTGCGGACACTGAGCATGCTCAGAAAAACACAAGCAGAGCGTACACTTGCGCCGTCACATGCTAACACTGCTCTCATTACCAGAGTCACCTCTGAGGGAGCCCTTCAACAGGTACAGAGAGCCGTCCTCTCCTGCCACTCTGCCCCTGGCAGCGACACATCACAATAAAAGCCTGGCTGCTCTGAGCAGCCGGTGCTGCCACAGGAAGCAGGGCGCCCATTAGACATGTCCGGGCCAACTGCCGCTCAGATTGGAGCTCGGAAATTAAACCGAGCTCAGCTGTAAATGGACTCCGGGGGCATGCTCTACACACCTGGCAGGCTGTCCTGCCTCTGTACTGTGAGCTCAGCGTCTGGCATCAGAAAGGAGAGGAACCCTTCCTCACGGGGTGCGATGGCCCTGAGGGAGGCGTATCGATGCAACACTTACCGGCCCAGTCCTGCCACACAGTGCACCGCGATGCAGCAGCCGCGCTCCTCTCGGAATTTAGTTTTCAGCAGGTTCAGCCAATCGTCCACAATCTGGTTAGGGGGCGGGGCACCGTCATCAAAGGGCCAATCCTACAGAGGGAGACATGTAATCTGATACACAAACAGCCACAGCCACGCCCCATTTTTACACATCACCATTCCAGTGATTAAAACTCACTCTGATGCAGTCAAAGGCTGCACACTGTCACACCCATGCTGTAATAAGCTTACTTATTTCTGCCACAACGTCACCATAAAGAAACATGAGCAGTTTAAATCCAGCCCCCCCAACCAACCTTTGTGTCTCCTAATGCCACAAAAAGCAGGCATAGCATACTGATGTGATGTTTGATAGTGAAACAGTTCTGTGGTAAACCAACCGGAGACCTCTCTAGCTTTTATGGGCATTCTTCACTGTAAATGCTCTTAAAATAGACACAGCCCATAGAACAGACCACTTGGAGTAAAGGACCATAGATTTTCACTTTGAAACTCCACTTTGAGCTGAGGCAAGAGGATTTTCTCATATGAAGAAGAGGTGAAGAGCTGCTCAACCTTCCTCCTCTGCAATTCACATATTCAACACTAGGTGGCGAAAACAGAATCCTCTCATTGGCAAATGGAATTACCACACTACAGTAAACATAAACAGCAACCCCAACACCATTTTGTACGCTACATTTATGTCCCTAACACACTCACTTAAACAAGGCCACTGCATGCATCATGATTAAAGTGATACAGTCCTCATGAGGGATTGGTATCTGCAACCTTCTGTTAAAGAGGGGGACTCCGCACCACTCTGTTGTATATTCTCCCTACACTACGTGAGCTCTCCCGCACTACAAAGGGCTTTGGGGGAAGGAAGACACGCTGCACTGCCGAAATAGGCCTACTGAAACTACGCCAACCAAACTCCTCTGCTGCAACCATGGCGACAGCCTGACCCTACAGACAGAGGTCTTGAGGAATGCAGCCAGCACAATGTGCAATCCTGCACCCATCAGAAAGAGCAAGTGTGCAGGGCTGGGTATTCTCCTCAGGCTTTGCAGCCACCCTTGCCTGCTGGGCATTTGCTTTAGGCTGTACAGCAACATGGCCTGCTTTTTAGCCTTTTTTAAAATGTACTTCCTGAGGTTTCCTTCACGAATGGCAGTTTGGTTTCATTAAAGGAAACACACTTTGCACATTTATGCCCTTAAAAGGCCAAGGTGTATTAACATTGAATTGGGCCTTCATTTATTTTCTAACTCAAGTAGGTGTATAACCTGCATCGTCACTAAATTACTGGAGTGAGGGGATCTCGTGTGGCAACAGCAGGGCTTACCGTGTTCCATCTATGCCCATAAATTTACATTTAGCCAGTGCATTTAGGCGCAAGGCTTATTTAGAGAGTTAAGATCAAAATCTTTGAAGTGCAATTATTTTCAGTGGGGAGGAACGTGCGGAAACACCAGTGCTGTAGTAAGTAATTACGGGAGAAAGGGCTCTCAGGTCGATTACAGTATGAAATATTTATCCTCTAATTAGCCAGCTTACACATGTGCTCACAGTGTGACCTGCAAGGCTGCTCTTTGATAGCTGTGTAGCTTGTGATGGGCTCTGTGGTTAGAACCATCCGCCGTGCTTGTTCTCAGGCATGCAGCCACACTGTGTGCAACTGGTCTGGACAGCACTAATGAAGAGCTGTCTACGCTGGCACAGGGTGGACAGGCCCTAGCACATCTTAACCGGCATGTCACATACAAAACTGCTGGACAATGAAATCACATAAACAACCTAATAATCAACCAGCTAAACTAGTTACTTATCAAGAAGACATCTATTTTGCCTGTGAAAGAGCTGCTAAAATATTCAGCCAGGGTGCAGAGGGGAAGGAGGCGTCTGCGACTTCCTGTTAATGACGCTCACAGTGTCGCTCTCTCCGGGAGAGGGCAGCAGGGGCTGATGGGAAAGGATGAGCTTCTTACCAGGACCTGGATCCCCTCCTTCTCCACCGGAGCCTTGTCATAGGTGGCATCGCACACCCGCACCAGCGTCTGCACCCCAAACCTCTTCAGCTCCTGCAGAACACACACAAACACACACACATACACTCACAGTCCAGACCACTGCATAAGCTCACACATACGGCAACATGCACTTGCTGTGATTGTGGACTTATTATATACCACCCTTGCTCCCCATGCTCCAGCTGCCTGTGAAGCAGGCTCACTGAAAACACTACCTCGATGGGCTCATAACGCCATGAACGGGCTCAGTCTTACCCTCAACCTTTAAACGTCAAATGCGTGTTAGCTATTAGTGCGGGAGCAGGACTTCATGGACTGATGCAGAGGCGTTGACAGCTAGCAAGCTTACACCCACAGTGCAAAGGGGGATGATCTCTCTCTGCAGCGAGAGCAGATCAGCTGCTGCCACAGGTACTGCAATCACACTCCACTGAAGCGAAGCACTCAAGATACACAAACAGGCATAAAAACAAACTCTGCACGCAGACCCGTGGCTAATCGTGACAATGCTCTACTGCTTCTCATAAATATGCAAGTGCCATTTCGCAATGGCTCGCACAAGCCACGCCTCTTCTGTCCTCTCTTAACCCCATCAAATGAAGGCATTTCATTTAGTTGAGGTGTAGGATGGCCAGGCATCATTAAGACCAACACAGTACATATGCTTTATCAACAGGTAGTTATAGTATTATTTCTGGGTATTAGGCAGTTTGAAAACGTAGGTAAGGTTTTCTTGATCTATCAAGCAGTTTGTTGACAGGCTTTTGACCGGTGCGGGCGTACCTCAGTAAACTTCCCGAGCTGTGCATTGGTGGGGTTGTGGGTGATCAGGAACCTCATGCTTTCATATGTTATCTCGACGGGGGCAGGACGGTTCATCTTGGCAATTGAAATGAAAAATACAAAATACTCCAGAAAAAAGCCCCCCTCAAAAACAAAGAGGCTGCAAAAAATTACAGAATTATAAAAGACTTTGGCTCAGATCCCAGTGAGGTTTTGAGTAGAAATAATAATAAACTTAAATAAAAAAAAAGTTAAATTACAAGATGGCAACAGAATGGCAACAGAATGTGAAAGGAATATTAAAAATAATAAATGAGGGGGTATCTAGTCCACAACGCCTGGGAGGAAAAAAAAAGAAAAAAGAAAGGAAAAGATGGGGGACTATCCTTCAGACATCCAATCAGACAAGTACAGCAGATTACCCCATTCAGAGAGGTGTTCTGACTGGCTGACGTGAGAGCAAGTGAAGGGAGAGGTCAGGTTATCGGATGTTTTTAATGCCTGCACAGGGAAGTTCGAGCCACAGACTACACGTGATCCCAGCGGGGCAGTAGGAGCAAAGCAGACTCAGTGCCAGTGTGCTTCAGGGGGGCTTCTGGGTAGCGTAGTCTCTGAGTGGGGGGCCGCCGGTTCACTTGTCCACGAAGACGAGGTGCTGTGCCTGGCAGAATTCTCCGCTGACGCTCGCAAACGCCATAAATGTGCGGCCCAAATCAACACAGAAACACTGCGGAGAGAAAGGGGAGAGAGAGAGAGGACAGGTTAGAGGACAGTCATCACCACCCCGAACACAACCACTGCAGGCAGGCACACTGGCTTGCACACACACTCCCACATGAAAACGTAATGCTCCCTCACACACAGCTCCCTCACACAGGGCTTGTGATTGATCAATAGATGTCTGTGTGAGGGCGTTACATAATTCCCCCAGCAGACCCTCCATTCACACAGGAAAGCAAGAGAGCATGAGCCCCATCCCACTGCCCCGAGGCCATGCTCTCATTTAGGCCGCTCTTTCATCAATGGATGCTGCGCAAATCAATACGCAAATCCCAGCATGCACTTCACATGCAGACCCATCCCTCTTTGAAAACACCCTTACATTTACCTCACTGAAAAGCACGCTTCTGTCTGCAGAAGCCTGCTATTAACAGGTGTGTCTATGGGCCAGCTGTATTAATTAAGTTAATTACAAGTTCAATTAATTACTCCACACCCTAAACCAGCCCCTCAAACAATCTTAGTTATAGTTATTTCTAATCTGTATTACCAATTAGTTAGAGGTGCATAAATCACAAACCCTTCATGAAGGACTGACTGCAGATAACAGTTCAAATCCAAATGTCAAATCCAGATCAGCACTGAGTTAACAGCTGACTCCAGCCTGACTAATTAGGAGCCTAAAAGCCGGGGCACGTGGGGGGGTCGGACAGCCGGTGCTGCACACAATCAGAGGGGAGAGAGGTGCCAGGGAGTGCCGCTGCCACATGCTGCAGGGGATGCTCTCTCACGTGCCGTTCACTGCGGGTCAGGATTATACAGCTTAAATCGAGTTTAAAAAGCCGGGCACACCAGTGTCGGGGGCACACGCAGGAGCTGCCTGTTCGGCTACTCCATTAGAACTATTTCAGCTTGACGCTCTGTTCAGTGTGTGCTCATTCAACGTGTCCTGAAGGAGCTGAACACATGATTTGATACTGCTGCGATAACGTGACCGTGTCTCTGTGTTCAATAATGGGTGTATTTTAACGCGGGGAAGTGAAGTCAGAGTTCATGCTTTTTGCAGCTGGTCGCATGACCGGCTGTTGTCTAGACCTATCTACAAGATTATAAGCAAAGCAAAAGTTTTGAGTGGTTGTTCCTCTTTCTGATGGACTGGACTGTAATGCTGAGAAAGCCATCTGCAGACCGGAAGACATTCTTAGACTGCATGATTTGCCTGTCAGACGCACACTGGAAGGGGACAGGGTGATGTGTGGTGTAACACTTCCTCGAGCAGAGCACATCCTCCAGAGGATGGCCTGTCTGTCCCCTGCCTTTAATGGAGGCAAGGGAAATCCCTCTCATGGCTGAGGTGATTCCTTCTCTTTGTGGTCTCTAGAAGGAACCATTTCAAATTCAAATGACCCAAATTTGACACAAAAGTGTCCCCTGGATTTCACTCGGTTGAGATTGAATCATTGTCTTCTGAAGTGTGCTTTTCCGAACAAAGAACTATTGCATTTGTTTTAACCTAGCCAGTGTCCCATCTTGAGTTTGTAATGTTATGAAAGGAAGTGTAGTTTCTAACCTTGTGTTTGCTACAGGCAAACTTACACTAATAAACCACCCTCAGACTATGTATGACTGAATTACAAACTGCAACGCTTCAGTGGATGTGTTCAGCTAACCACAATGTGGAGGTGGTGAGAGGAAACTTTTTTTTTCTCTTGCATGCTACAAAAAATTTGCTTAATTACCAGCTGTGACTGCATTGAAACCAAGACACCTGAAAGAACTTTTCATTGAACATAACTGAAGTCACATCAGAACCCAAATATATTCATTATAGGACTGCACAATTGCTTTGTCATAGATCACTAAACAAAGTAGATTTAATATGCACTATAAACTGTGTAATCTAAGGGAAGACAAAAAAGATTATCTGGACTTCGATATCTGATGATGACGATTGAGAGATGGTTTTGAAGCCAATTACAGGCTGAATGCATCAGTGAAAGAACACTGGGACTTGCTTCTCCAGCTTCCTGCAGATGCCCATGAAAGAAGCTTATTCTGAGCCAAGCTAGGTATCAGTGTAGCACAGATCTCATAAGAGCACTGATCCCCACACAGACAGGTCCTATTCTCCCCTGGCTAATAAAACCAAAATGTCTCTGTAATGCCTTCCAATCCCTGAGACTCAGGAGTGTAACTACAACCCATCTGCATGAAGAAACCATCAATCTGGATCGCAAAAAAGGCACAAAGCTTTAGAGAGACTTACATCAAATTGAACCGACTGCATAAAACAGCTGACAATTTAAACCGGATCAAGAGAAATTAGCTTTTATTTGAAAGGCTTTTGAAGATGAAAGAGATGGAAACCTTACTCCAGCAGGGACAGCGAGCCAAGTCATTCACATGCTTTCCGGTTACGTAGGAGGGCCATTCCGCTGACCTGCCTGCTGCTCGGAAGTGACGGCCCGCGCCGCTCTCCCGGAAGCGGCAGTCCCCGCCCCTCTGTGGGTGACGCCCAGCCTGCGGCCGAGGGTGAGTGTGCCCCCGAAGGTGGGAGCGCAGCGTAGGAGAGGTAGTGACCCCATTGGCTCAGGACGGCCTGTCTCCCGTAACTCTGAATCCTTCCTGGAAAGCGGGAGATGAAACCGAGAGCCTCCCGGCGGTGTGAAGCCATGGGGATTCCAGCAGCCTAATGCTGGGGCGAGCGGGTCTTTAAAGGGTCTTACCGCCAGGGATCGAAATCACACGGCAACAGCCAAGCCAGCAACGTTCACAGAACGCTTAACACATCCAACAGAGGAGGCCTTTCTTATCTCCCCAGGCAGACTAAGAGACAAGCTGACATAATCCTGCATGTATCACAGCTCTGACTTTCAATTAAATGCAATCAAGGAGAACCTCCAGACTTAGCCTTAAAGAAGGGGGAAATGACACTACTTGTCAATCAGTTTGACTGAATGTGTTGTCATGTTTTGTCCATTTGTTTCAAACTTTAAGATGTACTGTACTTAAGCTGCTGCCATTTTATGATGGTGGGTAGAACTGTACAAGCTGTTATTCAACAAGGTGCCAATTTATTTAAAAGTTTTCTGCCATTATACCCAGCAAGCTAGCTGATTTTGCTAGCTGATGTTTTCTTAGCTTGTTAGCTAGTTGGATGCAATTTTATACTTGAAGATATACATTTTCTGGTTCATTTTCACATGCCAAAATTTTTGATTGCTCCACATAAAAATCAAACAACTAAACCATCTGTAAAAACTTTTTTTGGGTTTCCTTAGACAGTGAATGCAAAGTGAATGTTAAAGGAAAAAAATAACAGGGGGCCTGTTTGTCTTTCAAAGCAAGTAAATGTGAGGTTATTTTAGGGGGGTTTCACAATCAAGGGAGGAGAAACAGGGCGAGAAAAGCAGAGTTTCTGAGAGATAACGTCTGACAGCCCCCATCACCCCCGCCCCTCCCAGGGGTGCCCCACCAGGCAGCCAGGGGTGAGTCACAGCTGCGCTCCGTGCAGGTGGAGCTTCAGAAGCAGGCAGCCGCATGCAGCGTGCACACGGAATACGAGGCCGCCCGGCCCGCTCATCAGACCGCAGGTCGGCAGCAGCGCTGCCACAGACAGAGGCGCCCGGCTGTGCCACCGCAGGAAGCAATACGCGCCTGCTGCTCGACTCGGCTTAACCCCTCTGCGCGCAGCACGAGGGGTTCACTGATAACGAGCGAGTCGGCGGCGGAGGAGGACCTAACGTAACCCGTTTACCAACTCTCCGCTGTGCGCTCAGACGGCCCAAAACCTGAAATGCTGGAGAAGTTCTGCCCTCTGAATCTGAAGAGTCTCCCCATTCTGGAGACGTTCCGGAAGGAAATGCCCGAGGTTCTTAACCAATTCTAGAATGGATGCAGAAATCACCCTGAAATCTGCATAGGTTTTGCAAAGCGCAAATGACTAACTGGAAAAATACATACTTGCTCACCTGGAATATCAATAAAACATTCCTGTTGAGCCTAAACAGACACAGCCAACCTATTTCATCATGACCTCAGACACTGGAAAACTCAAATTCCTTCCGTATCAGCAAACTATATGATGGATCATGGATTTTGCAGAAAGCTATCCAGCATCCTTCACAACATTACCAAATCAAAAGAAATATTTGGAATATGCAGATTTATAATTAGTTGTGTAAGGACCAGACATTTATTTCCTATGAAATGATTATTTGTAACCACTTGAGCTACATCGTGGACTCTACGCGGTATTTATAATGCAGAAAAGAGGTCTCATACTTTAAAGGTTAATTTTCATTTCACATTTAGATACCTATTAATGTAATAGTAAAACACAAAATAAAGTAGCAGGTATTTAGAACATAAAAACACTAAGCCCAGTCCAGACTTCCTTCTGCTACTGTTGTTTTCAAATGGGTTTTTTATTTAATGTTAATAACAGCATCCTATCTTTCTCAGCTTGACACAGCCTTTGTACTGCAGTACACAGCGAGCACAGAGAGTCAAGCTGTGCAGCCATACATGCGGTCGCAGGCCGTGGGAGGCAGAGCAGGTGATGCCTGTAGCCTCATGACATTTGCTTTATTTGAAGCTCATTGTTCTCATGTGTTCATTAAGCTGAGAAGAAAGAAATGAGACAAAGAAGAGAGAAGACAGCTACTAAGAGAATGTATGCAACCATGTACAACCCTTATGTTTATGGTCAATATCATCTGGATAATATCATATAGCACAATCAAGACTATCCATTAATCTTTACATTAATGGATGAACAATCTGAATCCAGGAGTGTAGAATTTACATCAACCCTTCACTCTCACTCACTCACACACACACACACACACACACACACACACACACACACACACACACACACACACACACACACACACACACACACACACACACACACACACACACACACACACACACACACACACACACACACACACACAGTAGTAGTGATCAAAGCTAGGGAATGTGCCTGCAGCAAAGCAGTCCACCATCCATAACATAACCATTCAGTGATTAACCCTGGAGAGATTAGGGGTCTATCACTCATAACGTAACCTTTCAGTTATTAACTATGCAGTGACTCGGCATTCATCACCAAAAGTGAGATGTTTGCCTGACCCCTGAAAAACATTGACCGGTACGAGATGAGCAAACCAGTCAATTATAAATCCCTACTGGGGAAAAAAGCATGACAGCGTTATATTTTAAACAGCTGAAAGGTGTGGATTTTTCACGGCCAGGTAAAGATTCAAGCTGGACCCTAAAGGCATCTCAATGTGCTGTTGCAAAACGGAGGCCAGCTCCAGATGAATGGAGCCCTGCACTTCTGGGCTGCAGAGGGATTTGGGGGGTGGGACACCTTCACGGAAACTTTTGATCCTGTACCTCCAAACATTCCTCAAAGGAGTCATCATTATCAACCATGAGTCCAAACAGCATCCTCTGGTAAAACGGAAGAATTCTAGCAACGTGCCTCCCAGCCGTATATTAGCACAGAGAGATTGTGTCCTCTGAGCACTGGCCCTGGATCAGCCCCCTCGCTGCCAAATAATATGTGGAGCGAGGACTAGGGTTGGATAAACTGAACTTTCTCAGTTTGCTAATGGGCAAAAAATACCTGACCTGTACTGACCGCTACCTGACCACCCACCTTATCTTAGGAAAGAAAGGCCACCCACACTGTTCTGTCAGTGCCGTGAACACACTACAACTGCACGTTCCCTTCATCGGCAGATTAGCCCACGGTTCCAACCAGGCTAAGAGGGGTGATGGATGCCTGACGTCAAGCACGCAGAGAGAATGTGAACTGGACTTGGAGTTAACAGCATTTTTCCCCTGTAATAAACACCAGCATACTGTCATTCTTCCCACATTGAGAGGAAAAACAATGACGTAAGTGGGTTCAGAGGGAGAAGCAGGCTGGCAGCCCGAGGTTCTCTGCACTGAGGCACATTAATCACGGCTTATTACCTGGAACTTTGCGTATGAATCACACACTGCTTTTTGACTGGATATCAATACTGCATTCATCTGCAATTAGCCTGTTTAATTACTTAATCACAAGACTACATTTTCAGGCCCAAAACACAAGCCGTTCACATGGCAATGAAAAAAGCCGTATAAGTTAAAAAGCCATCATGCCGGCACGTCACTTCATGTCTGTGTGAGTAATGTGGTGGGTATGAAAAAAACCAGGCTTGTGCTGAAGGTTTTAGGTATTTTGGGAGATTTCGACAGAGGGCTCCAGACAGAAATCTGTTGCAGTGACAGGGGTAGAAACCGCTGTGATAGGACGGCAGCAGGACAGCGTCCGAGTGCGCTGGAGAAAGAGGCTACCTGCGAACATTCCATCATTCCAGGCCATTAGTGAAAGCTAATCTCCGGTCTCCTGTAAAGCTGATCACTTCCAGCAGACACGCCGTGTCCCTGTCACTGTGTTCCCCTCAGGACATGACGCAGGCCCAGCCTTGGTCAGCAAGGTCTTGTTGGGGGGGGGGGGGCTGGGGGGGCTGTAGGGTTGAGCATCAGCTCGCACATGGTGACTGCAGCTGAGCATGATTGAAAGTGGCAGGTCATATGCTGCCTGTCAACTCTCTGTCAGGGACATATCTGGGGATCACACACAGTCTGAGAGGAGCGCAGCAACACCATATCTGAAGAGAAATAAAGTAACGTGAAAAAACGCCAGCAACCTGGGACGTGAGCAGACAGTTCCGGAACACTGCAACGCTGCCGAGGAGGGCAGGGCAGAACAGCAGTGAATATTCTGCTTATTACTTCAGTGGTGCTGTTACTTTTTAATGAGCGAACAGGCTAGCGTAGCTTATTTAAAGATTACACCTCAGGTTTGAACCTTATGCGGTGCTCATTTTACGGTCTCATGGGAGTCATGAGTCATAACACGCAATTTACACTACTCCTGTGCGTGTGTATGCGCGTCCACTTCTGCACATGCGCGTTTCCTACAGCCCAGATTGTTACACACAAACACGGATAGGTTACCTGAAGACGACTCGCGTTACTCAGGAGAACTCAATGAGATACGGATGACCGTTGTTTAAGGCCAGATCAAATTACCGTAATTGAGGATCCTCGCCTGAGCGTAGCGATAAGTACACCCAATTACGGAGACTGCGAAGCCGCCTACAGGTAATTACACAGAGAGGAGAGGGGTGACCCCTCCCACACGGCGGCGGCGTCCCGTTTCCCTCTACGCTGCTGTGCCTCAGCTGCCTGGCTGTTGCACAGTACTCTGCATCTCTCAACACTGCTACGACAGCGTGGTCTCGGGGGGCGGGGACAAGCAGAGGACCCCTGAAGGGCAGACCACAGAGCGCCATGCACCGGTCTGATTCATCCCCTCAGGGGGGGTTGGCCCATCGCTGTCAGGGCCCCGAGATCAGCCCTCCTGCTTTAGTGACTTACACAACAGGCCACAAAGCCGTTAGTGTAAGCAGCTTACCGGGGGAGGCTGCAGAGAGGAGCACACCCTTCGGGGGCAGGGCGGTGTGCAGGTAAGGCCGAGTGCTGCACGAGGCCTACATTAGGAAGGCCTCAACCAGCCTTTAAACGACTGAACACTCTGCATGTTCTCACAGATCATAAACGGGACCCCCACGGAATGGAACTTCCCACCAAACGAGGACTCGATGTCATTCAGAAACCGGGTGGACTGAAAGCTAGTTTCATGCTAACTGCGAAGCACTTATCGGTAGCTCTTGAATCACACTTTTCAGCAGGTGTTATGGGTATGTGATGTTTCTGTGAATTTCAACAGAAAACTAAATGCATCTATACACACCAGATACGCTGTCTGTATTTACACTTATGATTCATCAAAGAATGACACTCGAAATGTCACAGGACAGTGCAGTTCCCCTGTGGTCCTTCAAAGCAAAGAAGACACGACTCTGTTTGTCCCTAGAACACTGAAGAACAAAAACATTCGATCTATAACTAAAAACACAGATACAGCTTGTCCACCCCAGAAAACAGAAATGTACTGAGAGGAGCTTCCAAAGGGTCCAGTCAGCATGTGAAGTAAGATCAGTACCATCAGCAAAGGTAATGAGCTCAGCACCATCTCCCCAGAAAACCAGCAAATGACAAGCAGACAGACAGACATCTCCTCCTGTCTCCATATCAGCAGGGGTATAGTGCATAGGAAATGGACTTTGGATCTGTGCTTACTGCTCCCAGGTGGAGTCACAAGGTACTTTCATATCTTCTGAGCCACGTTACTCTGCTGTAATGGTCACAGCAGTGTAATGTCTGAAGTAGTGTTACAGAGATACATTACAACATTCACACTACCGGAGCTCACTGTTGGAGCTTCCACAACACTACTCACAGCCTGTATGTATTACTGTAGTATACGACTACAATAACGCATCGGTGATTCTCCCTTTTTTGAAGCAATATTAGTATCATTTTCAAAGGGCGCTTTCAAATATAATGTGCACGTTAAAATTCATGGTTTCACATCAAACCATATGCATCTTGAGCAGCAATTGAACATTTTAAATAAAAGTACTAATTAACAGGACAGATACAACTTAACCATCATTACAGAATGAAGTTTACAAATAGGCAAGGACTCTAGGACAGCCTGCTACTCAAGCAGTTTTATTATGCGCACTGGGAAAAATGTGTTGTGATGCATTTACAGTGATAATTATCAAATCATGAAGAATACACCCATACACACCTGACACTACAGAACTAAGGAGAATTTCTGCGCCTTTACTTACTCACATCCAGAACAACAGCAGAACAGACAAAATAACACATTTAGGCTGTTGTAGCCACTTACAATGTCATCATGTATATTTTTACGTACTGAACAAATCTAGTCGTCATCTATAAATAACCATTAATTATCAGAATATTTTGCTACTCCATAACAATATCATTCAGAATAAATGTCCAAGGTCCTACAAGCAACAGAAATAAAAAAATTAAGTGACCTAAATTGTAATTTATTTACCTCAATAAATGATTACACAAGCAAGCATGTTAGACCTACTTTAATTCAATACTCTGTAAAATTTCTGCATTTCTGCTTGGAATCGTTCCCAAACATCATTCAGCACAATCAACACTGAGTAAGTTATTTTGGACCGTGTGACATGACACACCCTTGTGACTGACTACACAGATAATGGGACAATTTGGTTTTGGTAGGACCCAGAATAGTGCACCTCTCAGGAATATCAGAAAAAATAACACCCTCTTCAGCCAAACATACAAATACCATATTAAAGCCATTCAGAGCCCCCCCTAAAACTACTTCAAAATTCATGCTCATGTTCAAACTGAGCTCTTCCACTATGTACTAAAAGGTTATCACTTATTACAGGGTGTCCTAATGACAGCCCATGTAATAAAGTTATGACGTGTATGCATAAAATGTGACTGGTTACAATCCAGTGCCCACGTCACTTTATGTGACAACCCCAGACAACCGTGCAACACTATTTACTACAAAAAGCCCATTCCCATTGTTTTTTTTCTATAAACTCAAAGTTAATAAAACTCAACTGTTAATAAAAAGGTAATAAGGAGTATGCTGTCAAAAAAGGAACGTATGCTGTCAAAAAATTACATAATGAAAAATGTCAAGCACACTCCCAGCTCCATGACCTGCACATTTCAAGCCAAGACTACACGTTATTTACGCTTATGGCGTCACCACCACAGCTTGAATATGAACCTGAAATGTCATTCAGGGCAACCAGCAATTTTCCTTAAATGTGCAGGTGCAAATCTGCTGTTAAGACATTGTTTTCAAATAAACAATTTATACAAATTATACACTATAAATCATTCTGATAGTTTATGGTCCCTTTGTTTCAGATTCAGTATTTCATCAACACACCTGGGTTTCTCATCATAACACGTTGTGACACATTAAAAATGTACTCATTATGACTATTTATCAGCATTCTTTCCAGTGTAGTTAAACAGAAAGCCCAATACTGTTTTGCCCCTGGAAGCCACTCAGGAAACGGGAAAAAAGGTTGAGCTAGCCAAATGATACTTCCAATAGCAAAAGCTCAGTGCACTGTATCAGTGAAGTCACATCAGCTATGACAATTTTCAAAAGTATGAAGGTAAAGCAAGTCTTCAGCTTGCCTAATTTTCAAATGCTTCACATTCTCATTTTTGTAAATCTTTGTGGGCCACATACCATATTGCAAGACTGGCTGCAGGGTGATTAAACAACCCTGTCAAACTAGTAAACGCTGTATATGACTTCTAGCAAGGAATGGCCAAGCTGGCGGGTCACTTAACAGCATCAGTGTGTGGCTCAGAAATAAACACTGCCACTTGCCTCATATAGACTTCTCTAAAGAAGAGCTAGCCTCTTCCTCTACTTTCAGTCACTTGAGTGCAGAATTTACCTGAAGTAAGCAAGCTGGCTTTCATTTTCACATTGTGCATTTATTCAGTACATCAAGCCATGTCCCTCTATCAAGACCATAACAGCAGTGGCTGAATGGGTAGTCGAGCCTGCAGTAAGGTTCTGCTTCACTCATCGGTCTGACTACTCATCAGTGCAGCAGTGTAGTGCAGTGGGAAGGAGCAGGGCTTGTAACCAAAAGGTTGCTGGTTCGATTCCTCACTGGGGCACTGCTGCTGTACCCTTGAGCAAGGTATTTAACCCAAAACGGCCTCTACATCCACTACATCCAGCTGTATAAATGCATAATATAAAAATAAAAAAACTGTAACCTATGTAAATGGAATACAAAATTGCTCTCTCTCTCATATATATATATATATATATATATATAAAGTAAAACTGTAACCTAAGTAAGCCACTTTGAATAAGACCGTCTGCTAAATGACAACAATGTAATGTAATGATGTACTCACTGCTGCAAGTTGGGAGAAAAAAAAATCCCTGCTTACGTCTAGCAGAAAGCAGCAGGGTAACTCTTAAATGACTAACTTTTGGCAGCCGAGTTGTTTTCAACACCTTGAAAACGGTTGGAAACATGCAGATCACACAAATGCAAATTTGAGGAAAACGCCGACATTCACCTGCACGGGCTAAACTTCTAAAACCCTTTCGTTTCCCACAATAGCCTCTCCTATAATAACAGTGTAACACTAGTCCACCCACAACACCGACAAACTTAAAAGATGTTGCCTACATGCACGAGGCACGAGTTCCAGGAAACGGAAGAGTCCCTTCCAAGTAAAGTCATGTCAACTTTTTTTTCGTGGAGCAGGCTCGCCCTCAGCCAGTCCGCTTCAAGATTAATTAGCTGTCCATTACGGAAATGGGTCACCTATCTACAAACAGCCCACTATCTTTCTTACTCCTATTAACATTCTTTTTGCTGTACTTATAGTAAATTTGCTTAATAACCGGCTAGTAGACCGGTTCGAAAGAAGCATAAAACGCACGTTTGCTCCCCGCCCCACATGAGCCCGCGTGTTATCGTTCACACGCGGTGAGGGAAAAACTAGGAAACGGGCCGGAGGTTGTAACTACAGCTCGGTTTGCGAGGGCCCATGAAAGACAACGCTATCTCCCGTGTTAAATTCCACAGCAAGGGCAAAGTACAAGGGATGGGCCGAACAAAACGCCTGGCTTGTACGACATCAAACACCTCCGGCTCGCAAAGTGATATTTCGCATAGAGGGGGGGAAAGCATAGCTAGCTGGCATACGTGCGAGCCAATATGCGAGTTGTCAAAGAAGCATTAATCAGTTGACAGCGTGTGCTAACTGTAACGTTACAAGAGCGGGGGGCACGTGGCTTATCTAAACTGGATATCGACAACTACGTGACGGTGACGCATTTCTGCGCACAGCTGTTTCACGATCTTATCAAAAAGTTTTTTTTCTCTCTCCAGAAAATGTGGAAGCCACGAGCTAAGACTTAGCCAACTAAGTGACAGCAAGTTAAGTACAATGAGACAGTTAGCTAGCCAGCAAATGTTACGTCCCTCACCTATTAAACCAGTAGGTACAATGGCAAATCTAGCTAATGTTAGCACTACGTAGGACTAATCTAACTACAAGTTAGCTGGCAAATCACCCACGCTGAGAAGTCAAGCGTGTGTCATCTCCACGCAAATGTACTACAGAGCTACATGCTGGACGAGCAATCATCTAACGTTAAATATTTAGAGTTAAAACCAGACTTCTCGCGAGTCAGAGATAACGCCAGAATAATGAGACTCCAGCCACCCAGCGACGTGAAAGCAATTGTTGCCGGCTTGCTAACTAATCGCCGGGCTCAATATTACGCCTTAGCAATTATTTTTATATATGGCATTTGCAACTAACTAAATTCCAAAATGTACAGTTAACGTATATAACGTTAACCAACTTTACGTTCCGTTAACATTAACGTTGACTGTTCCTGGTAAACGTTAGCTTGCTAACTAGCTAGCTGACTGGTTGCAAGCCACCCACACACCAAAAACTTCATCACAGACTCCTTACAGCCTAACTGGGTTGCTATCGACTTTAGATTATTTTAAGGATCACCAGCCTTTCTATAATACTCTCATTTTGCCAAAAGACGTTGAACCTAGTAAGTTTTATTGGCTAACTAGCTGACTAAATCATATTTTAGCTAGCTAAATTAGCTAGCCAGCACTCGATGTGTCAGATTTCGCTGTTCCCAAACCCTCACAAAAGCACAGTTCGTTATTTTTTGAAGTCATGCGACCAAACACTTTTTGAAAAAGGAAACTGCTGCAAAAGCTGTGGTGACAGCTGGCTAGTTATGATTATGGTAGCTATCCAGTAGCTTGTCTTAGCTACCGTTTCTTTGATTCTTGAAGGCAGAAACGTTAACGTTAGTTGCTAGTCTGGCTAGCTAGCGATTTCTTCAAATACAATGGCTGCCGCCTTTCCGACTCAGACCTCAAGCACTCTACTTTCTTGGTGTCATAACTTCTCAGTAATGACAAAAGCGAAGCTTTTTCATAATTCAGTGTCTTTCTCAGCAGTTAAACACCACGACGAACAACTGTTACTTACAAAGAGCAGGCTGTTCATTGAAATCCCGTTACAATCCCGGAGAAAGTGGATGGATGTCAATAACCGCTGTTTCTCTTTTTTTTGTTCCTTCCTATCGTACGGCGTAGATTTCTCTTCGAACTACATGGGGAGGTTACTGGGCTGTGCGTACGTCACTTTGACGTCACTGCCACGCACGTCGGACTTGGCAGCGCTCATGACGTTTTACTCAAATTAAAACCACAGTTATGTTACGCCTCTCACTGTTTTCCGTGGTGGCTTTGTGACGGGATAGTTTTCAGTTTTTTGTTTGCCACGAAGCAAGCCAATTATTTTTACTTTACTTTAATTTGAGTTGAAATGTGTTTTATTTTATCATTAAAATAATTTATTTTACAATAAATGTTTTCCCCCGTTCGCATCAAAGGGAAAAAGTGAAATACAACCAAGGGCTTTGCTGATATATAGATATATTAAAAAAAAAAAAAAAAAAACTCGATTACACAAAGTAATGCAAGATTTGCTTTCTAAAACGCGTAACGGATGAAGGTGAATAAGACGGGCCCTGACTCGGTTTTGCCATTTTGAAACTGATCATGGTTTTGTTGTTAATTATAAGTAGTTAGTGAACGCTTATGCTAAGCCTTTATGTTGATTCCCCACCACTCAGCAAAGGTACACATCAAAAGTGCTAGCAATAATTAAAATAGATACTTCAATTAATTTACAGTAATGCTATTTATAGATTTAATGGTTAGAAATTAACTGATGTTGGGACAGTCTTTGAATTAGGTTTCAGTGATTTGCTCCAGACACTAAAACAGTAATTAAACATTCTCATCCATTTTTATCAAATATTTTCAATGCTATTGTTATTATCTCTGATTTTGGTACTAAAAACTATAGTTTTTATTTATTTAGGAGCACAAATGACCAGAAGTAAGCTAGGTTACTTGCATCTTCAACAAATGTACATCACATTTCATTTACAAAAGACTACATACCTGTCAAGATTTCCATTTAAAGCCCAATCAGATCTCATGCACACATGTACATGCATGTATATGAACAAATGTATGCTTTTTTCTTTCTCTGTTGCACTCTACCAGCGCTCAATATATAATTGTTTTATAACTCTATGAGAAAACACTGACAGATTAGAACATCCGAGTGGCTGCAACTTCAGGATACAGAGTTAATGATCAGCTTCCACAGGAGATTTTTAACAAATAGGTTAGTTTGCCTATGTGGAAACCTACATGGAAAAAAAATTAAGAGGACAAGAAATACAGAAGTCCCCACAGATACAGATTTAATGCAGCAAGACAGCAAGGTTCCAGACTCTTCCGCTAGTGGAAGGAGGGTTGTGAAGGCAGCAGAAATAATGGGTTAGCATGGAAAGCACTGAACCTCGATTAAAATCACTTCAGATTTCTATTAGGTTTTCATGTTTGATAGGTAGGGGATTGTCTTCTAGGACTACGATGATAATGACATGTAACATCAAGAGATTCTTGTATTTTGTTTTTATTGATCTGAAATCAATGTAATCAAGTATTTTTAGATTTTGTATCAACAGAATACTCATTTATAAAGAACAATACCCTACACAATTCAAATAAAAGCCCCCATAGTTTGATACGGAGTACAACACAAAATAAAAAGAAGTCCTTCAAAATCAGCACTGAGAGTACTAACTGTGACAAAGTAAATGCACTCTACTAATCAATTTTATTTAATATCTATCAACAAGACTCCATTGTTGAGGGATTATTTGTTATTTTTTGCATATGTGTACATATACTGTCATTGTTGTGTACAAATAAAGATGGTGATTTGGTGGTGCTAGTTCTTAAACAATAGTAAGCAATGTCTCAAGAACTGGAATGGAATTTTGTATCAAAAAGGCCAAACAGACTTTTGCCTGCAGTGCAGTGTATACCCACCAAGAGCCATGCCTCCTTGTGGGCTCATATCACATCAAGCAACATTTAAGCATTGTATTTGGCCTCAGTGGACCTAAAACTCTACAATAGAAAAAGCATGTGAACTCCACATGTCATTTAAATAGTCTGAAGGACAACAGGAAAGCACAATACTATAAAATATGAAAATAAACACTATGGTGACCAGTACAAGTCCTGTATTGTCTAGAGCAGTGTTTCCCAACCTTCTCCTGGAGGACCCCTTGTCCTGCATGTTTTAGATCTCTCCCTGCTCCAACACAGCTGATTCAAATGATCAACTCGTTATGAACTCCCGAAGCTGCTTAATAACAAAATGATCATTTGATTCAGCTGTGTTGGAGCAGGGAGATATCTAAAATATGCAGGACAAGGGGTCCTCAAGGAGAGGGTTGGGAAATGCTGGCCTAGAGGACTCAGTACATGTTTGATTGACAACCTGATTCATGTAAGAGAGTCTTTGTTCAATATTATAGCTCTCACACCACTCCATTTCAGAATAACTGTTTCTTTCCTCTTTGTTTCAGTATAACAATCCAGACACTGTGGAGACAGGTCAGGTACCTGAAGCATTGTTACCACTGAAGAGTTACCTCATTTGTACCATATTGTAGGCCCTTTATCCTGAACTGTAAAGTGTAGCCAAAATCAGCATTTAACGTGCTACATGTTTCTATGTACATACATACAGTAATGCATGAAGTTTGGAACAATTTTAAAATTGACAAAATGTTTTCTTCTGATTTCTATGTTCAAGCTTTCAATAGGTAAAGTGCACCTCATGGCAAATCTATCCAGGGTGTAGAAGGGGGCTTGCATTAACTGTGCATACAGTTTGGACAATAGAACACAAGAGTCTGGGCAATATTCTGAAATGCATCACTTGTTTTCTGAATCAATGTGACCCCACCCCCCATCCGCCCTACCCTGCAAACAAAAAAAAAAAAGACAAAAGCATCAAGGACATGTTGAAAGCTTTCTGAATATCATGCTTTCTGCTATAAGTCAATTCTGCTTCTGGAATGTTGGAAAACAGGCATACCTCAAGCACACTTGAGTGTGATACCCTTAGTCTTTCAAGTCAAATCTCCATTTTCATCCCAAAGAAAGTACATAACAATAATGCACAACAAGACTTCATGCAGAACATTTCAGGCGTGTTATATGGCTATTGGTCAGCATGCCAGCAGAAACAAATAGATCACGTCCAAGAGATAATAACTGAGACTGATTGTCCCTGAAGTTTTCCTACAAAAGCAGTTATAGAAAACGTTCAATACATCATTTCCCCTCTGAATAAGAAACATCAGAGGAAAAACAAGGATGTGAAAATGTGTGCACTCTTACCCAGGGCAGCTTACACAGCTAAAATGTTATGCTTTATACTAATGGGTGTCTATTGAAGCTAAGTATACAATTATTAGCAAAGTATTCTAGGTAGCTAAGCATAGGTTAAGTATGTTGCACATCTGCAGTGTCCTACCTGGGAATCAAACCTATAACTTCCTAGCACAAGCCCAGCCTTAATGAACCTACCACACTGTCACCCCATGCATGCAAATGCTCGAAAGAGCACCAATACTGTATGTCTGTGCAATGTAATGGCTCCTTTCCGCTGCTGCTAAAAATACCACATTTTGGTACGTGGGCTTCACGGTGAGCGAACTTGTTTAAAATCTTTCCCAAATTAATGAAAAATGATGACACCTCAAGCCTCTGACTGCCACAGCCAATCGTAACAATGTCTGTTCATGTCTGAGAAATAACATAACCATATTGCTTGTTAGTATTGTTGGAATAAAGACAAGGTCCACACAAATGCAAAAATGCAAAAATGATTGAGCAGACTGCTTTGGTGGAACTTGATAATCACACAGCTCAAAACACTTATTTCACCATAAATTATTTTCATGGTAGTTTAAGTTTATTGATTGTATTTCATTGCATTCATTAAAAATGAAGCTGTTGATATGGTTTTATTGTTTTCCTGAACCTTTCAGTGAATCTTTGCACAGTAAAGCAAAGGTTTAATAAACTCAGCTTTTGCATTCTTCTGCCTGTTAAATGACACACCTCATTCAACAGCATTGTTTCTTTTGCCCTTGGAGCAAGAGTTTCAGATTTAAAAATTCTCTCTGTCATCTTCCTATTTCCCGATATTTCAAACAGTTCAAATCAGACTCCACCTACTCCTTACACCACTCTGGAGTCTAGAGTTCTTTCAATCAGCCCACATAATGAAACACTTCACACCAGAACCTCCTGTATACCTGGATTGAACATTCACATGTTGTTGGGTTGGTCATTGTGTAAGGTAATTAATTACTAAGCGAGTCACAGTGAACAGGCAATGGGGAAGAACAGGCGTGACTGTGCAACACCTTTTCTGTGATCCCAAAGGACAGGCTCAACAACACAACTCCAGAGGACATGGATTGTCCTTCCGCTGCATTTAACAGGGAACATTATCTGATTAGAGTGTAGTGCCATAACTTTGATGTGTGTGTGAGTATGTGAAAATGAATGTCTCCAGACTGACAGGATCCCATGATATGGTTCTCTTCTCTCAGCATCTTGGGCTGAGCATTGATGTGGACAATGTCTTTACTGATTTGCTACAGCCCCTGTGACATCTTAGGAATGTTAAAACTTCTAGAAATCACAGGATGTCTGACAAGACATTGCTGAAATACTTCACTTGAAAACCTAATCAAACAGGTGTAAGTTTAACTGGCATGTGGCAACAGAAGGTGTTGAAATTAGCACCCTGGACTTTGGACCTGGGAGTGAATACAAGGTGGGACACTTTTCTTGTACCCCTACGGTGTTTCAGTCATTTCAGTAAATATATAGCTGCATTAATGCATTTCATAACATGTAAAATGTTACATTTTGAGCAATCTGAGCACCTCTGTGCATCTGCAATGGAAATGATAATGCATAACAGCTTCCTACTGCAGGTTTGTCACAAATTGCATCTGAATTTCTCCAAGTCGTAAAATAAAATATCATTTGTTTTTGTTTTGAGGAAGCACAGATACATGGGGAAGACATTGCAGTATGTTATACAATCTGTTTGTTAGTTATGTTGTGCCACAGTAAAGCTATTATGGCTTAAAATGGCCAAAAATGTTAGATTAAATGAATTACATTTTTTTTAGGTCATTCTACATTTCTGTTATAGTTTGATGTTGATAAAAGTGTCAGTGTTAATTGCTATTGATATCTGCAACATAGGCATGAGGATAGTCTTCATTGGACCATATCCACACAGGAGATCACATTTATCTCAGTTAACTGTTATAATCCTGCTTCACAAATCAACATTAAAAAGCTGTCATCCTTAATGTTCTATTTTATTTTTTGAGATTCTGGATAGGAGTGGGCTGCTGTTCCCCTTTACAGTGATGCTTGTCTTTATTCTAACTGATCAAAGCTCTGAAGTATGACAGTGAGGTGACATGGATACCATTCACACTGTAGGAGTAGCTGCCCTTAGTGATAGATCCAGTCCACAATGGCTTTTAATCTGAAAAGCACCATGAAAGCTATGATGCTGTTACTGTGATAATGGTGTCATGACTAAATGATAATAACATGGTATAACCTACTGGACTCTTCACACAACACAGCTTGGTGCAGGGTAATATTTCTGCCCTCTCCATCACCTTACTCTGTTGTGCTAATCAATTAATCAATATTACTGACATTTCTCCATATAGGCAAAGCAATGCATATGTGCTATGTGCGTATGTGCTATGTGCTGTAAGACATGTAGGCATGTAACTCAGCTATATGGTATATATATATTAATACGGTTTTTGAGGGGAACTTAAAATTCTGCATTAAAACAGAATGCAGCTACATGATCCTTACCATCCAATGCACATGGAATGAGGTGACCTTATCTGACCCACTCTCATCAGGACCATCGTGGCCGTTACTGAAACACTGCACTGCTTAAGCAGACCCTGCTTCAGTAAAAACTCCTGCACAGACCGCACAAGAAAACAAACTGATAAACATCTCCAGAGAGGCTCTGGTTGCCTCTGCTCTTGCACTAACAGCAGTTGTTTGAGAAGTGTTCTTTTCAGTTAAACAATGATGGCAAGTCATGATAGTCGATGCAAAGAGAATGCTGGTAACGTGTGTGCATGAACTCCAGGAAGCAGCTGTGTGTGCTTTCTACAAGGTCCCATCACAGTTACCTGGTTATGGATCCTATGAAGTTACCTGGTGCAGTCCCATGGGTCTAATAACTGTCTCTACAGTACAAACTGCAAACCATGAGCTCATCAGTCTGATTCCAACAAACAGCAGTAACAACATATTACACAAGTAATAATAATATCCAGTAACAACAAATATAATTAACACTAAACATAATCATATTCATAATCATGAAATACAACCAAACATACAAAAGGTTTAACAGAAGTGTGATGAATAGAATAGTTCTGAAAGAGGGAGAGGATTGTTGGAACACGAAACTCTTCCCCCACATTCAGCTTTTATTTAGTCTCATTTGTTTCCTGTTGCAGTGGAATTCTTGGTCTCCTGTGTAGCAGGTGTTTTTCGACTAGTGTAAGGAGGGCGTTTTTTTGGCTCCAACACTGTGGATTTTTCTAGCGTTAGTAAGGTGGGTGGTTCTGTTGTGTGGGTGGTGGTTTCTGGCTGCCAGTGCACCAGGTGTTTTCTGGCCGTTGTATGGCAGGTGCTTTCTGGCTCCAGTGTGGTGGGTGTTTTCCGGCTACTACATGGCGGGTATTCTTTGGCTCCTGTGTGGCAGGTGGCATTATGTGGGGCACAAGAGGAGCCCTGAGAAGGAGGAGTGGATGTACTCGGTTGAGTAAAGCCCGTTGGCCTGGTCAGAGGGCATCTGCACCCAAACCTGGTCATTTTCCTGGAGTTCCAACACTGCACTGCCTGAAGCTTGGTCCATGTAGCCCTTCTTATACTCATCATATGTATATGTGGCAGGAACGTTGTTCTTGTAGAGCGCCACCCAAAGGCCTGTTCCTTTAACATGCACATGGTAGGAGAAATAGTAGACACCAGGGAATGGACAAGTGAAGATGCCTGTGGCAGGATTGTAGGCCTTCAGACTGTTGTGCAAGGTCCTATCGAACTTGATAGGCACACCAGAGGGTGGAAAGGGCGTGGTCAGGATGGCGGTGAAGGCCGGGACCATAGTGGCAGAGAGTTCTGCACTTACGTATTGTGGCCTTTCCTCCTTTCCATCTGGAACCAAGTCGCCACCCACCTCAGTCTCCTGAAGTCCAGCTACCTGCATCTCCCCATTGAAGAGGACCCCTGGGGGACCAGGGGGTCCAGGAGGACCAGGAGGTCCTGGGGGACCATCCAACCCATTGGGGCCAGGTTTTCCAGGAGGCCCCTGGGGCCCAGCCACTCCTTGGTCTCCATTCTTGCCTATTCCTGTTGGCCCTGGTATGCCAGGCTCCCCCTTCAGCCCTGGAATGCCCTGAGGTCCAATAGGACCTGGGGGCCCCTGAAGACCAGGGATTCCGGACTGCCCACGAGGTCCTGGGGCTCCAGACAGCCCAGGCTCCCCTTTGGGCCCTGGTGCTCCACCTAAGCCAGGGTTTCCAGGCAAACCAATATGTCCATGCTCTCCCTTAGGACCCAGTTTGCCTAAAGCTCCACTGGGGCCAGGCAGCCCCTTCTCCCCTGGAATGCCAGGCTGTCCAACCATCCCACTAAGGCCTTGGTCTCCTTTGATCCCTGGCAAGCCTGGTGGTCCCACAGGGCCCTCCTCTCCTTTAGCGCCAGGAATCCCATGCTTTCCTGGGAGCCCCACGGACCCCTGCATTCCCGGGGGGCCTGGCTGCCCATCAGGGCCCACAGTTCCTGGCTTACCCGCCATCCCAGGCTCCCCTTTTTCACTGAGGGACCCTGGCTTTCCTGGGAGTCCCCGATCTCCTTTCTGCCCAATCAACCCCGGCTTGCCATAACCAGGTGCCCCAGGTAACCCAGGAGGGCCCCTTATTCCTGGCTCACCCTTTGGCCCGCTTGGCCCAAGCATACCAGGTGAGCCATCCAAACCTGGTTTTCCCACTCCTTCTGGCCCTGGCTGTCCCTGTGGCCCAGGAGGACCTGTTTCACCTGGCAGACCTTGCTCTCCTGGAGCACCCTGATCTCCTTTAGGGCCAGAGGGCCCAGACACACCATCCAGTCCTGGTTTACCAACGCCTGGCACACCAGGTTCCCCAGGCAGGCCTGGAAGCCCACTGGGGCCCCTGGGACCAGCTGGGCCTGGATTACCATTGCCATTCTCTCCTTTGACACCAGGCTCTCCAGGAGCTCCTGGGCTTCCTTTTTGGCCTGGTTCCCCTCTGGCCCCTGGGGGACCCTTGCCACCAGGCAGGCCAGGCTTACCATTGAGGGACAGGCCCACTGGACCTGGAAGGCCTGGATTTCCAGGTAGCCCCCTGGGACCTGGCTCACCTTGTGCACCAGCCTCACCCTGAAGACCATTCATGCCTTTTGGCCCCATTTTCCCTGCTGGTCCTGGCAACCCTGGTTTCCCAATTCCAGAAAATCCCGGAGAACCCGGGGGGCCAGGTTCTCCATCCAGGCCCGGATTCCCAAGCCCGGGTTTTCCTGGAACCCCTGGAGGTCCTGGGGGGCCCCTAGGGCCAGGCTTGCCTGGAGGGCCAGGCTCCCCTTGAGGTATCACTGGAGGACCATCTGCAAGACAGGTTGAAAAAGGGAGATGAGAGGGAGATGTTATGTTATGTTTATGTTATCCATCTATTTGGTTTTATGTGTCCATTTCTATTTCTTAAGTACATTCTTCATTTTCATGGCCAGATTTTCCTGCTAGTCATTCTTTTTTCCATCCTTAATGTCCTTGCTGTATGATCAAACCCTTCATCATGTACCTTCTTAAGCCTTTGAAGTTTTATAATTTCTAGAACAAATTCCATAATAGAACAGTAGGAATATATGAGTGGTTATTGAACAATTCTACAATTGCTGTCTATTTCAGAGTGAGAAAAAAACAACACATGGGATTTTTGTTTAACATTTACTCACTCAGAAATATTAGCATTGTGGCATTACTTGCATATTTGTGTTATTCTGTATGATTCTGTGGATGAGACATTTCAGAGGCAACCACTTCTGTGAATATCATCAATACGCTGTTGAAAGTGAAAATGCAATGATGTTAATGCACATGAATAGTGCTGAAAAGTAAAAGACAAAACAATAAGAAAACTGCATGCTGAAAATAGATGAGAGATACCAGGTATGTTACATTGCATACATTTTACATATTATTTTGCAAACTGTTATACTGAAGGATATCTACAAAAAAGTGATTACCTAATTGAGCACCTATGGTGAGAAATTGATCATGTGGTATTCATTTTGGAATTAATGTCAACTTTTTGCCTATAAGCAACACCAAAGCTACCAGTACTGAAAAATACTTTCCGATAATTATTTGTAATTAGTTGGACACTTGTGAATAAACAGTTATAATGTGCACAAATTGCTCATGGTCTCACTGCAAGACTTTATTTGTGTCTGTGTGAGCCTGAGAATGTGTGCGAGCACAAGCATATTTATGTGTGAGAGTGTGAGTGCAAACGTATCTGTGTGTAAGAACACCATCACCCTCTGAGCACCAGCGATGGACTGATCATTCCAGCAGATCCTGTGTGGCATATTGCTTATCATTAGAAAAATTATGTTAACCAGGGCAGGAATGTTTTCCATTGGATCTGCCAATGGAAAGCTGCTGGACTCAACTGGTTGCAGTTTGAAAACTCTCAAGAACAATTTGGACAATTTTGACATGTCTTCTGTGCACAGATGAGATAGTTTGCTTTAAAGAGGCTGAAGTATCGCCAATCTGCTCCCATCCTTTGGAGGTCAGTGAGGCTGAGGTACATGGGATCACACATGACACATCACACAGGACAAGACTTTACCAGCACAGCCAACCAGTCTTTTGTCAGCTCCAGTACATGTGGAAGCCATAAGAGGGCTTCTTTTCCCTAATTATAATGTTAAGACTTTATTTCCATTTTTCTACTGCTCTCTGTAGATAAACTGGTGTATCTGCATTCTGTTTCATAGGATTCATACCTGGCAGCCTGTGTAGCCTTCCGGGTAATCTGCATGTTTGGTATCGGTAATTTGCATGTTTGAAATTTTGGCTGTTGATTCAGGTTGCTGTCTAGCTACTTTGCTGATAATCATTGCAGAAAATCGTGCCAGGAATGTGCTTGCATGCATTTAGGCAAGAACACAGACGCACTTGTGGTTCGGGTGTGTCATCTTACTGCCCACACAGATATACTTACAGAATGCTGTCCTTTGTACACTTAGGATCATTTGGCACAAGCACCAAAAAGCATGTTTGTCACTTCTTGGTTTCTGTTTGGTTTAGTGCATCAACATAAATGTCTGATGTCTGCATCTGGTGTACTAGCTTCTAACCTGCAGAATTAGACACCTCTGTGTATGAGATAGAGAGAAAAAGATTGTGTGTGCCTTCCTTGACCTTTAACGTTATTATGTTTAAAAGTATGGCCTGCCCCTATATTGCAATTCTTGTGAAGGAGCAACACCCAGATGAAATTAATTGTGGACAGGAACTGTGAACATTTAACAGGAACATTGGCATTATTTGTTTGCAGTTGTGAGGTGCCCTTGAACTGGAATGACTTACAAAAGAAAGGCACGAACAATACAAAGGTACTATGCAGTGGCCTTCCCTTTAAACTGCACATGGAGCTGCTGCAATAGAGTAATCAGTGGACAAAGGCGAACACTTTTGGCTGGAATGTGAAAGAAAACAGCTGGTGAGGCGCCTTTGTCATTTACAGACTGACTGACTACCTGACAGAAGGACTGCTTCCCTTGGCAGTGAAGAGCATTTTACTACCACTAGAGGGCAGAAGGGGCCAACAAAGAAATCTTTATCTTACACTGCCCCTGCAGCACACACCTAGCACATACTATTTTTCACTTCGGCTTTATATTTTGTCCTTTATTCAGACCTAATTTAATTTCTAAAATTCACTCCTAATGTGCTTAGATCATCTCTTTAACAATCCATTTTCCACTGATTTGTCTTTTAGTTCCCCCAACATCATTTGATATAATATCTTCAAATTTCATCATCGCATAAATTTTAAATCACCCTAGAGGAGTACACTTACATTAATGATCCAGCCTCATAAGCATTAGCACTTCCTTTAGCATGAGCATTGAGAACCATTGATCTTGTCACTCCTGGGCTGGGAAGCACGAGCACACAGCAGCCAACAGCAGTGCTTCCTCACTCTGCAGCCATCTGCAGGACAGCATCGGTACTGTGGAGTCTGGCTGTGTTTTGGCAGTCTGTTCTAATCTGTTGCCAGATGTATGGCACCTGCAATGCACCACAGAACCACTAGAGGGAGGCTGTGTATAAAGGACCATCAGAGATCATTCCATAGATGCTATACAAACATGGTAAAGTGTTCATTTTGGGTATATTTTTGGCACATTCACTGACATTTACATCATTAGGAGTTGGAGATGGATGATGTAGTTAGTGCTGTGAATGAGAAAAGATGGTGTCGGGATGATATAAAGAGATCTGAGAATCTGCACATCATTTGTGCTGCGTTTAGATACTCCAGTTCAGCTCCACATGATGACTGACATTGTTAATGTACAAATTTCACTAAGGAGATGGTTCCTAGTCCAGATCCCAGCACATAGCACTGCTGTGGTAGATCTGAGCAGCAAAACCAGAGGTGCCTTCCCAAAGAAATGGATAAGATGCTGACTGAAAGTCGCCAAAGGGCTCTGAAGGTGCAGTGATGAATTTTTTTCCAGCAGGCAGCAGAAGAGGACTGAAATGACTATATTTCCACTTGTACCAATAGCTTTATATTGATAAAGATTATTGTCTAAAGCAATAATCTAAAGCAAGGTATGTGTGTTCTTCTGTGTGCTATTGTGTTCTTGTTTCAGCACAAAAGATAACATACACAAACACATACACTACTGGTAATACATATAATCCATATATTTTAATCACTAGGCCACCTCTCATCCATCAGCAGTGAGAGTCTCACTCTGGCTACAGAGATAGCAGCCTATCCCCACACATCCATGCAGGCCTGCACACACACATGCACCCAACAAAGCATGCACGCACGTGCATAAACACACACCCACACACTCACGCACGTGCACACAGACCCACACATGGGCACCCATACACACACACGCATCCACACACACACCCACTCAAGCATGCATACGCATGCATATACACACACCCACGCACTCAGGCACTCGTTCATGTACACACAGACCCACACATGCACACCCATACACACACACACACACACACACACACACGGTCTGAATGGGTGGTCAGTGAATAAGTACCAGTTGCCAAGAAAACAACACCTCTAAACAGAGGGCTCTGCACTGTACTAACAGATAACTAACTCCGAGGACATTGTGAACTAAAGAATCCTCAGAGTATGATGACTGCTGTGCACTTTCAGATCTGTGCTCACAGTTACAATGTCAGAGAGCAGAGGGCTCCTGCAGAGACCAGCTGGTTGTATACAGCAGATCTTCAGTTATGTCAAAGATCAAGGCTTGAACTCACTACTGGAAACAAGCAGCAGGAAGACAATGAAAAGCTGCCATCTTAGTCTTGTCTGACCTCAGCACTCTCAAAGTGACAGCGAGATGTTTCCAGAGTGATGGCTGTTGTTAAAGTACCAGTTTGCCAATTAATGACTGCAGTGAATGTTTGGAGTTTCCAGACTGAAGGGATAGACAGAGCTAGACTGTATGTAAACACCTGTGTGTACACCTAAGACAATTACCTGAGTGAAAAAGACACACATGATCTGAGGCAGGCAGGTGAATGGAAAGAAATGCATGAGAAGATGAACTCACCAAGGTATTGTCCCTTTCCTTCTCTGAAGGGGGGTCCTAGGGGCCCCTTCACCATGGGCTGCATGTACTGCATCTGTGGCAGGGGCTGGGGTACGGAGGGGTACCCTCCCCCTACAGCTCCCCCTACTGACAGCAGGACACAGACGGGCACCAGCAGCATGGCCATCAGAGCCCCGAGATCAGGGCTCCAAACCTGGAGAGAGAAGGGAGAGGGGTTCTCATTGGCTGAACCTGGGGGAGAAAGGGAAGAGGGACTCTGATTGGTTGTACCTGGAGGAGCAATGGTAGATGGGGTCTGGCTGAAACTATGGATGAATCTGAGAGACAGTTAGAGAGACCCTCTTTCATTGTTTCTCTTTTTCTTTCCATCCTCATTCAAACAATGAATGAAGTCCTCCCTGTTTCCATAACCTACAGACTCTACTACTGCACTACAGTCACATTACTACTGTTCTATATGGCCACAACCCACACATATTACCAGCTGACTAACTCTGACATTATTAATGTTCTACAATCACAGCCCAGACTTGAGTCTGTGAGACTTACTCTCACATTACAGCTTCTACACAGTTTTTCACATCCCTGATGTTGAATTCCAGGCTTGTGAAAAGCAGAATCAGACTTCCTATGTATTGTGTCCATATTCAGACATTCCTCATCCTCCCCGCATTTCACATTATACCCAGCAACATCTGAAAGGGCGGAAGTGTGGCATAGTGCTAAGGAGCAGGGCTCATGACTGAGAGGTTGCAGGTTTTATCCCTTGCTGGGGCAGAGCTGCTGTACCTTTGGGCAAGGTACTTAACCCAGAATTGCCTCAGTAGATAGCTAGCTATATAATTTATAGAAAACCTGGTCATTTCTATCCCATGTTACCTTGGTCTAAACAACTGTAACCAAATATAGCCAGTTCTTTTCCCACCTTCATTTTTGTAAAATTGTTCTTACTGTTCATTAGTTTCACTACACTTCCATAAATTCAGGTTTTCATCTCATTTCACCAACATACACTTTATTCTTCCTTTTTGAAAAACAAAGCAAAATCAAGCAAACACCCAGACATATATCAAAACAGAGTAACCAAAGAGCAGGCAAAGTCATTCAGGTCATTCGATGGCCAAGTTAAAAAAAAATAAAGAAACAGTTAATGGGCGGGCTGTGGTTATACATTATTTAAAACAGATTTACACAAAAAAAGAAAATCACCACATTTTTGGCAACAGCAACCAAAATAGCACATAACACCATGGAAATGGCAGTGAGCAGAACAGTCTCCAGCTGGGGACAGACTATAGGACCCTCAAATAAAACACTCAGAAAGATGGATCTTATGATGAATGGCTGAAACAACAAGGAAGGAAAATACCCTCAGGCAATCTTGTGATGACATTCAGAGACAGAACATATGTAACATGTTCTTTGAGTGTTAGATGGGCGGACTTTAATTACATTCCTAACAGTTACCATGTGTCTCTGACCCGTGTGTTTTCTTTTCTCATTCTGTAACCTCATCATCTGATGCAATCACAAAATACTTTACTGATGCCTACAAATCACTCCAAAACCCATTTACACACACACACACACACACACACAAACACACATACATACACATACATGCATGCGCGCACACACACACACACACACACACACACACACACACACACACACATGCACACACACTCGCACACACACACACACACACACACACACACACACACACATACATACACACATGCACACACACACACACACACACACACACACACACACACATACATACACACATGCACACACACACACACACACACACACACACACACATAGATACACACAGACACACACACACGCACACACACAGATGCACGCGCACACACACACACACGCACATGTGTACACAAGCACACACTGACATGCACACTGTCACTCACCCCCATCACTGGACTCCTCTTCCTAGAAAGCTAGTACATGGATGCAGTTACTGCAAATTACTGGAGCCAGCATAGCAAAATTGTAAGTGAAAGGACAAAAACATTTTAATTTGTAGACCAACAAAAATGTCTAGCCCTCCATGACTGGGTGAGGTCAGGGAGAATTTCATCAGGGAAAATGCTGCCCCCTTCTGGCAGATCAGTCACCATGCCTGTGATTTTGGACCTCGTTATTTTCTTTGCATTTAACAAGCCGGCCTCACGCCCACCTTTCACATGTAGCAGTTGTACCGTGATGGAGTGACTGCTCCTTTAATGGTTTACAGGCACTGCTTTGGCAGGAGTTTCTCACACTTTGGCAGCTAAAGGAGCAAGGCACAGGAAATACCTCCCATTGGCTGCCAATCACACATGCATTAAAGCAGAGCACAGTCAGAGAGCTTACAGTCGCAAACCACAGAGCACAGTCAGACAGCCTGTGGTCACAGACAAAAGAGAGCACAGGCAGAGAGTTTACAGACACAGAGCACACATCACAGTTTACAGTCACAGAGCACAGTCAGAAAGCTTATGGCCACGGAGCACAGAGCAACATTAGAGGTCTTATAGCCAAAAACGTGGTCAGAGAGTATGGTCACAGAGAACAGAAAGCACAGAGCACAGTCAGCTTACTGCCACAGAGCACAGACAGCACACTGTATTAGAACTGGCTAAAAGTCTACTGTGGGTGGGAGTCAAAGAGGAGCATCCCCCTGACACATGGATGACGTAATATGCCCAACATTATTCACTCTGTCATAGATCTTTCTAAGACTAATGCCTTAAAACGGGCTCCAGGCCTCCAGCTGGCCCTAATTTACATCTTTGTCCTACATGCGTCTGGCACACACAGTCACTACAGTCTTTAGACTTATCCTCTTTATCATTTAGATTTACAGTGCATGAGTTATTATGCATGCAATTCATTCATTTAAAGTACGTGGCTACAAGGGGAGACAGGGTTTAATCAACACTTATGTAACTACATTACTAGTTAAGGATGAAATCTGTCTAACGCCTTACAGTATTGATCAGTTTAGTGATGATCCTTGGGATCGTGATCCGTGGGAAAGGGTGGGAGTGTGTAGTGGATAGAAGAATGTATAATGGGCAGGGGTGTGTAATGGGTGGGAACACATGTAATGGAGTGTGATGTACAGCAGTGCATAAATAGGGTGGTATACACTGTGTGTAATGGAGTATGATGAATTGCAGTGAGTATACTGGTATAAACTATAAACACACAAGTACACACATACACTCCCCGGTTGAACAGTAAACCACACTGTTTCCTGAAAAAGGTATTACGGTATAGGGGTGAGGTGGGCCCTGCTGTCTCTCCATCACACCACTGATTTGCCTGCTGGCACGGCCCAGAACATTCTCAGCTTCACACACCAGCACCACAAAGCAATCCTGTCCAGGAGCCAAAGGGGCTCTAGTGTCTTGCCATTTCCCAGGCCAGGGTGCTTTCTGTCTTGTCCAAGTGGAGAGGTTGAGAACTGCTCTCCGAAAAGAAACCAGCATATCACCAACTTGTCTAAATGTTGAGTGAAATACCCCCCGGTACCCATCCCTCTGCTCCATTACTCAGACACAGAGAATTCTGAATATGAACATAAGGATTCTGCGTATGAGGGGATCTGAGTCCTGCATATGGAGGCGAATGAGGAAGACCCATGGTGTGCAGGGACTGGATGTGTCATCTGCAGAGCATGACATGGTCAAATGTAAGCTGTGACCAGTGATGTCACATTTTTTTCCAAATAAAAATAAAATATTAAAAATAAAAATTATTAATCCTGTCTTAGCTTACACTAACAGACACACACACACCCATCTATTCTACAGATTACTTAGCAGGGACCTCTATCAGAGGGACTTACATGTGATCCATGTTTTATGTATATACAGATGGATATATATTAACTGACTCTCTCTGGTAAAACAGCAGTAACCCATCTGGGAATCAGACTTTAGATACCTTTGGGTAACAACAACTAGAACCTTTAGATAACACACTGATCACACAAATATTCCACAAAGACAGTAAGTGTGAACCATAAAATCATGCACAATACACTGAACACAGGCATGCATCCACACATGTACTCTTTACCCTGCACACACACACCCCTTCCCTAACAAACAGTTACATTTACAGGCAACACTTGCCTGGAAAACCCAGCCCTAATCCTAACCATCAATGGCTAATGAGAACTTGATCCAGGGTCAATGCATGAAAGCAGATTCTATTTGCACTCACAGATCAAAGCAAAAACACAGAGATGCACACAGGGGTCACGCACAGGAACTCCCAGAGCAAGCGGATATAAGCCCTCCCAAGGAATTCATTGCTCTCTGTCCTCCCCAGATTACTCTTGAACCCTCATTTTTCCTCATCCACGACCAGATGAGCCTCACTGGGAATGTTCCCCTCTCGAACCTGCTGCCCTCCACTGCATCACGTGTGAGAAAAACTATGACTGGACTGTGTTGGAAAGGGAAAAAACAGGACAGATGCACAGCTGATAATGGAGGCCACAGAAAGACATCCAAACCCAAAGTTCCATAATCAACACCAGCTTCCTTCCTCTATAGAGAGAGAGAGAGAGAGAGAGAGAGAGAGAGAGAGAGAGAGAGAGAGAGAGAGAGAGAGGGGGGGGAGAGGGACAGAGAGATGGAGAAAGAGACAGAGAGAGGGAAAGAGGGACAGAGAGGTGGAGAGAGAGAGGGAGGGAAAGAGGGACAGAGAGATGGAGAGAGAGAAGGAGAGAGAGGGAGAGTTGGAGAAAGGGGCTCCACACATAACCACTGTAGCTGCATGCACCCAGTCAGAAAAGCAACAGAGAAAGAACTAAAAAACAGAATGTAATAACTTAATTTTGAATTTATTCTGCAAATATTTGCAGCAGTGAGAATTCTGTTAGGTCTGCTCTGAGCAAGAAGAAAGGAAAGGCATCAGTTTCAATTCTTTTCCTTTTTGTCTTCTGATTTCCCTCACTGGCTCACAGCACCATATGATGAAAAGTAGTTATGTAACTAGAAATACATTGTGAAGGCAATGAAACAACAAGAGACCATAAGACTGGATTTCATTCTTACCTTTCTGAACAGCTTGAGGAATCTAAAATCTGTGTCAATCAATCAGCTTCCTTGGAAATGAGCCACAGTGTTAAGGAGAATGCAGTTCTTGAGAGAGCCTGGGAAACTCAGAGAGAGAGCTAAACTATATTTACATATGCAGAGGATGAAGATAAAAAAATGTATTGCAGCAGGAAATGTCTGTAAGTCCCTTTCTGCTAAAAATTTTATTCCTTTTGTATGAATAAAAATATCATTCCATTTGCCTGTGCAGACTGCAGGAACAGAGGCTTTCTGCAGCGCTGTTGTCTGCTGGCTGACAGCGAGCATATATGAGACCCACCTTCTGAATCGCAGTTACAGCAGGAGAGGGAGGAGTGGGAGGGATGGAGCAAGGGATGGAAAGAGAGAGAGAGAATTTGGATTTGGAAACAGTTAGCCTTTGATTAAATTACCATTTGCCTTTAACTTTGACTTAGCATTAATTGTAAGTGTTATTTTGTTTCTCCACAAATAGAGTTCAGCAATTTCAGCAATCACCACAACTGCTGAAAAAATGAGTGCATTGAAAATCAGTACCGCTTGCATGTGTTTGTGAGGGTCTGTGGTTAATCCAGGTCCAGGGGTCAGGGACGTTGACATACACAATTCAAACTTTGCCTTCTAATGTATGAAGGAGTGATTTTCACCTTTGAATAACGATGTGCACAAAACACAAGGAAAATTGCAAATGAATTGAGAACCACCTTTTGCACTAAAGCAACTTTCCCCACCTTTTTTCAAAGGAAACTCGAATTGTTGTTCACATCTTCCACATGGTTTCTAGAGACACCAACTTAAGCAAACGTGTATACAGTCTGAGAGAGGTTATTGAGTTGGACTTGACCGTGATTGCGTGGGGTCCAGCCAGAGGCAAGCCCTTTTGAGCTTAACAATGGGGCAAACAACAATGACGGCTTGGAAACACCACTGGCTGCAGATCAACTGTTCACAGTTTGCAGTGCGGCCTGACGAGGTGGTTGCTGATGCATATTCCAACACAGAACACTGCTACAGCCCCCTGGAGCAGTGTACATAACCTGCACGGCCAAAGTAAATATACTGTATTAAAACAATATGAAAGCTATGTAAGTTATGATTAATAATAGAAAAAAACAGAAATGGAGGAATGATGTCATCAGGCACTTGGGCTGATGATGTCATCAATGGGGGCCCTTGTGCTTTGCAGGTGTGTTGTGTGTGAATAGAGATGCCCATTCATGGCATGGAAAGGGTGTTCCCATAAGATCCTCCTGGGGGTCTCTGCCTGCACCCCAACGACACACCCACACAAACATTCTTTTCTTATGGTCCTTGTTCAGGGGCTGAACCCACCTCTTTTCTTCCTGTTTACTCTACACCAGAAAACACCTTTATCATGAGGTGCCACACAGCTCCACCCTGCTTATTTCTGCCTTTGTTCATTCACAGCAGAAAAAGACCTCCCTGTCTGTCTGCTTCAGTCTATCTGGACAGACGAACACATCTAACAAACAGACAGACAGACAGACAGACAGACAGCTAGACAGACAGATAGACAAATACTGATTTTTTCTCCACAGAATGTTAAAGAGACTGCCAGGAGTTGCTGCCTATATTTATTTAAAAAGTAGTCATTGTATGCAATATGTAAAAAAGAACATTGAGGTTTCTGCAAAGAGTGAGAAACAGCACAGAAGGCAGAAGCAGGAGCAAGAAAGGAGACCCTCTGAAAGCCAGACTGTCAGCTATGAGAGGTATGCATGACTTAGGAGCATGTGCCGTGGGAAACACCAAAATGATTAACTTCAGCATCTGACTATAGAACAGAGCATATGCAATATTGAGTAGACAGAGAATGTATACAGTCTACCAGTACAGTATAGAGCAGTACAGTACAGTATAGCAGAGAAAAGTACAACAGAGTAGAGATAAAATTACAACATTAGTGGGGAAAAAATGTTGATAATTGATATGTTCTTAATGCATAAGACATAAATGTAAATGCTATTTCATTAATTTCTCTTAAGGAGCACTGGTGACTCACTGGAGCAGTGGAAAAAATGACAAAAAAGGAAAAAAAACATCACACACCACTATTCTATTCACTGGCAAGAGAATCAATGCAAGAGAGTGCTCCATGAGGAGGGAGAATTACCATTAATGGCAGAAATGCCGTACGTTAGGATTAATACACAGAGGTAGGTCCCCACAGAGAATCCGAGGGTGTGTATCTCAGGGCTGCTCAGGAGTCCTCACTTTGGGCACAAACACATACACTGGTGCTGCTGAGTTTGTGTCCCACTGGAGTTTTAATCATTCTTTATGGGGGCTGACAGAATGAGGGGATTATTCCAGAGTAATTGCTTCCAGAGGGCGGCAGGCAGACTGCAGCTTGATCCCTCACACGGGGGGCTAGGGAGCGGAGTGTCTGAGCGCGGCCGAGCAACAAACACAGGGGGACGGCGAGAAGTGCTGCAGACGCGAAAGCCGTCTGATTTACGAGTCAAATATGCAAACACAGAACACAAGAAGGGACTGCGAACACGAGACCAACCCGATTTATGGGTTAAATATTCAAACACGGAATACAGCAAGGAGCACTGCAAACACAGCACCTACCTGATTTACGAGTTAAATATTCCAACAGAAAACAACAAGAAAAACTGCAAACACGAAACCTACGTCATTTGTGAGTTAAAAAGGCAGGGGTTTACATATAATCTAGGTGCTGAAGTGAATGTGTGTGGCTTGGATGAGACTGACATACTCACAGCGGAAACAAACAGAAACGTTTTCTTTTATTACTGGGAGATACAGGGATGCACTTTTTGAAAAAAAAAAAAATCCATTTCAAAACAAGCCAGCCACAGGACAAATGTCCTCTTCAGAACAGCAGCAGCTGAACCTCAGAAACAGACTGGAACAAGCAGAATGTACATCAGTGTGGATCAATGTTCAGAGCCCCGTAAGGTTGTTGGGTTCAATCCCACTAAGGTTGCTGTAGTGCTCGTGTTCAAGGCTGGGTTTCTTTGTTTTGTATTTTTTGGAATAAATTGTTTGATTCTTTTTTGTAAGTTTGTTCCTTCTGCTTGTTTTTCTGTGATGAGCGTCGGCCAGCTTCTTTACAAGGTCACAAATGTGTACATGTCAGAATCATGAGTTCCCCAGTTCCTAACTGCATGTGTACAGACAGGCTCAAATTACATGGGAAAGCTGTTCCTTTCACACCCAAAGCATCACTCTGTTAGATCCAACTCCTTCATACTCCTGAGCAGAGAAAGAGTCATCACCCATCGGTGGGTGCCATGTACGGTCCGGCTGGATCGACAGTTTGCTCTCACATTCTCATGGGGACAGACACATTGTACTGATCTCAGCACAGTTAGGGTTAACTGTTAGAGGGAGAGAATGGAGACATGAATGTGAAGGTCCCTGTTATACCTTTGATCAGGTATATCAGATATATAATTCTATGGAAGGATTTTTAAAATACAGATATAGATTGACCACTGGAAGCTGACGTAAGAAATCTAGTACTGTCTGTCATTGCTCTATTCCTCTCTGCCCTGATGAACACGTGACTGTATTCTGACCTTGACAGAATTCAATCACCACACCAAGACTGCTTCAGAATTCATGTTCATCAACAGGCACTGAAGTCCATTGCAGAGAGCAGTGACTGCCGCCATATATTTCTGGTAACAGCAGAGGCTAGTGCCAAGGACCCTTAACATGACATTGTTACTGTAAACTTGATCAAATTACTTTATCTTACTTCAGCAGACTTGGTAAAAATCCAGCTAAATAAATATGTTACATTATAGTGCAAAACTGGACAAGCTACAGAGAGGAAAAGGAGAAGGCAAATATTTTCGTAGCAAAAACTGTAATCATGGTGATTAATGTTCTTAACAGACGTTCTTACCCACAAACACATTTTTAAATATGATCTGTATGTACTGCTGAATATTTGCTGAAATAATTCGGGATAAGAACATTGATCATCAGTACCACAGCATTGTGTCATTCAGGATTTGAACCTCCAACCTTGAGGTTTAAGTTTCAGTTTGCTCAGCTTTGTGTTGGGTATTTATTTGAACATTTAATTGGGTGAGATATCGGGTACAACGGTACAAATTTGGCTTAAGTGAAAATATGTGTTTCTGATTACACCCATTTCCTTACATTATCTCCACTCAAAATGCACCCAGCTTCCAACCAAACAAAAGGACATACCATTTTGTGCCTTGTGGTGAAGAAAAGGATTTTTTTAAAAAGGATTTTATTAATTTTTTCTATTTCTCTCTCTCTCTCTCTCTCTCTCTCTCTCTCTCTCTCTCTCTCTCTCTAATGTAAATGCATGCAATTTGTAGTCTCAGAGACCTATGTAATTCTTCTGTAATTTTTTGGCTTGCTGACCGTTAGTTGGCACGCTTTCCCACTCATATCTGTGCCATATGTGACGTGCAACCCATGCAGACTGCCTCTGCTTTTTGAACAACAGCGAGCATCAAATTTCTTCCGCGTTCTCTGACAAAAAAGTTGTTTTAACAGTACTGTGTGAAAATCACCATATATTTCACCATAAATGCTCTGTCAGAGTTTTTTCAAACCCATTTTACGACATAATGTCACATATTTGTGGAGCATTCCACTCAGCCCATTGCCGAGGTAAAGTAGTCTCTCAACACTCTCCGGCTGATTGGACGGCTTCCAGTTGCTAGCAGGCCAATGAATCTAATAAAGGCGACATTTCTACATAAAACACACAAACCCTCAAGTATTCATTTCTCTTCCTCCACCGCCTTGATGCCCTTCAGTGACAAAGAGCGGTTGGATAATTAAATACCACACGTTTCCATATTCCATATTCCGTCCAAGGAGGAATTTCACGGGCAGCTGTTTCACATTTACCACATCCTTCTCTTGCCTTTTGTAAGTTACAGCGAAAGGAACAAAGGTGGTTTTCTAAGTGTACCACCACAGCTCTTGCAAAGTCCAAGACCAACCGTCATTTGGAGACATTGTTCATTTGCAACTGCTGTGGATGTCCGTGGCAGCTACAAGAAGCGCAGATATTCCACCTTATTATTTTGCAGCGTGCGGTGTTGGAAGGTATATGGCTGCATGACACATCTTGTCAGTATTTTATTTAAAGCCATGGGTCAGTTGATATGTTTATCCTTGCCTTCTCCTTTCTTCTCTACATGACGTAAACACTGGAGTATATCCGCTCTGACTTTGTCAGTTTGCCTGAGTAGCAGTCAGGCTTTTTGTTGCCTTATTGCAGATTTATAGTTATGTGATATTTTAAAGTTGAAAAGTTGCTATGAAGAGCTATTTAAATGGGGCTGGAAACCTGCAGCTCCATGCAGCTGAGGTCATTTTTGAAACATGATGAAAAGCAATCATCTTTCGACTCTATGATGCACAAAAAGCCAGTCCAAGCCTACCCTCTCCCACAGGTGCACACTTTGGAACTATGACACTACAGAATTACTACAATGTCCCAGAGAAACCATCTGAATTGACCTGAGAGGGTGAAGCCTCATGAACCCTGTAATTGGTGGGACTATTATGTTCTGTCAATCATTGACTTCTATGAACCACTCCATAGCAAATGACATTGATGAGTTAAAGTCAGTGTGCTTCTAATGAAACCTGGTAGCTGATCACATTTCAGGGTTCATGAAGCCTGATTTCACTGATAAATTGATTAACCTCTGTTTAATCTTTTCCGTGAGTAATCTCTTGTTGCCTTTGGAGTGAATTCCACTCACATGGACTGCCAGCCAAAGCTCCAAAATCAACAGTATGGTGCCGAAGATCACCCGAAAGCACCCTTCCGTATCTCATCCATCCCAAGCCATCTAATCCAATCTAACATCTGCGCGGGCTACTGAGGGACCGAAGCTTTTATCCTGCACCAAAATCAACAGGATGGCTTCCTGGAACGACTGCAGACATTCTTAGAGGAAAAAAAAAGAATTCCTCTTCCCATCCATCAGAGAGGAGACAGATAAAAGAAGGGAGGCTTCTCCTGGGTGTCTGGAATATGATCAACAACCTCCACATCGGCTCGGTTTTGAGACCTGAGTACCTGTCAGGTGTGGGGGAAATTTATAAGTGCCATGGCCGACAGCCTGCACAGCCATATTCACCTGAGTGCATTTAAACTCGTTCCCCATGACTGGAATCTGTTTCTGCCAAAAACCCCTGTGCCCATGGCTCAGAGTAATGAATGACTCACTCCAGTGAGGTGGTGTTTCCACAGATGGACCCCTTTCATGCAAGCGAGTAAATTCTACCCACACCTGGACACACCAACCAAACTCACAGCAAGTGAACACCGCACTCCGCTGATCTGGTCACTGTAATCTGCTGGTCACTGCACTCTGCTGATCTGATCACTGTAATGTGCTAGTCACTGCACTCTGCTAATTTGGTCATTCTAATCTGCTGGTCACTGAAATCCGCTGATCTGGTCACTGTAATCTGCTGGTGTAAATGTGGACCCGCAGGTGCCAGATTGGAATGAGTGAGTGTGTTTCGTAGTAAACCACCTGGATCCTCCCCATGCAGGGTGATCTCCTGAGGGGCCAAAACCTGGCTAAAAAACTCTTCATTTTAAGAGTGGTATCTCTGTCTGTCAAAAGATTCTTACATAACAGCATAATACTAAGCACAGTACACACAGAAGTGCTTTCTGGGTCAGTACCCGCTTAAATCTACAGATCTCTGCTTTTTTCAGTAGGAAACTGATAAAATTATAAACCATTAGCTTTCCCCTGCCTGTTTACCCATCCAAATGTACAGCAATGAGTAACTCTTTTAACAAAAAGAAGAAAACTATCACTAACTCCTAGTTCCTTAAACTGCAACCCAAAAACCTTCCAAACATATTGTCTAACAGGAAGGCAGCTGCTGTTATTACATCATGTACAGAACCTTAATATATGGATTTTACAATATGTTTGTGTACGCTCCTGAATTTCTGTGTGTGTGTGTGTGTGTGTGTGTATGTGGGTGTGTGTGTATGTGTGTGTTATTCCAGCACTCCTACTGGTGAAAGCATGAAACATTCCTGGTATAAAGAATCTGGGCATGAAGGAGCCAGAGAGGATTACTCTACAGTAGGATGTCTGGCAGGATATTGAGAGATACCCAGCCAGCTTGCATGATACTGACCAGCGGCAATTTGGCCAGAGAGCTCTCCTAAGCACAGAGACGGATTCCCTCCAAGACTTCCACTCCTGAGCCAAAGGGGCCTCCACTGTGTTCACGACTGCAGTACACTGATGGCAACAGGTTTCATAGCAACCAATAACTGCTATCACACTGATTAAAGCCTAAAACAACAGATGTTTTTCTTCCTATATAAATGAAGACCTCACTTTGGCATTCATAGGCATCAGTGTCTTTGTGCCTGTAAAGCTCAAATGCAACTTCATTTGATTTGTCCAAATCTATTACTGAAGTAATTAAATCCAGAAAAAAAACCCTTCTCACACTTCACATAATATTACCACACTGTTGCCCTCACCACTTTTCTATACTGCTGCTCTAACCACTGCTCCATACTGCTGGTCTGAAGACTTCCTGAACTCCAGCTGTGGGGAATAGGGTTTACTGAGCTGGGACGCAGTCCAGCTGGACTGGTGTGCAGCCTTGCTGTAATCCAAACCACACCCAGCAGTCATGGAGGGAACACCTCCTCACCCCCATCAGTGCTCAGAGCAGACATGGAAGAAAGCGTTGGACATACTTTCTGATCAGGAAGCAGATGAAGAAGAGGCATCATCAGAGGACAAGTGAACATCAATTCTCAGAAATTATTTTCTTATTATTGCTATATATAGCTTTATATGCATTTTTAAAAAGCTGGGATGGTGAGGGACATGGCAAAGCAGAGGTTTGCTTTATGCAGTTTACCATACAATTACTGACTTTAGCTGACCCACCTACCAGTAAAAGGCTTTCTAAGTCAGGTTTCCCACTAAGTCTGTAGTGTGTGTTTGACTTACAGGGAGCAGAACATCCCCTTCTCCATTCCCCTTTTCCCCTCTCTCTCATCCCCCCTCCACACTGTTTGATTTCTGCCCTCCTGTGAGCTCTCGTCCTCTTCTTTTCCCTCTGTCTCTCATTTAATCTCTTTCTTCCCTTCTTTCTCCCTCATTCCCTCCGTCCTGGAGTTGTTCCTCCATGTGTTTGTGTATGTTGGACCAGTCAGTAACCAAGCTCTACCCCCGGGCTCTTTAGAAGAGCTGTAACACAGCCGGCCACTATCAGACGGGCCCAGATCAGACATCTAAGGAAGACAAAGCTTGCTTGCTGAGATAACCAGAATGGCGGCTGATTGTGATATAGTGGAAAGGAGAAAACTGGATAATCCATCACACTTTTCATTACCCTAACCCTACTATGACCATCACAGCATAAGTGAGACACATGGCAAACGGGCTTTGCCATCTTTCCCTCTCTCCATGCCTCTGTTTGCCTTTTTCCCTCTCTGTCCCTCACTTTGAGATATGTGCACATAAAACCCTGCTTAAGTGCTTCCGTGGACACTTACGTGCCTCTGTTACTACTAAGTGAATTCAGACACGGGCCATTTTGGCTGTTATGTCAAAGATGCACATTTGGGGCTGTTTACTCAAAATACGGACATTTTACTTGAAACAAGGGTGCGTCCCCTTATTTTCCAAGATACAGGTGCAGTATGCTGACTTTAGGCTTCTGCAACCCTTCCATGCTGGAAAACATTGAATAAGTCATGCGCCCAAGTGGACAATGTGTGAAGCAGCAACATTGTTGGTAACTAGAGAGGCAAAATCCAGTAAAAATAAGCATAGAAAGCCGAGTTCATATTTGATATATGCTGAATTTTGAATTTGAATCAATTCAGCTGAGTTGATTGCCCTGAATAATTAGATGGTGGTACGGCGGTACGGTGGTACTAATCATTAAGCATCCTCATGTAGACGGCCCTAGCACACAGCCGATAGATTCTCTAACACCGACAGACAGCCCCTCTCACTCCCACCTCCAAAGTCACCCTGTTTACAGCTGCAGGGGGTGATAAAATCGACACGGATGGTATTGTGTGCATTTGAAGAGGTTTTCTTTAAGCAGGAAGTCTTTTCTCTGTGGCAGATACTATACAGTAGCACCATATGACAAAACAAAAATAACAAACTACCTAAGAGAGCTGTGCTGTACTTCCTTCAGCTGAGACTGTTGAGGATATCCCCGAATAAAACCCCACACACTGATTTGTCTGTCCTTTGAGCTCTGAACAGAGAACAGCAGAATTCCAATCCGATGAACGTGACTAGTCAAATCCATACAGTGTGGCTAGTATAAAAGCACAGAGCTGTTTTTATAATTGGAAAATTGTCCTGAAAAAGAGTCATTTGAGCTGCTCTCACAGTAATTCCAGGAATGCACTAGCTCTCCAGTGGCCAGGGGTGGGCAGGGCCAGAGCTGCAGTCTAACACACATACCCCTTGATTGATTTCTGTACAGTATGGTTCATTTGATGGCTCATACGCTGACTGACTGTAGGGAAGGCTGCAGAGCTATGGAGCGGTTAGCTGCCGACAGCAGCTCTGGAATGGGAGAACGTGTCCAGCTTTCCAGTGGTTTCCGCTTCCTGCACTTTTTAACAGGCGGTTAAAAAACTGTGAGACAGCACAATACCCAGAGTTCCCTTCTTTCACACAGGCTCAGGACATATCTCATCCACTCACTTGCACGTGGTAATGAAGCATACATGCCGGGGAAAAAAAAATATTTCTATTACTAAAGCAGTTATTTACCTTCCTCTTCCTTGCAACCATCCCAGAGAAAATAATGTTCTTGGATATAAGATCACTGATTGAGGATGATTCTGTACACAGTTTGCTTGGGAATGAAATGCACTTCCCTCGTTTCAGGTCAGATCTAAAGCTCGCCAGCAGTTTCCCATTCTTAAACTCCTTGTATATGACTTTTGAGAGCAGTGTTTTTTTTCTCAAAATATCCAAACATGCCGATTACATCTTAAGAAATTCAGAAATTCTTGTGCCGCCATTTCAGGGAATTACTTTGTTACTGGCAGAACACTATTCTCTATAGGGACTACAGTATGCTAAGTCAATAATTTAGGGATCCATTTACTTAAATGGTTACATCTGTGTTTTTAGTACCTAGTAAAGCCCAATTCAAGCTCTCAGTTACACTCTGTGGCATTTCAGGCGCCATCTGCCTATTTATTTAATGCATTTATCTGGAGGATTCTCTTCTCCAGAGCGACGTCCAAGGCCATCATGCTGAGGTACACCTGATACATGATACATGTCAAAGGAACACAGATACAGGTAGGGTGCAGCCGGTAACTGGCCATCAAGCTGAAGGACAGCACTTAAGGCAAATCATAAAGTAGTAACTGTTTTAGTGTAAACACAGCCATCACCCATACGAGCAGCATACCTACAACATACTAACACACAGACCCTCACAATGATCTACAAGAGCAATGTTACCTTGCATCATACTAGTATACCCAAAGGACAATGATCTTTGTTCTTGTTTAGAACCAATTTTTTTTTATTTTTAATTTAAATGCTGCTCAGTATATAAATCTGTCAGGGATGCGGGGTGAGGACTCACACGCAGACCCGGAGGTGAATGGCAGAGTGACTTTAATAAAGCCCCAAAACAGGAGCAGACGAAGACAGGGTCAGAGACAGGCAGGGTCAAAACCAGGGAAGTCAGTCCAAAAACAAACAGAGCAAGCACGTGGTCTGGACAGGCGAGGGTCGGCAACGGGCAGGCAGGCAGCGGGGCAACCAGAACAGAGCGGCAGGCAGAGACGAGATCCAAGGCCAGGCAGGGGTCACAAACTGGGCAGGCAGGTCCGGAGCAGGGCAGACGAGAAGCGGGGAGTGAAGTCTGGGAAGGAGCAGAACCAGGAGACCGGCAACAGGGAGCTGGGGCAGAACCACGGGCAACCCAGGCAGCCGAAGCAGAACGGCAGGCTGGACCGGGGCTGAGCAGGCGGAAACAGGGTCTGGACAGGGGCAGAACCGGGCAGGCCGGCAACAGGGAGCGGAGGCAGAACAGCAGGCGGGAGCAGACTCGCACAAACAGGGATACACAAAGACAGGACGAAACAGAAAACAGACTAACAGAACTCACGTGACAGAACAGCGGGCAAACACAGAGACCCAGGGCGGGAGACAGAAGACCGTGGAAAACCCGAGAAACAGAAGGCAAGGACGAAACAGGATACTGCGGCAACTGGCAACAAGACAGAGAAAAGCAGGGTAAATATAGGGTAGGGCTGATGAGGTGATGGGAAGCAGGTGTGCAGGCAGGCGGGCGAAGATGATCAGGTGGGGCGGAGACAGGGCGGAGAGCGGGGCAGGGCCGGAACACAAGGAAAAACAAAAGCACATGGACAGGGGAAGAACACAAACACACAGCCAGGGGGGCGGAGCACTGACAAAATCATGATATTGTAATCAGACTTTCATCTGAAAATAAACAAAAAGAAGATGTATTTGAAGGTTTCAAGTGTGAATTTGGAAATAAACAAATCTAGCGCCATGTCTAGGAAGCAGATGTTAGCACATCCTCTGTCATTCTATTATATGTTGCATTTGTAACAAAGAGAGACAGAGATTAAAGAGAGAAAAGAAATCAGATGAAAAATAAAGTAAGACAGAAAAAGCTGAAAGTAAAGTGAGGTTATGGGGTGGCTGTGGTTGATAGCACAAACACAGGCCTGGCTGTGTTCTCTGTGTGCTGTGGGTGGCTACAGCAGGGAGGTCAATGAGGGTTAGTAAACTTAATGAGAGTTAGTTAAGCTATGCTAAAATGTGCAGAATGACCTGTTTCATTAACAAACAGCAGCTTTCAGCACCACACCTGCATAGGTGTCATTCAGGCAGGACTCAAGGAGCAGAGCTAGAGTGAGTTCCTGCCAGGAAGTCCAGGATTACATCAGCACACTCAGTTAGGCTGTCAGCACCGGCCCCACCCTGTTTCTGTCAGGATTGCTTCAGAACACACAGACAGGCTGGCTCGTTGGCCCCATCCTGTTTCTGTAAGTCCAGCGGCAGAAATAAGGTCAATGTTGTTTCAAAGTCCCATGGCTGAAAAATTTGCCTTTTTGATATATGTGTTTCCCTCTGTCTTTGTCTTTTTGAGTGATTGGTGTGTGGAGGGTCTGCATGTTTTACAGGGGTGATCTTCTGTACGATTGAGCGTGTTACAAGGCCAACACATTCTGCCTGTGAGACTCACGCGTGCAAGTGATTGGTTTCTGCCGCTTCTTTTGTAGTGGATGGAGTAACAGTATGCTGCTTTCACATGAGTAATGACACAGAGGTCGTTAACGAGTCAAGATAACAGAAGTGCAGTTTCATGACTTCAGTGAAAGTAAGAGTCTCCAGCTTCATTCAAACATGTTTTAAAACAAAGGTTACACACAGTAGTCAACTTTAATTAATTTCCTTGCATGATCCACATACAGCATCTGCCCTCATAGTGAACCTGGCTGAGAAGAGAAACACATGGGTAATTTATCCTAATTAATTCTTCAATCATATGTCTGTTATTAAATACCCATAGCCTCTTCAGTGCCCACACAAAACCATTTCTTCCCCATCCAACCCCTGCTCTAAACACATTAATCACAGGACATGCACTGCCTGTATAATTTACATGGGATTCTCTGATTTATATGCATTAAAAGCATTAATCAGTATTGATTCATGCAGCTTCTCCTGAGATCTGAAACACTGAAAACTGTACATGGCTTGTTTTGTGTGAACCTCTAAAGTTGATGTCCAAAAGACCTTTCATGAAGAGGAACCCTAAGGGAGACATGAAATAAAGAAAACACACACTGCGCCACCTGGTGGTCTTTATTGATTTTATGGCACCTGATTTTATTTGAAATGATGAAGAGAATTTAATGTGTAGAATGCAGAGAGTAAAGTTTTCACACAAAACACAGTAACGGAAATATTAGTGTTTTAATTACACACCTCTTTTTACACCCTCTAACCCCCAGAATTGGACCTCTGGCAACACTCACCTACAGGGAGTTTACCTAAAACACTTATATTTGTGCCTTTCAGATGAAGCATTGTACACCTGTAATAATGGTACTCACAGGACAGGGGAACAGGCAGGAGCTCTACTGCAGACAGACGTGACCCACCCCAGACACCCCATAAACCCACCGGTCCCTGAAACATTCCTGTGTGTTACAGGGCGCAAGCGCTGTGTCCTGGGGGCCTGGGACTTGGTCACAGCCCTGGCACACCTCATAACCTTTACTAGAGCACACAGGACAGGACCCATGCCAAAAACACAGGGCCCCTACTGCCTGAGTACACCCTTTCATAACCCCCCTCCATGCACACACAGACACACACACACACACACACACACACACACACACACACACACACACACACACAGACACACACACACACAGACACACACACACACACAAACATATACGCACATACAGCACATACAAACACATATGCACACGCAGCACATGCAAATACATATATATCCATACAAAGAAAACTGCTGGTCTTCAGGGATGAGGCTTTTTTGCGATTTTGAAGATGAGCCATACTGCATCAATTACAACTATTTCTAAAGTGATATAAAAAAAAAAAAAAAAAACAGTCTAATTCAGCCTCATGGAGCAGGGCTCCCTGAGAAGGGAATCATGAGGAAATACAGGCACCAACAATAATGCACCTCCAGTTTAATCCACAAGGTGTCACCACAGATATAGCCAACAAAAAACTGGAGCCTGCACTAGAATAGTAAAATGAATGGAGTAACACAACAAAGAAAGCAAACACTGTGGTTGTTAAATTCAAGCTGTGAGACCAAACAATTCCATATCAGCTGTCACTCCTTGCTACACATGCTGATCATGCAAACTCCCTTAAGGAACTGAAGGTAAGTGCCTCTCCTCTTTCAAACTTTCAATTCATCTGATAATAACAAGGAATGACTTATTATTCACAGCTTGTGAAAAATAAGAAGCAATCATGATGCTTTCAGGAAAAAAAAACTCCCAGATGGTAAAATTTCAAAGCAATGTGATGGATGATACAGCACAATACTCTAAAACTATGCAAAACTTACAGATAAACAAACTATATGGTGTCATCAGAAGGACAACACATTCACTCACTCTCTCTCACTACACCACAGGGTAGTGATGGGAGAGAGAGGCTTTGTGAACCCTGAGCTGAAAGCAGGTCATCAGCTATCAGTGACCCATTGATTTGGACGACCCACAATGCTCTTTTATGGAAAACAACATATTCTAATCCTTTCCTTGAGAGTGGTGATTGACAGCACATGGACACTCCATTTATTGTAGGATTAATTAAGCCTCACTCTGTCATCACTACCAGGGGAATGACAGCATCTCAGGAGATTTTTCATGCATCCTGGTTCCTCTGTCTGTAACTGTTATTCCTGGAGCGACCACTCATAAAGAAGAGGAAAATACTCCCTGTCTGAATATCTCCTCTTCAACCCGTCTCAGACATCAGACAACAGACATCAACCTCGACCCAAACGAACAGCTCACAAAGGAGCACAAAGAGGCCTGAAAATGAAACTTTCAATAACACCACTCTGACCTTTGCGACTCGGAACCAAAAGATCTGGCCCTCCTTTTTTCAGTCTCTGCACCCACTGATTGTTTTCTGTGCCCCCTGGTGGCTGATGGAGTACAGAATGGAGGCCTGATTATTTACAGTCTTGGTCTGGATGTCTGCACACCCGCTGGGGAGGGAATGCTCAACCAAGCGCAGAACTGGAGAACAGGGCAGAGTAGTCAACCGGTCTGAGTGTGTGTGTGTATGGGCACGTGTTTGTGTGTGTGCACGTACGTGAGTGTGCGGGCGCATGCAAGCTTGATTTTTGTTTTCAGTTGTGTCTGAAGTCTAGCTGTCTGGGTCTTCCTCAGAGCACATGGGCGTTTGCTCCACTTTCCCAGGGAGTAGGAGACATTTTCACACAGGCTGTTTTCCCTTGAGTTCTAGGCAATGCTTGGACCACTTAATGCACAAAGAAAGATGGTGCAATTTCTCAGACATACAGACACACACACACACACACACACAGACACAAATACACAGACAGAACACACACACACACCCCTATCTGACTCATTTATCTAGCATAGCTAAAACAGTTTAGTAAGTGATGACAGTTAGTCTAAATGAAGCGAGCCTCTGTGTGGATAAGACAGATGGGGTTGAGTGCTCATAAGGGACCCATCTTGCCTGTCTCTTTGAGTCTGGTCACACCTTGCTAAAGTCAGGCAGGGCTGGGCTGATACTCCCTGTCTCTAGGAACACCATGCTAAGGCCAGACCGGGCTGGGCTGATACTCCATGTGTGGGCACACCACTCTAAGGGTAAGCCAGGCCAGGCTAGGCTGATTCTCTCTGTCTATGGCCACAACATGCTAAGGCCAGGTGAAGCCGGACTGATTCTTAGTCTTGGGGCACACCACACCAAGCCCAGACCGGGCTGGGCTGATTCCCCCTGTCTCTGGGCACACCACACTAAGGCCAGGCAAGGGTGAGGTGATGTAAGCCCATTGTGAAAGCAGGCAAGTGCTATTAGAAATAGGACTGAGAAAGCAGGGATACAGTTACAGCCCCAGAGACACAAATGGCAGTTCTGTGAGAAAGAGGAGTAATTACACACACACACACACACACACACACACACACACACACAACATACACTGATCCTGCTGCTGCTTCATTTCTGTTCAGTGAATTCAGACTGAGGGCAGACCCTTGAGTGAAAAATGTATAGCAAGAAGACATCAGATCAGGAACAGATTAGGCAGAGTGTGTGTGTGTGTGCGTAAATGTGAGTGTGAGTATGCAAGTTGTGGCCTGTCTGAAAGAGACATCCGTTTACTGCCAGGTACAAATAAACTCAGCTGGTTATGGGAACAGAGAGAGGGAGAGAGCCATCAAAGCCTAATGACTTGATGTCAGTGATCCTTACTGAGATCTGGACAAGTGATGCATAGCAGAGGCAATAAAAACCACGCTTCAGTCTTCCCTGAGCGACAAAGGAAAGTCATGGGAAGATGGTTCATGGCTGTGTTATTATGCATCTGCACACAGTAATGCTGGCAGATATACCACTCAATCTTCACACACACACACAATAATGCTAGCTGATTCACTGCTCATTGTACAGACAGGAAACCACATGCATCCTGCCTCAATGGTTAGACAAGTCAGAGAGAGTGTTCATGCCATCGGCTGCACACTTAAGTGATGAGTAATTACAATCACTTTCTCAGCTACTGCACTTTATCAAGTGCAGTAGCTGAGAACAGTTATTTCAGGTGAGGATTTATTAAACTAATTAAGAGCATGGAGTATATAAACACAAACACACGGACCTGGTACCCATTCTTTGCTTACTGTGACAACAAAGATGCAAAGAACATGGAGATGGAGACAACTGGCAGCTACAACAAAAACACACCCCCTCTCAACAGAGAGAGAGGGACTAGCATATGGGTGGAGCTGGCAATTACATACTTAATGATTGATGCTGCCCTGTTCCTGTGCTATCTGAGGGGCACCAGAGAGGCCTGCATCCATCTCTGAAACTCCTGTTTCAGTTATTACAATACAGACCGCAGACACCTCACATCTCACGCACAGGAACTGTGCCCCATGCCTTCATGTTGAGACCTGATAATCATGCTGCTGAATGTGGATTTCTTTTTCTTTCATAATTCACATCTGTAATTTACGGGATATAGAAGTGGTAATTGCTGCAACAATGCAATGTGCGAGATTTGCACCCCGCAGGGATTTTCAGTGGTTAAAAGAGATGACAGTGCTGTTACATCCTTCTCAACCCCACAGTCTTTGACGCAAAACCACTTGCAAGTTCAGAATGGGTCCTTAGGCCTGTCTGCGTGGCGACCGATTGGTTTCACTGGAACATCAAGTGGAGACAGTGAGGGTGACGTGGAAGGCAGTATTGACTACAGTGGAATTTATTTGTTTGAAAGCAGTGGTTGGCTCATCAAAGAGAAGCGGTCTCTACCATGTGGGCTGGCAGGGAGGGCGGTGCCGTAGGGGCCCAGACTCACATCCCTGTGGGGTCATCACGTGACCCATGGGCTATTGCACAACCAACAACCAACAAAACCAACAAAAACAAACATGAGGGAACACAGCAACCCTTCCGCACGATATGTATACCGGGTCAAACGCTTTTGCACAACTACTGGCACAGGATAACCACACCAATTACATAAGCATTATCACGATTAAAAGGTCTTTTCTTATAATCTGCGTCTGAATGTTTGCTCAACACAACAGCAAAACAGCAAAGTAAGCCAGAGGCAAGCACAGACCCAGACTGTGCAGGACCTCACGAGTCTTACTCCCAGGTGATTTGTTTTCTAGTTTTCCTTGCAGGTGATTGGCGGTCTTACTCAAGGGCAATTGGTGAACTGGTGGACATACTTGCAGGTGATTGGTGCACTATTGGCCCTACAGTCAAATTTTCACTCTCTGTGTGTGAGGTCAGCTGGGGATGTTCTAGTTATTTCTCATTAAACAAGAGTGCAGAGATCACTGCCTTATTTGTCCGCTCAACTGAAAACAGATGAAGAGAATTGTCCCACAACCAATGCTGTTCTGTTTTGTTTTCCTTCAAACTGAAAGCCACAGTGATGCCTAAGTGACTCACTTCAGAGACGTCCTGCTCACTTCTTTGGCTTTTGGTTGTTTTATGCGTTTTTTTGTTTCTGGCAATGCATCATATTTCATTCTTTTACAGATTTTCAATCACTACACCTGAAAACAACAGAGATGCCAATCACAGAGGGGCTGGGGAGAGAGAGTATGTGAGATAGAGAAGAGATAGAGAGGGAGAGGAGAAGAGGGAGTAGGAGAAGGAGAGCAGGGGAATGAGAGATAGCTGGGTGATAGGCCTCTTGCCTCCCATCCTCTCTGAGTCTCAGATTGAATCAGAATTGCCCATAACAATAGACAAGGATTGGATGTTGGGTTTAGGTTGCACTTTAAGGGCTTGTTTATCGTTTGGCACATTATTAATATATTCAGGCATATCAGTTCATCAGTATTTATTTGTTTGAACAATGAAGTAAACAGGCATTAACATTTCAGTTTGGACCATTTTGGTCAACAAAGTAATTACTTAAATCTACATATTCATGTTAAAACCCACTTTTAATTAAAAAAAAAAACTTAAGCACATTTTTAGAACAATAATTTCAAATCTTAAATTATCTTATTGTTATTTACTGAGTAACCCGCTATTTGTTTGTGTACTACTTTTAAAAAAAAGTAAGTCATGTTGAGATACCCTTGTGTACTGAACAGCTCATTTCCTGACTTCCAGCAAAGCTAAAATTGCAAATCTCTCCTTTACAAACAAAATAATTTATAAAACACACAAAATAACTAACTTTAAAAACACATATATTGTGAAAAAAATATTTAGGTCAATATTGTAACCGATAGTAATGACCCTACTGAAGTTCCAAATGCAGACTTGGAAGAAGAGTTTTTAGACGCTCCCTGCACAATTGACCAAACCTAGATAAATTGCTTCTACCTGCTAGTATAAAAATCTCTCCTACCCCTTATTGTTTGTGTCAGCTGTTCTCACACACCTACAAATACCGACATCAATATTTCTGCCTTCACTTACAGCAAATACAGTACATATACATGCGTGGATCCAGGGAGTGCAATGCCATCAGACACACAGATACAGACAAACATGCTAATATGAACAGCAGCTGAAGGTGCTTTGAAGTCAAATCCAAAAAGCTGATTGTTCAGTGGGAAAAAAATCATTAGCACAGGCTTTGGTGACTGGAGTTAATGTCCCAACAGAGAGAGTGCCAGTATAAATAAACCCTTCCAGCACCAGCGTACAGACAGTAAAAGGTGATAATCAGCTGTGCTATTTCACTATCAGAGGAATGTCTGTGTTTTAAATGGCTCCATCTGGGAGGCATTAACAATTCAGTCAGAAATGTTTGCTTTACTGAACGATCAAAAATACAAAAATATGACTTTCAGAGGATGAATGCATGCATTCAGAAGTGCATCGTCTATGGGAGCATTCATCCCTTCTGCAGAATCCTTGGCTCGTATCTGAGCTCTGTAGAACAGTATACAGTCATAACTCATTATCATACTTAGTGGCTTAACCATAAATGCAGCATAATCTCTTAAAGGGAATGCATACAGTATCTGGAACCTTGAGTGAATTGCTGTATTTCTGTACATTGAGTCCCTCCAAAATGCTGAATTACACCTCGCCCCTGTGTGCTGTGTTAAACTGTGTCCCTCTGGAGCCTTGCATTACACTATGGGGTATAGGTATTCAAACATATAGGTATAGGTATTCAAACATTACCTAACAGCAGTCAGGCCAATCTTGTGGTAAACTGGCCAGTCTCTCTGGGCATGATGTGAAGATCATATTACATCTGTGCTCTGATAATGACACACAGCAAACTAATCGGGAAAAGATGCTGATCTGGATTTTTGACATTGCTGCTTTCCGATTTTTATTCTTTTTGGGGAAGAAAGAACTTTGTTAGCAAATGTTACAAATTTTCAACCGTAATTAAATTGACAATTTGGCAAGTTTCTTATTTATTTGCTTTTGAAAGTGTTTTGAAATGTTAATTTAACAAACATCAACATTTTGAGGGCACAGCAGAACATGCTGGAGAAACTTGTGTAAGAAAGGCAACAGTGCTTTCTCTGGATTGATCCTGTGTTTGTGTTAACATCTGTGGGCTCAGATCTCTGTACCCTAACACCACAGAGAAATAAACATGAAGCAAATAATAATAATCATGATTAAAAAAGTCATCCCACTGGGAGAGCAAACCACACAGGCTCAGGTCCACGTCAGAGCACATGAATCTGTGCTGATGAGCCACTCCAAACCCACTAAGTGCCCAGACGTGCCTGCTCCTCTCCAGGAGAGGAGGTCTTATTCGCCTGCTGGAATTCCTCTGACCTCCTTCTGCATTTAGGGTTCGGGGAGTAACGCCACTTGAAGCCACTGAGGTCTGGAGCTGCAGAAACCCCAGGAAGAGTGCGTGTTGGATGGAAGACGGAGGCAGGATGCTGGTCTAATCACTGACCTGTTCTCAAGTGTCTCACATTTCATGCGCAAAGTTGCGAGCTGCAACCCCAACAGATGCTAACGTTTCTTAAGGCTACAAGTGTCAGGTCTCATGCTTGAAATATAAATTAATTTTGTTACTCACTTTATTTTTGCAGACACTTTTGGCAGATACATCAGATGGACTTACATACCATCATAGGAAGAGACGCTGAGGTCATCTCACATCAAGAACAGAAAGGATATGGGTAGAGAATACCCTTTTAAAATATAAGCATACAACATTTACTGTTTCACTAACTATACTTAAGATTGGCATCCTTACCCCATACTCATGAGCACACTGACCGTGACAGTACCTTAATACCTTATATTATGGTGTTCATATAGTGCCAAACAATGACTCATAAGAGCAACAGCAAAAACAGCTTTTAATGACAAGAACAGCCCATGCAGCCTGTCTAAGCTCCTCAGGGGGAGAAATGATTTTCAGTGAATGCTGAACATGCCCAGCAAGATGAGACATTGTTCCTTGTTTTATTTACACAGGAGTAATGGTGTCTATGAATGAAAACTGCAAAACACAGGAAAGGAGATATGCAAATTATCCAACATGACAGACGAAACCAAACGATGTAGACAGAGTTTAGCATCTGCCAGCTCACAGCTGTTTTTTCTCTTCCCAGGTGGCTAGCTGGGTAACGTAAGGAAATGCAGTTAATTTTTTCAATGAACCGGTGTGCAACGTGGCAGGCGGAGATTTCACTCAGGACGAGCAGTGACCAGGAACCAGGTGTTAAGAGTGAGCTGAGGGGATCCACAGAGAAAATGAAGTGAACCCAGAACATGTTCAGCCATCAGCACCTACAGACCCAGTTCTTCTGCGAGCCTAATTACAAATTTTTTCATGGAATTAGTACTGTATTGTTTATAACACTGTTGAAGCTCTCTGTATGTAGAGTGGCATGGTCCAGGGGAAAGAGCCAAATGCAACACTACAGTGTAATTCCCAGCAGTGCTGTTGTGTGCACGTGAACTGGAGTTAGTCTGACAGGTTCAAGTTCCTCATGGGGTCTAGTGTATGTTACAGAGCACACCATGCTGTGACTAACGAGCAAATCAGATGCCTTAAATGGGATTGTACAGGCTAATATCATTGCTCTCATAAGTTAAAGAGGATAACATCATTCCCCTCACAAGTTAAAGATGCTAATATAATTCCCTTTATTAGTTAAAGAGGCTAATATCATTCCCTTCACAAATAAAACAGGCTAGTATGGTTCCCTTCATAAATAAAATATTTCCAGACTATAGAAAATGGAGGCTTTCCAAGACCAAGCCCCTTGACACACTGACAAGGTGTCTGCGGAATAAACGAAACGTCCATTTTTACAAGCCTTGTTTTATTGGAGACACTAAAGCGCTGGCTTGCAGTGAACTCCCGGGGCGAGGTGCATCAAGCGAGCGGCGCGAAACATTTCGGCGCGGTTGGGTTCGCAGAGAGCGCTGACTTGTCCAACATCACGTCACACGAGATGCCGCTAATGAGTGAGGGAATCAAAGCTCGATTTAACATCTCGGCATGCGGCTCCTTTAATGGCCGATAATAAAGCTGTCATCGGTCGCTTCGCGCTCGCTGAAAAGAGCAGAGAAGCCGTGACGCCGGCGGGCCACTGCAGGTCAGTGCGATCTGGCCGCCAAACACCGGGACCAGCCCCCTCTGTTTGCTCCGTTTCCACAGCAACCAGCCATTGTCTGGGGCGAGAGGGCCAGCATTTTGCAAGTCTAAGAGGGTTCTGTGTAAATCACTGTGGCTTTTACTGGGCTAATTGTAAGGAGTCTAACAAGCGCAATAAAACAGACCACAGCGTAGTGACCTGCAATGTTCTGTCACACAGAGAACTTAAAACAATGAGCTCATCGCTCTCTCTCTCTCTTGGTTTCAATCTGACTTTCTCCAAATGATAACCTGACCCTTTAAAGTAGCAGCGGGATGCTCTTTGGTGTCCTGTTGCTGATGACAGGTTGTTGATAACATTACAGGATGCAACACAGGTGTGTTTGGCATGACAAACATAACTCTGAGGGTTGAAACATATAACACAGGAAGACTGTTTATCCTCTTTCTGAAGCGGGTATGACATCTTATAATGTAACAATAAGCTGGCTTGCCACTATAGGCCTATACAAACACACACATAAATTATACTTATATAGCACCAAATGTCATACCTGTATCCAGAAATTTTATTTATGCAGACGTGATTGTGTGGTAGACATACACTTTTAGTCCTTCCTGGGTTTGAGTCAGTTGTTGCTGTAGATTGAATTTTGCATGAAGTTTGAGCAGACTCTTCAGAGCTCCTGGATAACACTGCTCTGAAGAAAATGGCTCATAAGCATCTTAACTTGCATTACTGCTTCCTGGAATGATAAAGAGGGGCAACGAACAGGCTGCCCCAAGAGGAATTAGCATCTGCTTTTTGCATTTTATTATTTGTATTGTCATTTTTTATACAGAACGTGTTTTTTCCTTCACTATCTTTTGCGTGTGGTATTCACTGAAAACAGAATACTAGTAAAACTACAAATGATAAAGGAAATGTTATTAGTCTTCAGGGCATGCACTTGTAGAGCGTTATACCCCACAAGACACAGTGTGCACATATTACACAACCATGCATTACACAGGTATATATATATATATATATATATATATATATATATATATATATATATATATATATATTACACATGCATGAAGTATACAGACATGCATTAGGCAATATGTGTATATTACACAGTCATGCATTACTCAGTGTGTGTTTAGGACACAGACTTTCATTTTGTCTGCAGCAGAACATGGATTTCCTGAAATGCCTCCCTAAATGGCTCCTTGCATGACTATAGCCGTGCAGGGTGTTACTGAAGATATACTATTGAGGTCATCTAATCTTTAACTCTCTAATGAAGCGTTATTTTGTGCCTAAGATGTGCTCCTCCGCTCTCTCTCTGCAGTAGGATCAATGCTGAAAGGAGCAGCAAACGGGAACCTCGAAGAACGCCCTTGAAGCACTGCATTCCAGCCGGCCTGTGGTTTGGCCTGATCTGCACCACCGTCCCCCAGCATGAGACCCTCAGACACCCACATCCTGGGAGCTTACAGAGACTTTGCGAGAAACAAGGCGCTTACAGGAAACGCTTTTTAAAAATCAAAACACACCAGCTGAACAATTTTTACAAGTGCATTCTTTCAAAGCAGTTTCTCTCTTTTACATTCTATATTTCCTTTGTTGTGTGAGTGTGTAAGTCTTCTGACTAAAGCACATGACGTTCAGTTCAGCTCCGTTGCCCACTGGGTATTCGAGGGGGGAACTGTCGAGGCAACAAACATTTATGAAGACAGCCATCACTGTTTCTGAAAACTTGTGAATTGTGTTGGGAAAATAATAAAACGGCACATCTTCAAAAAAATAGAGGAACAGGAAATCAAGAAAGTCTTGTTTTTACAAGTATTTCATTGGTTTCATATGAGCATCCCTTGTCCTTTCAGAAGAGAAGGAAAATAGCAATGTTGTTGGCAGGAATTTTTACACAAAAAACACGCCCTGCTTTCTTGCTATTACAGTACAGCAGTGTGTAATTTCATCTACCTTCCATGTAAAGACTACTTTGATAAATCAAACCGGATTTAACTGTCAAACCCAGACTGCAGCTTTGTAGGAGTTATTGCTAAGGGCTTACATGTTGTCCTCTGTTTGGGCTCTGCGGGTGTCTAAGGGCAAATTGCAAAAAGATGAGGAATGGATGCCCAATGCCATTCCATTGTAAGCATGCATTTCTATTATAGGTTTAATCAATGTAATTATGTTCTGTCTGCTGCCCATGCATCTTACAAGCGCTCAAACATTCTGTTCCATTCCATCAAATCCATTATTCTCTACTCTTCTCTACTACATTCTCTTTTTAACAAAGGGTACACACCAAACATATTTGCTTTGTTTAGCAACTCGAGTTTTACCTACCTTAACCTGTCATATTTAGTCTTCTCTAGCTTCCTCATTTTCTTTGTCAGCAAGAACACTGTCTGAATGCTTCATGTAGACAGATGATGCCATTTGATATGAGTCAGATAACTAGGCTACATCACCATATTCCATCCAACGGTGGCCACCTTTCAACCCCAATTTGTGGGTCTATCACATTGGAGAGGAGAGCATATTTTAAATGCAAACAGTCTAAAAATGAATATGATTAGTATGATTGCAGCACGATTGAGGAAAAAAGGTCAGATTTGATATAAACTACTCATTAACCTTCAGATCGAGGTCTGTTCCCTTCATAAAGTGAAGCAGCTTTGCAGCATAATTTGATTAACATTAGCTAGCTACGTATTGTAACATCTCACTGTTAACTATAGCTAGCTAACCAGGTTTGCTGCTGCCCAATTAGGTAGCTAATGTTAGGTATTACTGCAATTACTGAAATTATTGTTATTACTGTAACACTGAAATTTCTCCATAGCAAACTCAACTTAACTAAAATAGCTAACCAATGTTAACTTGATTGCATTTAAGTCAACAGGACTAGTCTTTAAGGTAAATGAATGTACAATTCTTTACATTTATTAAGTTAATCTAACTTTACTGATGCTAGCTAACAGGGGGTCATATTAAAAAAACCTTCACACCATGAAATCGGTTTAATCAGACCTTGTGGCTTAAAATGTAAAGTGATTTATATTTGCATAGATAGCAAACAATACACACTGAATTTTTCACAATTTCTCTTTTCCTTGGTAAAGGTAGTTAAAGTTAAAAGAAATGTTTTACATGTAGCTGCTTCAGCTGGATTTGCACTGCAGAGTCATCCTGTATCGTTAACATTCTGGTATCGTTTTTCTCACATATGTGTATTAACTGGTTCAGATTGACTTTAAAGGTCCATAATGCCATCCTTTGGGACTGAGAGTGGATCATGGCATACAGTTCATCTCAGTTAAAAAATGACAGGGGGGCAACAATGACAGATTGTGTCTTTCTGAAAAGCTGCTCCCCCTTTCTACACCCCTGTGAGTGTGTGTGTGTGTGTGTGTGTGTGTGTGTGTGTGTGTGTGTGTGTGTGTGTGTGTGTGATTGCCTTCCATGGGTTGAGCAGTATTAGCTCATTTAGATACAAAAAAAACTGCATCACAAGAAAGGCACTGAATACCAGCTCCCACTTACAGTTTATGACATATTTCAGGAAATTGGATCCATCCAACCACCTCAGGAATGGTGTTCATAATAGTGTGATATAGGGAGTCATGTGACACACTGACTTGCACAACCCTGGCAGACTCATTGGAGGACAGAAAGGCTCTCTGGGCATCCTGAGTGCAGATACCAATCACCCCAAAACTCAACAAACATAAAATATAGTGTTGTAGCCAACAATAATTGACAAGACGTGAAGAAGAGGGTGTGCAGAAATCGTCATGGTCGATTAATGGTGCTGTAGTTGATTATTTTCCCTCCCTTGTCCCATCCCCTGCTCTCTGAGGGAAGTTTAATGTGTGTTCTTCACTTCCTGCAAAAGAAGAGCCCTGTGTGGGAGCCCTGGGGGACTAAAGAGGAACCACAAGTTTAATTCAATTACCATTCACTGCAGTAAACATGTTGAATGCCACCGAAACATCTGTTTAATCCATAGAAACAGACACACAATGAGAGATAGACCAGGAGAAATAGGAGGAAGGGAAAGAGAGAGGAAGAATGAACTAGAGGAGAAGGATGATAGAATTACAATTAGTACAGAATATCAGCTTTGTCGTTGCTGTGTTCACTTTGTTACTTCCTCCTTTAACAGTAACAGTCTTCACTCATAAAGCACAGACACCTCTGTGAGTCCAAATGACTGGCTGACCTGGACCCCAGATGCCCAAATAAAGAAACATAAGAAGAAGGAGAGGGGGGAAAGGGGGAGTAAAAAGGAGGATTAACAGGGAGGATAGCCCTTGCGCCTCTCCTGCAGGGAGAGCACCACAGCCTCCTGCTCCGCTCTGCCAGAGCTGGTGGCACTCAACTGAGCGCTGCAGCTGTGCTTGGCAGTTGGTGTGCTGTGTACCGTCATAAACCACATGTCAGAGCAACAGCCCTGCAAATAAAAAAAGCCGAGAGAGAGAGAGAGAGAGAGAGAGGAGGAGGAGAGAGCCAAGGGGAGTGAGGAGAGTAGGGAAGAGAGAGACAGTGGAGAGACACAGACGGACAAAGAAGGGCTCACAGCACTCCATCTCCATCTGTTTTACCTGGCCATTCCTCGGGGATTCCTTCCGGTCACCTGTCCTGAATGGGGTGGAGACTGGTGATTGGCTACCTGGCCTGGGCAGTGGTGGTGGCCGTGATTGGCTCAGAGCGGAGGACCTATCAGGTGCAGCAGGGTTCCTGCAGCTACACCTTCCTCCTACCAGAGGTGGGGAGCTGCGGTCCAGCGGGGGACTTCCGGGTGACTAACTCGCTCCAGAGGGACTCACCTGTGCGTCCAGATGGCACAGAGCCCGGTGAGCCCACCTGGCAGAAGCAGAGACTGGAGAACCTGGAGACCGTGATGGAAAATAACACCCAGTGGCTGCAGAAGGTAAGAATCTAGCAAGTCATTACTGCACTACCGACTGCAGCTGCAGGCAGCCCTACCCAGACCCACTCGCAATAGATCTCACCCAGGTCTGACCACTGCTCTAAAACTGCTGCTCTGACCTCTGCTCCACCCTGCTGCTCCACACTGCTGCCCTGACCCTGCAGCACCATCTCAGATGCTCGCAAAGGCCTGAACAGTTATCATTTTCAAACCCCAATCGATGCAAATACCACTGGCCACTTATGTTTCAAGTTATGATATTGTGTCCATCTTTTATTAAAGAATGCCAATAAGAATCCTCTCAGGAAAGAGAAATATTGTTCCTCAATGGTGTTACACAATTAATCTAGATAACCTGTTCATCAGTGTAATAAAAATGACAAATGTGTGTTCTCCTTAATGAGCAATATTTCATGGTGTGATTGAGGCTGTTCCATAATGAATTCTAAGGTTTATGGAGAATGTTCTGTGTGAATTCCAAGGCTTGGTGGAGAATGTTAGCTTTTACTGTAATTCTATGGTTTGATTGAGGATATTCTCTGTGATTTCTAAAGTTGAAAGAGAAGCTCAGAAATTATTGCATCATATAAAGTAAACTTTTACACTTCCTCAGACTGTTTATCTTTCTAACAAATGCCTGTAAAGTTTAGGCATTGAAAGTCCTGTCATTGCAATAAATTTTCTCTCAGTAGTAAAATACTGGCAGCGTATCAGCCTGGCCAGTATCTGTCTTAGTGACAGTTTATTCTTTTCTGTCTCAGAGTAAATCTGAGACCAGAAGGAGATCTTGCTCCTGTTGGAATCTCCAAAACAACAAAAAGACAGGACAGCTGCAATTCATTGTATCCATGCAAGAAGTGCTCTTCCTAGAAGAAGAAGTGCTTAATGCCTTTGAGAGGAAAACTGCAAAGTTTTAACTCCAGCTTTACACCAAAAACAGAGTACATTTTGAGAGAACCTCCAGAGAGTGCACAAATTATATATATGTTTTAATTAATTATTTTTTCTGGCATCACAGTATTTACCCTGAATGTTCAAGTCTCAGATCTAATAATGGCCTCACGGGAACAGCAACAGCTGATAAACTGGAGTGAGTGGAGGAGTAAGTGAGGGTCAGGGAGCCCCGTCTCAGGGAGCTGGCGCCTGCTCCTCTCCTTCTATGGCCCTGACCGCCATCCCCGACAGGGCACTGCGTCTACGCAGTGATGGATCTCCCCCTGGTGCAGGCCTGTGTTCATGTGTGCACAGAGCGTGTGTGAAGCCATAGATCATGTGCGCGCAGTGATGGATATCCCTCTGGTCCAGGCCTGTTTTCATGTGTGCGCAGAACGTGTGCGCAGTTATAGATCATGTGTGCACGCAGTGATGGATGTCCCCCCCCGGGGCACGCCTGGGTTGTGCCAATTTGCTTATTCCTGCATGGAGCTCTGTCAAACCCCCTGCCCACCAGAGGCTTTCATTGTAAAGGTTCCACTGTACGCCTCTCCCTCATTCATCACAGCATCTCAAAGTCTGATCTCTGGGAACACAGCCTCTTCTGAGAGGTGTGTGTGTATGTGAGTGAGTGTGTGTGTGCGCATGCATGTGTGTGTGTGAGTGTGTTTGTGTGAATGTGAGTATGTACCTGGGATGGGCATTATCTCTCTCATCTCTCTGCTGTAGCTGATTATCTGTCACTTTCAGATGACTCTGCTCTCTATGCGGTAACGGTCAAGTGCTGTGTTCCTTTTGTCAGAGACCAGAAAAAATAGAACACTGCGCTCCCAAAAAAAGGCTGCGCTCCCCCGCCCACAGACCCAGGCACATGGTGAAGTGTTCCTACACAGAATCTCTGTGTGGCGACAGGTCCAGAATTCCATCTGTGTTCCAAATCTGTTCTCTCCAGTTCCCAGAATTTCTATTTTTTCTCTCTCTCTTAAGGAATCCTCTGAGCTCACAGGCCACTGCCTGCTTTGTGTCATCATGTAGACCTGACAGAAACACGTACAAGTGGAGAGACGATAAGAAAACGACGACCCTCAGAGGGGGGTCACCGAGTGACCAGCCAGGGGCACGGCCATCGACCCTCATTACCCCCTCCTCACGCTGCATGGCGTTCTGACACGTCTCTGTGGAAGACGCACCAAAATAGCCAGCGTTTTAAAGGGTGACTGTATCTCCTCGCCTTCCGCTGCGCCTCTAAACCCACAGAGCGATTAAGCGGTTATCCAGGAGCATGGCTTGATGAGCTCTGAAATAGTGTTATTAAACAAGCCTCATTGTTGTGGCTGTCTGAGCCATTGTATCCTGTTAGACTGCAGCTCCACATTATTTTGGTCCGTAATAACCCTGCAATTGTTCCTAGACTGGCTCTGAATGAAGAGACTTTTCTGTTGCATTTTTATCTACTGACATAAATGATGTGGAATTATTACAGATGGAAACAATCATAACACACGCAAGCACATATGTGTACACGACTACACGTGCGCGCACATGTACACACACACACGTGCTGTCTCTCACGTGCACACACATATGCACATCATGCACACACATGCTCTCCTTCTCTGTCTCTCTGTCTCTTGTCTCTTGTCTCTTGAGGTTGTGGCCATCTCACCATCTCCATGAAGTGGAGTCAGCTATTGTCTGAACAGCATCCCATTATCAGGGATGTGGTCAATTAGCAGCATGGTTTTAAGAGCTCCCTTAAGACATTATAATAGCAAACAGAAGGTTTGAGAGAACTGATTAATTTCCACATCTTTTTCTATGTCTTTCAATTTGAAATGGGGCAACTGAGCATACAGGCAGACAGTAGAGAACCATAAAAAAATCATGAAATATTTATTTAGTAAACAAATGAGGAGTAAACCTTTCTTTCGGAATGCAGGATGTCGGTTGTTTAATTTTTGTAATTCTGTGTTTACCACCTGCATTTCCCATCACCCCTCCCTCACAGCTTCCAGCAGTCTTCAAGCCTGTTTAACTGCCCCACACTGCATGCGTTTACTTTGACTCATGCAGAGATGCTACAAATGTTGAAATCAGAAGGTCTGATAGAGATGGATTTACATTCCGATGCAAAGCTGTCATTGCTCTCAGCAGAGTTATAGCTCCTGTGTCAGCTGTGGGCTCTGACTGCACAGATTATCCAAGAAAGCTTTGGTTTATATGATGTTTATCTGTAGCAAACATGATACATAACCTTTTAGCATGGCTCCTGCAAAGTGATTCATAATGCAAATATCACATTTAATATACTGCAAATATTTCCCCCCAAATGTGTATTTGTTCATTTCCATCACATTTTCAAGAAAGTGGACAAGTATTCCATCTCAAAATAGAAACAGGTGCATCTGACATGAAGTATATAGTGAAGTATATAGTGAAGTATATAGTATATATATATTTTAAAACAAAACCTTTTGTTCATTTCAAAATGACCTTTTCCATCTCACAAAAAGACAGACAAACAATTGTGGCTGTGGCATGTTCAAAATGGCTCTCAGTACATCCAACCAAACAGCAGGCATGGAGTGAAACAGAAAGAAACGCATTCGCTGTCATTGCTCCCATCTGCAGGAGTTGGAGCAGTACACTCCAGCCGTGAGACCGGACAATGTGTAAAATCTGACATGAGGCCACACTGGGCTTGTGGTTTATCCTGGCAACTGCTAATGCACTGCTGACAGTTACTGGAAATAAATACAATACATAAATGAATGTATTCCTATAATTATTCCTTATTCTTTTGTTGTTTATTGGACAGAGGCCTGTTATGAGCTGTGAGAAATTGCACTACATAGCAGGAGATCAGAGTCTACACTCCCAGCATGCTCCTCTAGTAGCACACATCTGTGTGTTGCATCTCTGCTGGGAATATCAAATAGCTGTGTAATCTTCTTACAATCTCACGACTGATCAGCCCCTGTGCTTTTGTATGGCTCTCATTAACACTAGCTGGGTGAAAAGGTATGCACATATACAGGTGGCCAAAGAATTAAATGTACACATTTTTATTTTTACTTTTCAAGGGTTTTTTTTTCAAGATTGTAAAAATCCGTTTTTCATTAGTCCTCTTTTAGAGTGAAATTTCGTTCTTGTTTTTGTCTCTCTAGTGAAGTGGAAGTTAACAGGAACTGTTGAGACAGACTGTACAAAGCTTGGAGCTGTTGGTAATGATTGTCTGTGTTTTTGCTGAATTAACACAGGTATACCTGGATGGTGGTTCATTCCAGCAGGGTCAGAGGTCATCTTTCCCTCACCAGCTTGTCCCTACACAGCAGCTGTTAATAGGCTGAATAGTTTATTTTTATTGCGCATACACACCATTCACAGCTGGCCATTGGAAACCTAACCTGAAAACTAAGGACACATGGAAACAGAGGAAGATTACTCAAGAGAGTGATTACACTTCCACTCATCCACATCATTTGTGCAAACTTTTGTTCAGAACTCCTGCTGCGCTCAAATTCAAGTTAATTTGAATGAACAGGTTGTGATGAAATCACACTTATTTTGGCACACTAGCCAAGTCTGACAAAAATAATTTTGTCTGAAAGAGCACTGTTCCCATGCAGAGAATTCAAAAAGATTGGGAGCAGCTTTCTCACATGACAGCAAACTCTCACAGGGATTTTTACATTTGGGTTATTTCTTTGTTATGAGGCAAAGGTTCTCTCATGTTTTCTCTATGGGTGTGTGGCTGGTGTTGTCTGGATCAACAAGTGCCAACAGCTCCAGTCCTGAATTATAAAAAAACAAGAACCTACAAATATGAAACCCTATGACTAACAAAATTCTGCAGTTAATGCAGAGTGAATGGAACTGTTGTGAGGAACATATCTGTCATGTGTTCAAAAAATACAAAAATATTTTATATCCAGTGCACCTTGTGAAATTCACATTCAGACGAAAATGTTACTCTCGCAACAAAGAGCCTAAGTGCAGAAGGCTGCAGAACAGTGCCCCCTGGTGGCAGAACGGTGTGGCATATTCTAATGTCATGTTGCGTCGGCAGCTGGAGAGCTACATCCAGGAGAATGTACGGTCTGAGGTGGAGGAGATGCAGCGCAGCGCTGTGCACACGCACACTGCCACCATGCTGGAGATCGGGACCAACCTCCTGAGCCAATCAGCTGAGCAGACCCGCAAACTGACAGACATGGAGACTCAAGTAAGCCAATGAGACATCAGGGTTATGACAGGATGATGACTGGGCGATGGGCCTCAGCCAATAAAATAAAAATATGATTGTGATCTACACCGAAAGCAAGGAACAACATTATTATCCCCTCATGCCTTTATTAAGATCACAATCTGAACTGACTTGCAGTTAGTTCTCTGGTTATGAATCAACCTGAGGATGAATCTCAGTTTAGTGGTTATGATTTGGTTGAGCAGTGGTGACTTTACATGGAGTTACATCAAATTACACTCTGCTCTACTGTTTCCAGGTTCTGAATCAAACCTCCAGACTGGAGGTGCAGTTGCTGGAGTTCTCGCTCTCCACCAGCAACCTGGAGAAACAGATCCTACTGCAGACCCAAGAGATCCAACGACTCAACGACAAGAGCCGGTCAGTCTGAGCAAGTGTCTCTGCAGTAAAAAGCCAAACAGTCTGAGGAGGAATCAGTCTATCTCTGCAATAAGAGCCAGTCAGTCAAAGGAAGGGTCAGTCTGTAATCGTGGTCTCAGAACATGGGCTGGAGCATTGAGTAAACACAGACCAATAGAAGGACAGAGGTGGAGCACAGAGTAAATACAGGCCAATAGAGCAAGTGCGGTGGGGCATTCAGTAAGCACAGGCCAATAGCGAAAAAGTGGTAGAGCGTGAGGCAGAGCATGGGGTAAACATGGGCTAGTGGAGGGACTGAATGAGTCTGAGGCAGAGAGGAGTCTGGGAGCTCTGGGAGGATCCAGAGAGGCTGGGCTGATAAGCATGTCATGCAGAGAGCTGTGATGATGATGTATACAGAGCCAAATAAGGGCAGAAAAACAAAACTGAGTCAGTAGGGGACACCACCTGCCCCGTGCAGATGTTTGAGTTTGGACACCTCTCCAAGAAGTCTTGTTTAGACAAGAGAATGAAAAATTTAAGATTCAGCATAGTACACACAGACACACTGCTACAGTTTCAGCATAGTACTGCTACAGCTTTAGCATCATCTCTCAATAGTAGATCTGAAAAATTGGGTCCTTCTGACTGCAGAATTGCTCTTGACCCCAGGTTACAGAGCAATGTTCCTCTCTGATCTATTGATGAAAGCCAGGGGTTCCAACCCTCCCCAGAAATACTGTGCTACACTTCACAACTGGCAAAGGAAAGACTGGACACACAGAAACACACCAGATCAAAACAGAAAGTAAAACCCAAAGGCATCGAACAAAGTGTAAAAAATGAAGGCAGAGATAAGACAGTGGAGGAATGTTCTTATCAGCTTGTTCCAGTTAAATGCATTATAGGTTTTAAAAAGCTTGAAACTATGCTTGAAGTGATTTAGGAGCTCCGTTTAGGGGCCAACAGAACAGCAGCAGCTCCACCATGGGTTTCCTAATTATTTCAATAAATAACTGGAATGAGGTTGTTACTCAGGGCTGTAAAGTCACACAACAGGAACCCAGTGTCTCCATTTAGGATGAGTTAGTGTTCCTTAAGGTGCAGTTAAAGTGTGCCCTAAGGTGCAGTTAAAGTGTGCCCTAAGGTGCAGTTAAAGTGTGCCCTTAAGTGCAGTCAAAATGTTCCCTTAAGTGCAGTTCAAGTCTGCTCCAATATATAGTTAAAGTGTTCCACTATTAAAGTGCTCCCTGAGGTACCGGTAAGGTCTGCACTGTCTTTCAGACTGTAGACTTTAGGTCTGATGAAAAGGTTCAGAGGACAGTTGACTGTAATGCTTTGGTGGTTAGGACAGTAGCAGCTTTGTTCGATGCTGTGCCACAGAAAGCTTATTCTATTTGGGTACTGTTGCACTTCAATAACCATCTTCACTAATTGTCTGCCCACTGCATGATTGTCGACCCCTTCCCTGCTAACCTCTGGGTGAAGGCACAGGCACTGAGTTTCCCACAGCGGTTTCCAGGCAATTCTCTGATGGGGGGTACGGGGGACCCAGCCCTGCTTGTTTGTGTCTCACAGATGTCTCACAGCGGTCACCATGGGTCACTGTGTGTCAGAGTCCTGGGCAGCATTTCAATGTTACGACCTCTTCGACAGTGGCCATCGCATGTCTTCCCCTCTCATGCCCGAACTCCCTGTCTCCTCAGTGTCCTGGAGCAGCAGGTCATTGCCATGGAGAGCAGGCATGCACAGGAGTTGCAGGTGCTGCAGCAGGAGAAACTGCAGCTACAGCAGCTGCTGGAGAGACAGAGCCGTTTGGTCACCCACCTCGAGGGAGAGCTGGGCAGCGCCACCCGCAACAGCACCCAGCTGCAGCGCCAGCAGGGGGCACTAACAGAGACTGTGCAGCAACTCCTGGCCATGGTGACCCACTGCAACGGTCAGTGCCACACCCACACAGTCCTGGGCCAATAGGAAGGCTCCGGGGTGTGGGCTCAGGGAGGGGCCAGTGCAAGGCAGGGGCTGAGACTCGGAACTCACTGTGCGTCAAGGAAGATTCCAGGGTTCAAGTCCTGGGCAGGATGCCTTCTGGGGTTTTTCTGTACAATTCGAGGAAAATAATTTACATTTAATGAGGAACCAATCAATATAAAAGAGATGCAGTACAATTAGCAAAACAGGTCAATGATACAGCATCTCAGGGAGTTTCATTTCTTACTCATCAAAGAAAAAAAATCATATTCTTCATGAAATATTCAAGTATATCAAGTATATATCAAGTATATTCAACATATGGCTGACAGAGCCAACAATCCTTTTTCTAATTACTGCCACATGCCTGATCAATGTTTCTTTCCTAAATGTTGGGGTATTGGTTCTTAACATGGGAAAATGCTAAGGACTTATTCTTCTAAGCTAACCCCCGAGCTTCTGATGTTGCTCTCACTGTTTCGCAGAGATCTCCAGCCGCTCCAAAGAGGAGCCGGAAAGCTTCAGGGACTGTTCCGAAATCTTCAAATCTGGGATCACAGAGAGCGGAGTCTACAACGTGCGCCTCCCCAACTCCACACGCATCATCAAGGTGAGGGCGGGAAGGGTGCTCCGTACCCCGCTGACAGAGGCCACAGCTACACATGTCCAACTCACCTCATACCCAGCTCTCACCTGATTTTACACTTGCACATAGCACCAAGAAAAAATGAATATAACATTCAGTACTTGAATAGCTTTCAGGGATTATATTACAAACTCAAAGAACAAAAAGGTTATACAAATTGTAGTTTCAAAAGAAAATGTCTTTTTAAAATGAACTACAGTGATAAAACGTTTGGGGAATTTGACTTAAGGAATCAGAATAAAATGATTGTCTAAGGGGTCTCCTGCTCAGTTCTCTTCATTCTTTGCTTGGAACCTGCACTTACAGCTCCTACGTCAATCCAACCCATGACCTGCTCCACAGCAACACTCTTTTCGGTAGCACTCACATCATTACCCTAATCCTTACACAGTCTTGGGTCTTTTGAATATAGGACTGTGATTGACAGCAAGACAATTGTGTTTTTTGTTTATTCCTGTCAACAGAGAATGAATGCAAGTGTACACAAGACACAATAGCATTTTTCATCTCCACCCAGTCTTCATCTAAACCTGCCATGCATTCATGCATTCAGCTTTGTGGCCTGCTTTCTTCTACCCTCTACAAACTGCAGACTAATTTGTAGTGTTTTGTTTGCTATTATTTAGTTTTTTGGATGTGTCTGACTAAACACAAATCTGTACATTTGTGGATGACCCCATCTGCAGATCGGTAGAAGTGTTGGTAACCTTGGTACTTTTCAGATGAAGTATCATTTTCACAGATAATTAAAAATACTGTAAAAAAAAATCTGAAGCCGAAACTGATATATTTCAGGAGGTGATGTACTGAAGAAGTGTATCTATTGTATTATATCCCCAATGTAAAGGCAACCATTATATTAATAGTATTAATGAGTGGCTAGTTTGTAATGAGACTAAAAGCATGAATAGTATTATTATTGTTAAGAAAGTTAAATCCTATAGTGCATGTTTGATCTTTGTTTATATGCCATGGGATTTTGAATGGAACAACACTGCAGCAAGCCTTTACATACTGTAGCCACCACAGCACATATTGAAGAGTGAACCTGATGAACATAGCCTAACTTTTCAGAATAGAGGAAAGGAAAGTGAAAGAAGTAGGTAGAAAATGGCTTGAGAAGACCTAAAATCAACCCCCTCTCAAAATATATATAGAAAAAAAAAATTAGGTCCCATCAGTAAAATGGGTTTCAGCACCACCCAGTGATGAATGAGTCTAATTTGTCATCATTTTCACTGAAGCTGACGGAGAACAGCAGTAACCTGATGCTCGGACGCATCTCCTCTTCCCTTAGAGAGCAGAATGTTCCAGAGCGTTTTGAGTCCCGAGGTGGCTCTGTGTCGGGTTCGATCAAAAGCTGAAATGTTCCAGATGACTTTGCAAGTTGAGCAACACGTCATAGCAAGTCCAGTCCCAGGGATTTGGAGGGGGGGCTTAATCAAGGACAGCACTGTGAGGCATGCAGTTTGCTGAATAATGGCTGTTTAAAATGTACCCGTGTGCTTAATTGTATTACTTCTGCTCAAGTACAGAAATATTTGAGAAAATAACCTGGGTATTAAAACAGATTTTTTGTAATTTGTTGCAGAGATAATATTCAATTAATATACAGTATGCCTACAACCACCTGTAACAGAATGCCATTTTTTATTCAATACCTGTACCGTTTGGTATAATGAAATAGGATGGCTACAATAAAATATGTTGAAAATTATCCATAAAAAAGTAGTATTAAAACAATATTTGTGCTTCGCTCTGGTGTCAGTAATATGATGCAATACTAGAAACAAAGAGAGGGTTTGAATATATCAGAGGTAAAGCTGATGGCTACAGGATCAAGAGCAGGCTGTGGGGGGCAACAGGAATAAGAGTAAGCCATGGACAGCTACAGGAACAAGAATAAGCCATGGATGGCTGCAGGAATAAGAGTAGGCCATGGCTAGCTACAGGAACAAGAGCAGGCCATAGATGGCTGCAGAAATAAGAGGGAGAGGCAGAAGGCTACGAAGAATGAAAGGAGAGGCAGCCGGACAGAGGGAGAGAGTGCAGAGAAGTGGACGAAGAGAGGGAGAGAGCGGGGAGACATTGAGAAGCTGCTGTTTTCGCTGTGAAAGATGGAGTCTTTGTGTCATTACAGGTGTTCTGTGATATGAAGACCAGGGGTGGGGGCTGGACGGTGTTGCAGCATCGAGAGGACGGGTCTGTGGACTTCCATCGCAGCTGGAGGGACTACAAAACCGTGAGTGCAGAGGCGTTTCATTTTTATTTTTCCCTGGCACAGGCCTGCTGTTTCTCTCTCCTTTCTTAAGCAGCGAACTTCCCAAGGATATTTTGTTCCTCGCTGTAATCGCCTTTACTTTTGTGTAACAGTGGTATTATAGATCTTCAAAGCAACACAAAGCTCCACCCCTGCAATCATCTGTTTCCTAACACACAAAGCTCTGTGACACCTCAGACATGCCGACTGACGGTGCCGTTCGTTGAGTTCATGGTGAAAGGACACATGGGGAGCTGGAGGAAGGAAAGGCATCTCATCCCCCCGAACACCCATGGTGTGCATAAACGGAAGCTCTCCGCTCTTTGTTTGACTCAACAATGCATCTCAGTGCTGCAAGAGAATCGAGCCAACGCCACCAGGGGATTCAGAGAACACGAGAGGGTGTCCCGTACTTTCAGCGAGAATAATGCAGCACATTCTAGAGTTTTGGACTGAATAAAGCAGTGCACTCTGGGGTTTTTGTAAACTGAGTGACCACGCTGTAGATGATGCAGCAGGTGGAATGAATTTGTAAACACCATTTGTCCAAACCAAAACAAATTCATATTGATACCTAAAATGGAAATGTTATGATACGCATCCCTCTGAAAAATGAATGTAACTGTGGTGAGGCGGTCACCTTGAAGGCTGTATGAGGAATTACTAGGCTGACCTAGAATTTCAGACAAGAAGTAAAATTCAGAGCCGTGTCTCAGTAGGTCTAACTGCACTCTCCTACCACTTTTCTGATTCAAGGTGCATTTGTCTCTCCTCTGGACTCTCACATGTATAGCAGTGGGATTGGAGTTCAGGTCTTTCACCTCATTCTGTTTGTCCGTCTCTTGTTGCCGTCCCCTCTGTAGGGTTTCGGGGAGCCCTCTGGGGAGTACTGGGTGGGAAATGACTTCATCCACCACCTGACCACAAGTCAGGAGTACACCCTGCAGGTCCTCCTGAGAGATGCAGAAGGGAATGAGGCTCACTCACATTACGAGCACTTCCACATTGATGGAGAGGAGAAGAACTACAGGTACCAGCAGCCATTGCAGCCCCCCCATGAATAAAATGTGATTAGTTTTACAGTTGACTGACCTAGTAAGAAGCCTTGGTTTCCTTCTTGTTCTTCGGATGACACCACAGCATTCTGAGCAGTGTATGAAAGTTATGGAAAATGTTGACCCCATCAGAGGGGACACTGACAGCTGTGACCTTTGACCCTTCAGCCTGCACGTGCGAGGTTTCAGCGGCACCGCAGGCCGGACCAGCAGCTTGACCCACCCGGGAACGCCGTTCAGCACTAAGGACCGAGACAACGACCGCTGCAGCTGCAAGTGCTCCCAGATGGCCTCAGGAGGTAACCACTGCAGGGGGATCTTACTCACTGCCTGTCCCACTCCTGCTTCTATTCAAACTCTGTCCCTCCCTCACTGTCTCAGCCAGTCCTGCTCAAACTTTCTGTCATTTTCCCTCCCTTCCTTAGTTACACACTGCCTTTTCCTTTCTCCCTCTAACAAAACTCTTTTCATCAAACACAATGATGAGAACTGCACATTTAAAACATAAATCAGATGATTGTATATTGGTAGTATTCCTCCTGATCTGGGTCATCCGCAGTCCTGAGAATTTTAGAGACACCCCTGAATGAGAAGCACCTGGGAAAAGTGCATCCAATCAATGGCTCAAAGCATGTAATTAAAAACTGACCTGAACAAAGTCCAGAAACCACCACTGTCATGAAATGACACAAGAGCATATTGAATGAACGTTTTATTACAGGTTGGTGGTTTGAAGCCTGTGGACCTTCCAATCTCAACGGAGTCTACTATGCTGGCACCTCCAACGTGGTCCGGTACAATGGAATCAAATGGTATTACTGGAAAGGCCCCAGCATGACGGCTACCCTTACTACCATGATGGTGCGGCCCATGGACTTTTGAGGGCGCAGTGGGAGGGACCTGCTGATAATGTCACAGTGGAGGCACCTGCTGATGATGTCACTGACCAACACAACAAAGCTGAAGGAACAGTTTTTGGTCCAAACAAAAGGTCTGACCCCGTTGCATGGCTGAGTTGGCGATGGGCCAGCTTTTCAGAGAGGTGCTTTATTTTTAACAAAAGAGAACCATGCAGTGGCTTGCAGTAGATGCTTATAGTGGAAACTGACTGACACACTGTAGGCATATATAAATGATGACCTGTACTCAGAGTCCTGTTGGGGTTGTTGACTATAGTGTGCTGGTATGATAGCCCCAACACAGAGAACTGTTGGTGCTGTTGAGTTTAGTATGTGTTAGATGTTATGCTTTAGCATGCATTGTACACCTAACACAGGCTACTGTATCTGAGTGGTTGATTATAAGGTGTTGGTATGATAACAGACAAAAATTGTACTTGTACATGACTATTGTGTGACTATACTGGCATAATAATGGAATAAACTCTAGTCCGCTCATACAGGTATGCAATAGTGTGAGAAAAGGAAGGAGGTGGGCATGAGGTGGCTTCATAGTTTCATGACAATGAGGTCAAAGTTAAGGCTCAAAGGCTGACTTTGGCTGACTCCACCCCCTATTGGTGACATCACCTTGCTGATGCCACGGGGAGGAGCTGTGCAGTGACTCAGTGAGAAGTGCTTCCATAACCTGCTTTTCCTCATAATGACTAGGGAATCTGTGTTTAACCTTTTAATTTAAGAGTGGATCTTTTGTGCCACGTCTCTTGTTTTGAGAGAGAGGCCGCGGAACTTGTATGCTTGGAGTTGGTGTAATTCTAATATGTAACTGTGTTTGAGAATGTATTTTTTTTTACAAGTATGCCTGATTTATATTAAAATTCTAATAAAATGGGAACTAATGGGAACTAACACAGAAACATTGTATTATTACATAATACCCGCCTCTCTATGGCTCTCTATGGGGGCAGGTCTCCCAATGGTCAACTGCGGTGACCTAACCGATAGGCACATGCTGGTATTTTTGCCACCTGTGTCCTGCTTACACATCCTCACAGTGACAGAAGGATGGATAGCACTTTATTAGAACATCTGATATATAGGAATAAGGAATTAAGGGAACAAGAATAAAGAAAAATAGTCCAAAAAAACACATGGTGTAGAAACATCTTCAATCTATCCTTGCTGCTTGATTAAATCAGGTGTGCTCAGCTAATAAAATTTGCTACTGATGAGTTCAGTCAGGTAGGTAGAGCAAGGATAGATAGAAGATATGCAGGACAGGGTGCTGTGAGGAGCAGGGTTGAGAAACACTGATCTAGATGGTAAACATTCTCACACATAGCACCACCAGGAACCAGTCTCTCTCTGTCCACTAGAGGGCACTCAAAGCATTATAAAGCAAGGTTTCACAAAGTGGGGTCTGTGAGGATAGTAATTATGTTTGATCCAGAAGGTCTGCTCCTTTACAAGTTACATGTAGTATCAACCACATCCAGTTTTCAACACATCTGAGTCTCACTGCATTGCAAGCCCCAAGTGCTACATCGCTGCATTCATTATAGCTAAATCCCCCTTCAGTTCTCCAGCTCTGAAAATGAGCTTGCAAAAGGCACTGATTCCCAGGAAGCTGGGAATACAACATGTTTGTGCCTTCCACATGCAAATACATGCACACACCAAGCATCACATACCGAGGCCATACTTGTACATTGTAGCTGATAGCAATGTTTGGAGGGCCAGCACACGATCTGTTCTTTTGAAGAAAATAAAATCTTAAAGAAAGGTGTCTGACCTAAATACTAAATAGTCACAGCAATGAGGTTATGGCCATTAAAATACATACCGCCAGATTTTGCTGAAACAGTGGGAAACTGCGTGACAATTTTGTGTGTAATCAGTAAGAAAGCCAACTTAACCTGTCACCAAACAGCTTTGAACAATACCTGCACTGCAAACCAGGAACACAATGTGCTTTTCGTTAAAAAACAGAAGGACTGAATTTATAACTGTTTGATCAAATGTTCACTAAAATTGAATACAATTTGACAGTGAATGGAAAACTCACCATGCTTAGTGTTCGGAATTATAGTCCATATAATCAATTCACAAAGTCTCAGGGAAATGCCTCAGTAATGCACTGGGTCTCCACACATGCTAAACAGATGAACAGAGAGGCATGCATACACACACACACACACACACACACACACACACACACACACACAGACACACACACACACACACACACATACACTCCCTCTCAGACACAGATACACCCATACAAACAAGCATGGAAAAATACAATGAAATGCAATTTGTTATTTTAACATTCAGCTTGGCATTCTTTACCTCCCTTAGTTGCCCTCCTATCTTTTTAAAATAACAGTTAACTCTGTCTGCTAATAAAAGTAGATTCAAACACCCACTTATGAAAAACTTTTCCACAGTCTGAGAGCGATCAATTCCACATCTGTGGATCTTTCAGAGAGTTTAAAAATCGATGTGCATCTTGGTGGTTTGCCTTGTCTCCTGGCTGTCTGAAGATTGTGTGGGCCAAAGAATCACTCTGAAAGCATTAATTAGTTTTCTTGATCTAATGGTTGCTGAAGGCCTCTACAAATGATTCTCTTAAACTCAAAATTGCTGTGATATTTCAAAGGGTTTTGTGCAGACCAAGAAAAACACGCACTGTAGAGCGATTGTCATTTCAGCTGATCGTTTGTTGCTACAAACAGCATTTGTATTGTTTGGGATCAATTGTGGGCCAATTCCATTCACTTGGGAAAATCCTCAAGACACAAAAGATCATATACAGAGCTGGCAGACAAGGAAAAAATCTGCTTTATTCAGCACCGGTTTCCTGCTCTGTCATCCTGAGCTCAGATCAAAATGTTTCCATTTCTGAAGAGAGCCAACAGCTTATTTAGGTTGTGTTTTGTATTCTGCACAACAAAAAAGTATCTTTGTGACCGGGTGTAGTCATGTGTTTTGGCATTATGGTCACACTGCTGTCAGTCTTTGCAGTGACACTTTCAGAAGACAATTAAATTACCTTGCGGCCTCAGTTTTAAACCTGTAAACCGCTGTGGATGCATTGCTCTGGGTCTTTGTGCATGCTCACACTGTGTTTGGAATTTGGTGCTGTGTGGGGGTTCACCAGCGCAGTGTAGTAGATTCCGATGCTCAGAATGCTGAACCTCATCTCTTCACTCAGAGGACCTCTCAATACCTATCACCGTCATCGACTCTGGCTGTCTTTCAATTACAGAGGGGCGGAGGGAAGGATTAGAGGCAAGGCAGAGAGAGATGGGAAAATTGATTGGTGGATGTCGGTCAGAGGCAGGTTGAATGGGCCTGGAGCTGGCCTGCATCTGGTCCTCTGAGACAGTAAGACTGCTGAGAGACACCCACCATAGCTGGGGAGCAGGGAGATGTGTATCCTACAGATACACTAATGTCTTAGGTTGAGGCACTCTGTGCTAGGCTACTCCACATTAGGTTACACTACACTATGCTATGCCATGCTATGCTATGCTGCACTGGGTTATACTGCACTAATCCATGCTATGCTATGCTATGCTACACTATGCTACACAATGCTAATGCTATGCTACAGATGGTTACACTACCCTATACCATGCTACGCTATGCTATGCTATGCTGGAGGAAGTGTTTTCCCTGGGGCAAGAAAGGGTCGGTAAATCTATGAAATCTGAGCAGAGCGGAAATGGTGACATCCGCAGGGACTCAAGTTTGTCTCATCATTTAGTAGTCGGTTGGATTTTTTGGCATTTGGCAGTATTTGATAACAAACCCTGGGGTGTCATGGAAAAGTAACTTATCCAGGTTCCCTTTCAGACCATTATGTCAGATGTTATGTGGGGCATTATTCACCTCATGCTTTGTGAGATGATGTTAAGGTTCACTTGGTTTGTTTCTTCAGACAGACTCAAGATCCAGAGTAGCTCATTCAGGCTTTATTGTGACACAAGAGCTGTACTTTCTCTTGTGGGAATTCATTTGGTCTGATACCACTGGTTCAGTCAGCTAGGGTGAACACACTTGAACACACAGAGAATAAGATGCCAGGGAATAATGAGTCTCTTACAGGTGAGGCTGCTGTTTGACAAGCAGGCGTGGACCCTTTAACACTACATTAGAGGGATTTTTTAAATCCTGATATAAAGGATTGGATAGGTAATTTATGTAGATCTGCCTGTCTCTCTCTCTCTCTCTCACTTTTCATGTTTCTTTGTGGAGGATTTTATGAAAAATCCTTACAAACTGATTGGTTTCTGGGTCACTTATCACAGTGTAAGGCAGTTTATTTTATGGACTTATTCACACTGTTAGAAAACTGTTGGTAAATGTATTGGGGTCCATTGATTAAAGTATGACTTATTTTTATAGGTGGCACACAGTGAGCGGATAGCGTAAGGGTAATAAATGTCCAGAGTATGAAATCATTTAGGAATAACTGCTGTAAAAATATACTTCAGGCATTAAAGATTTGTGGTTTGAGTTTTAACAGTGATATTTAAAGCTAAATGATGCATCATTACTTCCTGACCAAACTGGTGAATTAGCACCCTGAACTGAAATCTAAAAGTCTGTTTACCTCACGCTCACCATCTGTTTACTAACAGTTTCAAATTTCATACTTAATACAGTAAACAGTAATTCATTCGATAAATGTTTTCTGTTCATCAATGTTTTCTAGATAAAATGGCAATATTTTTCCTACAGTAGATGCCCAGGTATAAGGTTGTGAAAAAATATTTAAATAGTTGACCTCTGTGTAATTCTTTATCTGCAAAGAATTACTTAGGTTTTTGTTTTCCACCCAGACTGTACCTCTGCTAACCATAGGGAGGTGCTGTAGATCCATTGATCCACTGCTGCAGATTCCATGCTCAAGATCGGTCTCGCAGCCCTCAGGAGTAACCCACTTGATGAGATTAGAATTCCACACAAAACCGTCTGTGTCTTACTGGGCGTGAGCAGACACACTGCTGCTGATGTAACACCAATCTCTGGGGGACACAGAGGAAAGCGAAGGTTTAAAAGAATCACAGACAAATTTTGCCTCTAAGTGAAGTGGGGAGGGGTATGTATTATGTATTATGCTTTGAAAATGATCCATAATAAATGAATGTGTTATGGGATATACATTTCATCATCAGTGTTTTTTTTTCCCTCATGCAGTATACCCCATCAGCTTGTACAGATCCTGAATGATAATATATGATGGATTGCCCTGTCTGAATATTGCTGTAATACGTTGAAAATAAATCAATAAAACTTTGTTAAAAGTAATGGAAGACGGTGAAGTGAATGGCCACTGAATCGGCAGTGGAGTAGAAGTGACTGGCATAATGAAAACAACCTGCCAGAGAAACAAACAACGCAAAAAAAAACACAGGCTCTTTCCACCGATGTGAACAGAGTGCATTAAAACCTAGCTGCTCATCAAACTGGGTTGGACTTTACATTTCAGGATTTACTTTTCAGGATTAAGGGCTATGGTAAGAACAGGACAACACTGCACTGTTAAAATCAGCCCCCACCGTGTCCTTCCTTCTCTGCTAACCACACCCCAACCACCTGCCAATGGGATTCCAGCAATACTTTTCAAGCCACCTATGGTGGGGTAGAAAGACCAATAAAAACAGAGAACGTTAGACAGGTTAATCTGAATATAATTCCTCACGTAGGCATTGCCAGAGACGTGCTCTTCGGAGAATGCTGTATGTGGCCAGATTACCTGTTACAGAGAACGTGGTGCGGTTAGACGACTGTTACAGAGACAGCTGTGTGGTTAGAATGACAAGCGCTGAGCTCCAGATAAACACACCCACAAACTGAGAACATACACGCCTCCAGATATTGAAGACGAACTGTAAGGATTTGTCACGCTCTCAAGCACAGACCCTGCAGCGGCAGCTGCACTTAACCTGAAGCAGGAGAGTTTGGAGAATACATGGGATTTCAGCGCTAAATCCATGCTTCTTTATTATCCATATTTTTCTGCATATTCAATCTCCCTCTCCCTCCTCCTCTTCCTCTTCTCCCCTCTCTTCCTCTTGAAAGGCACAGCTAACTTTCTCTCTGTGTTCTGGTTGATGGAGTGTGTCTAATGTCAGCCTTCAGCAAACCTCTTCTCTGTAGCGCCTCCTTCTCTCTGACAATGCTCAGAGCTCTTTCCCTGTGCTCTCTCTGTGCTGTATCTCTGTGCTGCTTTCCTGCGTTTTTTTCTCTGTGGTATCTCCCCGACCTACATTTTTGCTTTGTTTTCTCTGTGCTGTCGCTGTGCTGCCCGTCTATGCTATTTCTCTGTGCCTTTTCCTATTGCCCTCACCCTGTGCAGTATCTCTGTGTTCTTAAAATTGACTGGATGACAGGAAATGGGCACAGGGGTCCCCACTGTAACTGTGTTTAATCTCTCCCTTCCTCTCCTGTGATGGGGGTGTGTGCTCCGGGTGGGTGAATCGGTTTGGGCGCTGTTCCCACTCCCTCCCCCCCTGCTCACACCCACACACTGCTCACAGGCTCCAATACACTCATCATCTCCCCTGTTTTATTCATGCCTTGCGCCCACTGGAGGTGATGGGGAGTTCACCTGCTGCCCATGGTCACACTCCACCTGCTGACTGCCTCTGTACAGAGCCTGGGGGGACGGTAGGCAGGGCTCTTTCTCATGATGCAGAACTTTTTAAGATGTGTGGGTGTGTTGTAATTTTTGCTAATACTGTGAGGAGCCCATCATATCATGGCACTATTCTATAGGTAGATTATTCACAGTATTAATATGTGGATAATACACATTTGTAAATGTACACAAAACATGTATGGAATAGATACAGAAATATGGCTATGCATATTCCTGAAACAAAACAGAAAAGTAGCAATTTTAGTAGTTACTAAGAGCACTAAAGGATGTGCCTTACATTTTGTGATTGCAATGTATTTTTAGTAGGTTTAAAAGAACGAGATTTCAACAAACCAATAACGAGGATTGAAGATTGAAGAAGTCATATTTTTGGAAGTACAGGACACCAGTTTATGTCCAATCTCAATAGATTTGTGGATCACTGTTTTTTCCATGAAATAACAGTTCTGTCTGAGTATTTGGAGGAATGCACTGGTAGTGTGGCCTACTTACAAGTGAGCTAATTCTAAACACCAACTGTGGCTAACTTTTCGGTGGAGGGTTATCAAGTAACTACAAGAGCTGAAGTGCCACAGATGATTTATCAGCTGAATTCATATGATGAATGCAGATGAACTAATAAGATAATACTGACAATATTGGATGCACACGCTAAAAATAGGCTGAATAAAGTGACCGCCAAAAAGTGTGTGTGACACTCCAGTCATAATATTACTGTGGTACTTTGCTCGATGATTAAATTCGTTTCCTTTTGAGGAGATGGTAACCATATGGTCTTGAATTAAACATAACGTCCTGATTTAGAGCAGTCCATACTGTAACATGCCTGTCTGGTGCAGGGTGGCTCTGTGCTCTGAATAAGGATCTTCTTCATCATTTCACCCCCGTTCCACAGCCTAGAGTGCTAAGATCACTGGCGGAACAGACTCTTTCACTCCTGTGGGTGAATATCTGAGATTTAGCATTGCTCTTTGAACGTAAACCCAGGAAGAAACCAAGACATACAAGGACTATTAATAATTGTCTTTATATATCAAATAAAATGTTTTTTTTCCTTTCAAGGGGAGAAGGTTGAACAGCGTTAGAAGTCTTTATTTTCTGTTTAAGAAACCATTATCTGTTAATTTTTTCAGATGGTGGATGAACTGTTTTTGTTCTTTCATATTTTGCCTTTTTAATCTCAAAGCCAAGAGCCTCAGTGGAAAACTGTAATATGCATTTCTCCGTCTTATTAGAAGAAAATAAAGCACTGTATCTTTGCTCTGTCATAATATCCAATATTCCCGCAATCATTTCTTCTGAAATAATTGACTTTATTTATCAATGTCACAATGCTTTGACTTGATGACAATCGGTCTTGACTGAATAAATACAGACACAGCAACAGAGGCACACATACACACAGACCAACACAGACGCAGATACAGACACAGACACACACGCGTGCGCGCACACACACACGCATGCACACAGGCACATGCTCATTTAGATATCAACAACATCACATACTGGTCTACCTTACTGGACCACCAAGTCCAATAATTTTCTCCAATTTTCCAAGAAAAATAGACCATTAACACAATAGCTTCAGCTACTATCAGCTTGGATTGCTTGTGCTTTGTGTCAATACCTAAAATATTTTTTGAGATTTTGTGATTTTACATCAAAAAATTCCCATTGACTAACATGCATAGAACATTCGGGAACTGAGCATTCTAACACAAGCAGCTGACGTCATAATCAGCCTGCTTACAGCACCTTCAGATACAGACTGTCTCTCTAGCCAAGCTTGTAACTACTAGCAACTACCATGCAATGCAGTCCTCAAACTTTCCTTTCTAGTTATTTTTTGCTTTCATGCAGTGAGACAGTTTCCACCCAAACCCTTGTGATGACATCACAATTATGAGGTGTTGTCACATCTTTACAAAAATTATTTGAACCTCTCTAAATTTTTAACTCTAGAGCATGTAATGTCTGCAAGAACTAGTATATTTTTTATTTTTGAATTTTTTCAAAAATTTCATTGACCATGACGGTCTTGTTGATGCAGAGGTACTGAGAAATCACGACACGTTCTTAAATTCATTTCTGGAAGTTGAGCACACAATGCGGTTATAATCTCCACGGTGCTCTTTTGTAAAGAGTCCCCTCTGAAATGCTGGAGAATGGAAAAAAACAACCTGGAGCAAACAGAAACAGACTGTGTCTGCATGTTTACAGAGAGACACAGTGGTGTCTAGGGGGGTAAGGCCCACAGTGCAACGGGCCTCCACTCAAACCCCACCGCGAGTCGCACATAAAGAAAATCATCCATGATTCAACATGCACCACCTTTCCGCATTCTACCGTACCCTCAGAGAGAAAGGAGGAGAGAATGGGGGGGGGGAGGAAATCTGGCCTCCTCAGAAAGTCTTCCAGACACTGCGAGAGCCGCTGTGGGAATCTCAGGTGACAGTTTGGAGTCCGGAGAGGGACACATCCGGTGAATAATGGATGCCGAGGAGGAGAGAGCAACGGCGCGAACATTTCCCCGGAGCACAGTGAGCGCCGGTGTCTTTGAGCTGCCGGGTTGCCATAGGGGACAGGAGTGAGTGAGTGTGGATGAGTGATATTGACAAAGAGATAAGTTTCTGCCTAACTCTGGTGGCGGCGGCTTTGTGTACTTTGTACGTGGTGTCGAGTGCTTAAATCCCAGTGCGGTGGTATTCTCTAGCCTGGCGTCACCTGTCTTCATGTGGGCTATGAACATCCTGATCTGAGTGTTCTTTTTCTGACCATGGCCAGCTTTAGTAGTTTCCCTAACCTAAGTAATTTCTTTGATCTCTCTCTGACCTGATTCATTCCTTTAACCTCAGTGACTTCTCTGGTTTGAGTGGTCCGTCTGACCTATCTATGACATACATATCTCCGTGGTTTGCCTATGTCTCTGACCTCAGTTTGACCAGGTCTTGATCTCTCTTAAATAGACTCTACCTCTCAGTCAGTTTGTTTGTTTCCCCTGTAGTTTTTTGCCTGTTAAGAAAAAATCCCATTAAAACCCATTACTGTTTCTTAAGCATAGTTCCTTTATACCATAGTCATAGACCATGTTTCAGAGAGACCAGAAACATGGTTGTGACAAAATACTGTATCATAATAATAATAATAGATATGTAGATATGTAACTGTGTCCTTGGCATTGATGAAAATTAATGAAACTTTATTGCAGAGAATTTAGAATGAGAAGAAATTAACATGATAGCAACATCAAATACTGCAAGACAGAGAGGGAGAGAGAGCAAATTGAGAAGAGCAGAAGCACAGTAAAGACCAAATTAAAACAAAAAAATGCCAGCCTTATTTACATTATGTATGGTGATAAATACGCACCTGGTGCATGCAGAGATTAGAATTGCTGAACAACATTTATAGAGAAACTGCTTAAATTATACACTGACGAAATTAGGTCAAAATCAAATCTATGTGTGAGCAATGGTGTGTGCATAATGTGTGTGTGTGTGTGTGTGTGTGTTTGGGGCTTTGTGGGGAGTTTGTGATGGCTGTTGGGAGAGAACTGACCTGTGCACATATGTGCAGTGATGCATCTGAGCAGTGCTTCTCTTTCTGACAGCTTTGCAGGTTTCATCTGGGACTCTGAGGACTGCTCATGCACCAGGAGTGAAATATTAATGTCATAAATGTTGCCACTCGCTGCAAAGTGGCAAAGCAAAAAAAAAAGAAAGTTCTGAAAGAATTCTCGATCAGATGTTAAAATTCCTCTCCCCACCAGCAGGACTCAGGCTGTCCCTGTTTGTGCTCTCTGCTACCAGTCCGCTGCATGCCGAACCAGTTGAAAAACCATCCAAACAAAGTCTGCGGCTCCTCTGAGCTTCACCCCGAGAGCTGTTCACGCGCTGCTTGGGAGCTCACCATTCTGTCACTATTCAAAAAGTCCCGTTTCCTCTGCTATGCAGGTCTCTTGTATGCTTCCATATTCATATTCCAATAACTGAGCTGGGTCTCCATGCCACTCATACCACTGAGGGCAGCAGTGCATTGAGGGATAGAACCAGAGTTCCACCATGTCTCCTAACTTTCCTGCAACTCGACAGGCTGAGCACTGAGCACATTAAACCAATCTGCAAACTATTTTTGGCTATTTGTAAATTTGTTTCCCAGTTGCTCTTTGCCACCTTTGTATTTTACAGCTGCTACAACCTAACGATGCAGCGTTTTTACATCCCAAATGGGGATCAAATCACAGCCGCAGGGTTGGTTACCCAGCGTGATGTTCCTTCAACATTAATGAACTCCTGGCGCGCAGATCAGCCAGCAGTTCCGCCCATGGCGTCGGCAGTAACGGACTCCTTTTAATTACCATGCTCTGTTTTCACTGAAAACTGAAGTAACAGATGAGCTGGAGCTGTTGCTGCTTTCCCACAATCCTTTGCTGCTGAGCCCCGGTCCTCAGAACCTGTAGGAGGGAGTTCTCTGAAAGCCCAAGGACGACTCCCAGCCATTTCTGCTCTCTAGTGACAGCTTTAGAGAATAGAGAAGGGGGGCTGTCAACTTTCAGATTCGTTTTTTTTTTCCCCCACCCTGTCTTTTGATTTGTCAGTGCTGTTGTTTTGAGACTTGACCTCCTGCCGTTGAACTCTGGAGTGTAATGTGCTGTGCAGGAAGCTCACAGTGTTTTCTGTCTCCAGGGGCTACTGAGGGCTCAATGAAGGAGAAAAAAAACTCACAAAATAGTATGCCCCAAAAATGGTATTCATTATATACTCCCTGCACCTTTCACTGTTTAAATTATTGATTACTCCAGCAGAGGTATAAGCAAATGTTTAAATGTAATTTTACTGAGAGTGCAGGCTGCGTGGTTTTTTTTTTTTTTTGGACAGTGCTGATGATAATCAACCTTGTCTAAGAAAGTCTTTAAGTTGCTGATGTTCTACAAGGTGAATTTATGTCGTCGGTCAGCGGCAGACATGATGGATCGTGCCTTTTACAAATGACCCCCCAGTATGAGCACTAATATACAGCCAAAGCAGAGGAGGAAGCAGAACCACTTCCAGAAGACAACAGAAGAGTAGCCACCCCCCCGACCCTTATGGTAACGAGGGCCAGAGCGGGGTCGCCAGGATGAATTACAGTGAGTGAGATGTACTCTCTCATCAGCAGCGCCAAGCCTCTGCCAGCCGCTAACAGCTCCATTTCTGTCCTCCGCATTCAGGAAATTAACAGCAAATGGTGTCTGAAATGCGAAAGCTGCGTTTACCGCTCATTTAGCTAATTACCCCTAAAGAGCCCTCCCCACCTTCACTCTCGGGGCTGTTTCTTTTTTTGGGTCGCTTTTGTTCGACGACGCCATTCTTTTGTTGCGAGCATTAACGCGCCCGGAGGAGACGCAGGCGCGGCTCGGGCTGGGGGGGTGCCGAGCGGTTTAAGCAGGCGCCGAGGCCGATTCGGGCGCACCGCGAAGCTGGCATCACGCTGCTGATTTGGATGAAATCGCTGTCTCACTCCCTCTCCGCTGCCAGATCATCAGCGGTGCTTCACTTAACACTGTTATTTCAAGGGAATCAAAATGCTAAACAGCGGCATTCGGGAGAGACTCTGGTTGCAGCCGAATGGGCTTTCTAAGTCCCCCCCCCCCAAGCTGTGGTGTCTCATGTTTCCTGAGCATTATAGGTGCAGTCTTTCTCTCATTCCAGGTCTGCATTAATCAGAGGGTCTGGATTATGAGGCCACTGTACCTGGTCTGACCGTACAGCATAGCTTTATACCTGGTCTGACTGCATAGTATTGCATTACAGCTGGTCTGATGGCATAGTATTCCATTATAGCTGTTGTAAAGGGCGACATCACTAGTGAGTGCTGGTAGCAGGGCATTTTGGTTTCGCCATGACGCCCAGCCTTGTAGCAATGTCATGATGTTGCTGTCTTGTGGAGTGAGAAAAACGGTTTGGTTTCCAAACCAAAATTTTTGAGCAGCTAATGATGAGGTGTGAATCATTCACTAATTTAAAGGGAATGATTCGTGTGAGCCATGTGACTCATTCAACACATTTGAAGGGAACTCTGAGCCCTCCAGGACAGCTGTTCAGCTCCTTGTGAGTGAGTTTCAGGTGAGCAGGTAGTGATGGGGTAGGGTGCAGGGGCTCGTTAATGATTACCCCCTGCTGGTCTGAATGTGTGCCAGAACATCATCATCCCATTTCCAACTGCAGAGAGACAGAGAGAGAGAGAGAGAGAGAGAGAGAGAGAGAGAGAGACATAGGGAGAGATTTATTTTCCCCCATTAATGACCTTAACAGGTATTAGGGTATTGGTGATAGCTTAGCATGCAGAGGAGGCAAGGGGACAGATGGAAACAATTACCAAAGGTTTGAAGGGGTAACTAACCCTTCACACACACACACACACACACACACACAAAGGAAGACAGCATTGCTTAGCACTGGAGGATATTTCTGATTGCCATCATGATGGTCTTTATGGCTACAGTTATGAGAGAGGTGAGTAATTGTACTGATTGCAGGTTATCCATCATGCATACTCCTTTTCCTGTCATACGTATGCAACCTGAGTGTTATTATGGGAGACAGAGGGAGGGAGTGGAAGGAGGGTATTACTGAGAGTGTATACTGTGTGTTATCAATGAAAGATCCTTGTCATTCTACACTACAGGCCAAACGACAAGCCTATTAGGACTAAATAGCCTATTCTTGCCATTAAGCTTCTTATGGTCTTATATTAGTTATGGAGCCCTGATAGTGAATGTTATAGATTACAGCGCCCTCATATTGAATGTTATTGATTGCAGAGCATTGTTAACGAGTGCTATTGATTACATATCTTATCCAATGGTGAAATCACTCGTTACAAGTAACTTAATGAGAATACAATACACATGATTCAGATAATGACAGCTTGATTGCTGGGAACAGAAATGTTAACAGCCCGTGGCAGCATTCCTAAACTCTGGCCTAAGAGGGACCCAATCCAACTCTTTTTCAGCTCTCAGCAAACCAGTGCTCTCAGAACAAGGTGGGTGTTGGATTGGACGAATAAAGATGATGATTAGGTAAATAAAATGCTTGCATAAGCGCTGGGATTCAGGGTCAAATTGATTCAATCAAAACTGCCTAGTCATCCTAGGGGAAGCTATTCAATCAAAACACAAGCAAAAAACTCTCCCAGAGTAATGTAGCATCATATTACTTCTGGATTCAACACAACCCCACTCTAAGTCACTGAATATGACCCCTCTCTGAGTCACGGTGACTGAAGGCAACAGTCATGAACCACGGCTGACACAGTGAAATAAAAACGTTACAGAAAGTTCACAGTTGACAAGAGTGAACTTGACAGGGCCCTTACAAATTTAAAACGTTCCCTTCACTTTCAACCTTGAGGCAGACTTTGTGAAGGTCTGGGGTTTTACTTGCAGGAAAAAGAGACTAAAAAAATACATTTAAATCCCTGTAGATTGGGATGTCTGGGCAGATTAATAGCTGACATCATAAATACCCCAATAGCTTCTAAAACGGTAAAATACGCCCCTGCTTTTACACCCCCGTTCTTCTCTAACCTGATATCCTTGAGAAACTAAATCCAAAATGTCTTCCCCCACCATTCCCTGCTAATCCTCCTGTTCTCTCTCAAGGCTCTAAATTATGCTAATGCTCCTTTTGTTTGGACAGATTTACGTTGCTACATAATCTTTTAAATTGATTGGTTTTATTCACGTGTGATTGTGTGGAATCACCAGCCCCCACCGATCCCCAGCAAGCCCCATCATTGCCCCCTCTCTCCTAGGGTATAGCAACATCACAGCTAATGCACAACATTCACATCACTTTGCCCCTGAAGCACTGTGACATCATAATACCCACAATGCACCACAGTAGCAAAGCACTGGGGTCCCTCATAACAGTCAGAAATATAAATGGAGAGTGAGACTGCAGTCATGATGATGTATTCCCGTCTTTCCTAGGGACATCACCTCACTTGACCTTAATGTTCTTTGCCTTTCTTTGATGACATCTCTGCCAGTGTCAATTACTGTGTTCAACACAATACAGAGATACAAACAGAGATACTGTGCTACTGTGAAACAGTGCCACCACGTAACCAATGTTGCCATGAAACGTCAATGCAGTTTAACACTTTCTGGAGTGGAACAGCTATACCGTTAAGGCCATACTGTCCCGGAGCAGTGATAGCGCCTGGGCTATACTGTCATGGAGTCATCATACCATTCATTTTGTCTGGGCGCAAAAGAGTCAGGTTGTTCATCTATACTGCAGCAGAACTGTGGGCCCTTCCACCTCTGCTCATGCTGCAGTGGGCAAGTTCTGTTCATAAGCATACCCATGCCACTCATGAAAGCTTCACATTCTCAGTGCTATGTATGATACATTAAAAAAAGGGTCAGTTACAGTACAGAGACACAGGGGAGGGAAACCATTGTGTGGGGAATCATAACTCTGTAGTTTGTTTTTGTTACATGAGCATGGATGGATTCAACACATTTGGCATGGGGCAGCCAGCTCCGGTAATACACAGCTCTGCACATATGTTGGCATCTCTCGGCAGCCCTGCAGACACGGGCTTCAGCTGAGTTTGTAATGGGAAATACTCTACTGCTACGTACCCCAGCACCGTTGTCGGGCAGTACCATTAAAGTGCGTTTCTATCACTTAGAAACCTTTTTGGGGAACCGCATTCTGAGGTGGAATGGCCATTTTCACCGTTGAATTACTCTGACTGATGCAGCGCGCCTTTCTGCCCCTCATATCTGCCTCCCCAGCTGAGCTGAGGAAAATGAGTTCATCGCTCTAAATCTCATTTCATTTTGCTCAATAAGAGTTCAGACTGATTTAGCGGGTTTGTGAAGCCACGGAGTGATTATGCCGTTTAGTATTTCTCCCTTACTTCAGAGAGTGATTACGCCTGAATGCTTCGCTCCTTTATAAACATAAATGGGGTTTGTGTTGTCATGGGGATGTATGACTTGCAAAGGTAGCTTGACAAAGAGAGACAAAAAACAAGGACAGATTGATTTCACCTAATGATGCCTGTGTGAAAGCAGCTTGAACAGGACTCGCTTAATGTTACATTTTTTGAGCGTAGTCACAAATAATGGCCAGTTGCGTTTACATTTGTCAATTTTCAAAGTAATTTGCTATAAAATATACCCACTTTACAAAGATTGGTGCTTTATCCAAACAATTAATACATATTAAATTCAAGCTTGCAAACCAAGTGGGAAAAATTGAGTCAATATAAGTGATTAAAACAGTACGTCTAAGCTGGAATTAAAGACATTGCATACAAGCAGCCATTCCAATGTCTGATTGTTCCTTTCACATATATTTAAATAAACTGAAATAAATCCTGACTGTTTGTGGCCAGAATGCAGCAGGTGCTCTGCTGTAAACCTCTTGCTGTAAAATGAGTTGGAACATGAAAGAATTAATCACTGCTGTAATAAAATGATGGCTAAGTAGGAACGACCCACCAAAAAATGTTTCTGCTTTGAAGATCCTGTTTGATTTTATACCACGCTATGCTGGAGAACCTTTCTACAGCTGCACAGCCTTCTCAGAGTAGCATGCCACTAAATTGAAAATGTCAAAGCTGTTACAGTTATTCTCTCAGCATCCCTTTTTGTGTGTAGCAGATGCCTTTGCATAGCTTATATATTTACATAGTAACCATTTTCACTGAAGCTATTTGGTTTAAATACCTTGAAGGGCACAACAGCAGTGCCTCTTCGAGGAATCAAACCAGCAGCCCCCGGGTTTCAAGGCCCGTCCCTAACCACTCTGTCACTCTGTCACTCTGCCACTCTCCACCCACTCATTCTGAGCGTGTGATTGACAGGTCTCTGCATCCAGGACCTGGAGTGGTAGGCTTGGGGTACTGCAGGCAGCTCCATTAGGCTGAGATCGATTCCCCCTGTTCTCAGCCTCTGGTGCTCAGCCTTCGAGGAGTGACAAAGGGAAATGAATTAAAAAAGAGATTTAGCTCATCAAGACAGGGGCCCTGCTAACAACCACTCAGAGCACCAGAGCTTAATGGCTGATCTGAAAGAGTGCATTCATTATGCTACTGTACAATGACTGATTCTAACGGACTGCATGGGACTGAGGGAAGACAGAGAGAGAGAAAATGAGAGAAAGACTTTTACTTCAAGGTGCTGTTGACAGTACATTTATCAGCTCCTGTCTTGTACATAATTTGCTCTTACATATTGGCAAAGGATTCAGTGACAAAGGAAAGGAAAAGGAGAATGTTGAAATGCAGTCAGGGCCTTGCATACAGACATTCTTTCTCCCTTAGTTACCCTCAAAACATGGTTTCCTTTTCTTAAAATAATAAATGAAATAATTATTGTACGCATACAAAACCAACGTGAATAAGATGCTGGTGCAAAGTGTTGTGACAGCTTGATATCAGGATGTGTGACTCTGATTCCTGCTTTCTTATTGAATTCTTTCTTTCTTAATTTTATCTGGCCTCATCAGCACACAGTTTACACTAATGTGCCGCTCTTTCAATCTGCATCAACGTTGCTCTGATGTCACATGTTCAGGTTAATTTGTGATAAGTGCAATGTATATTTTCCCCATCTTCTGTTTAAATAATAACATTCCATTCCTCTCTGTGCTACCTCTACACACACACACACACACAAACACACACACGCACGCACGCACGCATACGCATACAGCAGTTGTGCAGCTCAGGCTAATCTCTGCATAAATCATATTTATTTATAAAGCGTTCAGAGACACATCCTATTGTTGATTTCCATTACTCTTTTAATTTTTTTTTCTTACTGCAGATCTCAGATTAAAAATAAAGTAAAAATTAAAAAATCTAATGAATCTTTTATGTTCTGTAAACAGAACGCGCTCCCTTTTGTCTCTTGGTGAAAAATAGATCTGAGTTATGGAGATTAAATTTTCACGTCTGTGTTCTGCTGGTGGCCAAAATCACTTTTCAGACTCCCTGTTGTTCATGTAAAGAGAAACCAGAGAAACAGAAGGCCGTCCAACTTATCAGATGAAAATATAACAGAAAGAAATATCTGTGACCAAGAATTCTCATTCCCTGTAGTCCTGTCAGTGTTTATTAACGCCTCTAAAATATTAAGCCTCTAACGAGAAAAATGGAAGTGTCACACCCATCATCTTAGGGACACAAATTAAATCAGTTCCATTTCAACATTTTTAGATAAATCTTTAGTCTTCAGGCTCAATCTTCATTGCTGATCGAGTCAGCAAAAAAGATTAAACAAAACCAGGCTACCGAGATCTGGCTGACTCAGGTCAGATAGATTTAAAGACTTGCATCATTTAAGATGTGCGTAATGTCCCAACAGCTTTGATCTCACTTTCCATACTCTGTACATTCCATTCTGATTCTTATCTTTGATGAGGTATGAAATGGAAGTGTATGTTGGTGAAATAGCTGCACCTAAACGTACATTGAATCCTGTGCTTTTGGAAGAGACACTCCCCAGGCGATGCAGGTGAGAAAGGGCCAAGCTTTCTGCTTGGTTTATTATGCATGCTCTGTGTTCCCTGTATGAAAAGAACATTGTACTCTGGCCTTAAACTGCAAAACAGAAAAAATATAACTTTTTTTAAGTTCATAGGTGTGTGTGAAAATGAATGAAAATATGTTTTCAGGCAATTACATCTTCAAACAATTTTAAAAATCTGAATGACGTTTACTGGTTCTCCATCAAGTATTTGATTACAAAAGCTAGACTAGTATGTGTGCTGTGTCAGAGGACATGTGTATTGGTAAACAGGTATTATAATGTGTGTTTAAGTGTGCATATATTGCACTTGCCCCTGGGTTTGGATGCTCAAACACTAATCTGTGTTGTGACTGTCTCACCTGTTTCAGCGGTTCTTTACACAGAAATGACAGACACATTGAATGAGCTAAAATCCAGCAGGCACCTGCAGAATATGGCATTTTCAAATAGAGAAATAAGAGAGAAAATCATTAACATACTAATAAATCTGAAGCCAAAGGAGATAGACAGCGGGAACGTGTTGTGTTAAGAGGTCCCTCATGAATAAAGATGAATGCTGAAGTCTACGATGGTGGGATTCATGAGCAGAATTAAACAGATGAATATCTTAACCCAGAAATAAGGGCTTTGTTTAGCATTTGCATGAAAATTCCATCTTAATGGTTTCTCTGTACAACACATATTCCAAGTTTGAAGTTCAAGGCCAACAACTATCTTTGACAAAGTAAGGTATTATTTTCAGTCTTCTTAGCCTGAGAACCAGATACACTTTCTGTTTTGTAAATACAGTTCCTTAGAATGGTTGTAAAGTCAAATTTAATTTAATTCAAAAGGTTTTATTGTCCATTAAATTTGAATAAATGCATAAAATCTGTCAAGAAGATGACATTACAACAACTAACAATAACAATAAAAATTATGGCGGTCACTCCAAATTCAATCATTCCTATTTGAACTTTCTCGTAAACATCATTGTTTAAACTGGGTGGTGCAGATGAAATGAACCAAGTAAACCAATGTTAGTTCAATCTGACGTCAAGAGCTTACCCTTAGAACTCCATCCTCTCTTGCCTGCTAATCCAGACATGACCAGCTGGGTCCGCTTTGGATCAGCGCACAGGCGTGTGGTTCTATAACAAGGTGCATTGAAACCAGTGAGACACACAGCATCTTGACACCTTAAAGCAGAGCAAGTGATAATTGCTATTTTCTCTGAAGTAGTCAGAAATGCAGCCCTTGAGCAGCTTAGTGATAGCGCTGAGGAGAAAACAGTCATTTAGGGCTCTTTACTCTTTACTCTCTTTGCAAGGTTATGATTTTCATTTTCCTGCCAATAAATGACACCTACTGTGACGAATTAAAGAGCCTGGGTCATTCCACACATTTAAGCAGATGCACGTTCTTAGATTCTTTTATTCGTAGTTCATTCCTAATCATGCCCAGCTTGGCCACATCTGCACATGCTCAGACTTCTCTCACCAGTCTCAGATTGCCCATGTCAGAGGGCAGGTGGAGGTGATATAAAGGTGATGTACAGGTAATGGGGTGTGTGTGTGTGTGTGTGTGTGTGTGTGTGTGTGTGTGTGTGTGTGTGTGTGGCAGGGGGTACGGTGGATATGGAATTGAGGTGTGCAGGTGTGTGTGTAAGGTAAGGTGAGGTAATAGTGAGGTATAGCTGAAGTACAAATGGAGGTGCGTGTGTAGGGAAATGATGTGTGGTTGGGGACCCTTATGTCATACATGCATCATATCATATATCCATGTCAAATCGATATGAAACATTTTTTAGCTAAAACAGTATCTTACATTTCTACAGTCTATGCCAGATGTTACAACCTCTCAGCCCCTATAAATGACACTTCTCTGCGACATTTGTTGTAACTGAGATTCTTTAATTAGAACTATGCAAATCAATGAGATGGGCATGACAATTTGGTTTCATCATATACTGCACATCTGCATATCATCAATGATTTCTGAATTCACTGCCCGTCTGTCAGCAGCTCAGTTTTCAAAGAGAAGCATCTCTTTCAGCCTCAGCCTCAGCCCAGCATTCACAAAGATCTCCCATTCTTTCACCGGAATTGTCCTTGACATTGTAATCATTGCACTCATTTACAATAGAGATTTGCACTGTATACTAACATGCCCAGCTATTACACATAACTGATGTAGCAAAGGAGTACAGAAGCCCTAGAGAGAAAAAAAAGATTAAGCTTTTAATTTGTCATCAGAGTAAAACTGGCATTACAAATGTGGAGAGAATTTCCAGATATTTTTTTTCTGCATCATGGTTTGCATTAATTAAGTTGCTCTGCAAGGCACCAGCCAGCTCCAGTAGTCCAACAGTTTAGCACTAAATGCAGTGCTATATCTGGACCAAAACTGAATGACCTGTGGCGTTAAGGGGAAGCTCATCTCATGGTTGTTTGGAACGTGGATGATTTACTGCATACTGTTTAATTCCTCATCAAAAGCTGCAGCAAACTGTTGATCTCGAATTATAGAGCGATATGTTGATTGATACCCCCTGTAGAGATGTGTGCCCACGGACCCTGATTGACTGGGTGTAGATACGCGACATGGTTTTCATGTCAGCAGCTGTGGAGTATCGTGGATATAACTGTCCTCACACAGGGCAACAATAAATGTTGTGGATATAGTACTTCTCTTGTGAATATAGGCTATCATAAATTGTCAATCATAATCATCTCTGATGGGAGAGGATGTTAACATTGTAGAGTCACCTTACTAAAGTAATCAGATAACACAAGTAATAAAAACAAATTGAAGTTATTATCAAACACAATGTTTCCAAATTATAAGTGCAAGTGTGACTATGTATTGTTTAAGATAATAAATCAGTAAATGCAAACTGCAAACTACTTGCATGCGAATACAAACTGCAGGTATTAAGCATTATTAAGAGAGAGAAGGAGAGACACTGAAAATCCTTTATGTTCATGGATTTTACTTTCTTGGGCCCTTCCTCACACACAGTAGGAAGTTTCGTTTGGCCTGGTTCTCTTGGTGTGCTGGGTAGGGCAGGATCGCTTATGTGTGGGCTGGAGCAGTACACTTGTGGATCCCTTAATCTCTTTCCCTCTTTGAACCGGCAGCCTGGTTCTTCCTCCCTGTGTGGTTGCTTGTGGTTCTCCTTGGTTGAACTCAGAAGCAATGCTCTGGGTCTGACTTAGTGCAAAGTTCTTTGAGCAGCTAAAGCTAGAATTTTTTAAAAGTCTAACTTACTTCCTCTCTGAAGTTAGAACACTGAAAAGAGGATGGCACAGTCATCCATCACAGCTTACTTGGATACCAGTTACCTTGCTCACCAGTTGCCAGTTTCTTGTTCAGGAAACAAAGGAAGCTGTCACCAGGTGTTAGGGCTGGGTCACGTAGTAGACCCAGTAGGTGAGGAGATCTTCAAAAGATCTGCAAATCCCCAAACAATCGCTTCTGAGAATCCCTCCCTTGGACGTCTTACATAGGTTGTCAGATAAGACCAGCATAGATCAGACGTCAACCAATCAGCAGTGGCCACACCTCAGAAAGCGAGATGTGTAAGGGAGCGTCCAAGTTTTCTGACTCTTTGTTTGAGCACACACAGAAAATGGAAGAAGAATTCCTGAAACTGTCTGATGTGGTGCGGAGGGGGAGATGGTTCAGCTCAGACAAAGACATTCCAAAAACCTTCACCACAGGACACCTGGCAGGTTTTTTTGAGCTCATCTCACGTTTGCGCTCCCTGAAGGCGAAAACCGCGAGATGAGCTCGAAAACCTGCCAGGTGTCCTGTAGTGAAGATGTCTGGAATGCAATGAGACTGGAACCCAGTGTCTATTCATGCATTCCATCACAGAAACCAAAGCACAGCCTCCTTTTCCCAATCATTGCATTTAATGGAACTTTATTGGTGAGAGACAAATGGTGCCATTAAATGTCTATTAAATGTCTATTTACTCCACAGTATTGGCTGTGTTCGGTGCTATTGCCGACAGACGGTTAGGGCTGTTACCTTTACATTTGCATAATTATTCATTGGGACACGCCAATTAAATTTTGTTTTGCTTTTACACTGATGGATGTCTATTTTATGCAGCATCATTAGATAAATACAATTTTTAAATACAAATATGCATATTGTCACATCAATGTTCATCACTCCTTGTTTAAATAACAGAGACCATGTCTGCAGTACATAAGAACATAAGTTTAATGATGAGGTTAGGCCATTTAGCCCAACTAGCCAAATGACTAAATAATGACAACAACAACAACATGGTTGATTGCACTGCCGTTACCTGCTAAAGCATCTTTACCCTTGTGTTATATTCTGAAAGGTATGTAATCCAATCCTGTCTCTGATCACTTCTATTTGTTGTTTATTTCAGATTACATTTTGCCTTATACATGTGCTTAGCAGACACTCCTATCCAATGTGACTGACACATCACACATTTACACAGTTGTATAATATTGAACTTGAATTTGAATATTGAGCAATTTGGCTGAAGGACCTTGATCATGGCTACAACAGAAGCGCCCTTCCCGACAATCTCTGGGCTACAAATCCTGCTTCTTTCAGTTGCAATCACTGTGCCACACTGCTGCTCAGATTAAAATCAGTTACTACAGAGCTATGCTGGGAATGGCAAACAGACTGTAAAAAATAATCTTTCCTTACCATTTGTGGTTTAAAAAAGCATCAGAAAAATTTTGTGGAGCAGGAGAAGCAGGTTATTATTATTATTATTATTATTATTATTATTATTATTATTATTATTATTCCTGGTAGCAGTAGTAGTACAGTATTACAGTTAAATTAAACAGAAAGTAAATGTAAGTAATTTCACTAAATGCTTGTTTGAAAAACAAAACTTTCAAAACAAAGAAAAATAAAACCAGTAAATTCTTTGGTTAATGTAAGTGCCATTATGTGATGGTGAAAGAGACAGAAGCACACAGCCCTGTACAAGGCTGGTGCTTAGGGATGTGTGCGTACTTACTGAATTAACCAAGTGATCGGTTTTGACAAATGGAATCAATAACGTTTTATCGAACCTAAGTGCATGCTTTGCATGCACGTCCATGTAAAGACCCTAACCTGTATGCCCTTCTCTCTGGGGCTGCCTGATAATTGGTAGAGGACATAAATGAGACCATTGCAAAGTCTAGCTAATACAACTGGTGTAATCTGTCTAATTACTTCCCTAGGTGCTAATTATACTTAATTATATGTTCTCTCCCCAGTAGATATCCATAACGTTAATGACTTTTAAAAAGAGTCAAACTACAGCAGGGTGGCTGAGATCAAAGAGAGAGTTGTAGGAGAGAAGAGGGTGTAATTCAGGTTAAAAGAGAATCTCTCCATAATGGTTATTTCTCTTTCTTTCCCGATAGGTCCTATCATTCCACATATTCAAGCTTTTTAGTGGTAATAAGGGTGGTGAAAAAAGCATAATATGCTAATTATTCTATCTGTAATTACCCCAGTTACCCTGTACCTCCAAATATCTGGGAGACAGAGCAGATGAGGCTGAATGCAAGAGGAGCTTCTGAATACAAATCGAAAAAAGCACATCGCACTTCAAACAGAATGCGGGGGAAAGTGACACATGCCTTCTTCTGCTAATTTACCTCTAAAAAAGCCATCACTGTTGCTTTTAGGGCTTTATTACATCAAGTTGACTGATGGAAGCTGGACAGACTGCCAATTAACTGGGACAGATCAGAATTGTTCAATGTTTTTCCTCTCTTACACAAACTTGCTTCAGAATTGCCAGTCCTGCATTAGGCTTATCTCACTGCAACAAACCCTGCACTTGTACAGCAGCGCTGAGGCGAGACGAATGCCATCCTTTGCTATAGCTTGTTGTTACAATTTTACTATGTTATACATTTATGCTATACTATTGTTCACATTTCAAGTCACACAGCACGTTAAAGTGAAGTGTGTACTCATTGGAGGATGGGCACTACTCCACTGATGTCATCCAAGCAATTTGCAGGTGCCTGATTAATCAGTGTGCCTGAGTGTGGTGAGGCAAGGAAACCCTGGCTGATACACCCACCCCTATCCCCGAGAGCATGGAGCTGTTTTTTTTTCTGCTGCTGGTCATTGTTGGAGGATGACATGGCTGGTTTTGACCAAATTAGCATTTAAGTATCATTAAGGACAAGCATATTACACCAATCTGCAATCACAGGTCATCCAACTGAGGTTTGACTAAAACAAAATCAGCACTCTAGAGCAGAACAATTGGCCAGCTCAGGATTACCTGGCTTTCTGTTAGAGGACAAACTTATTTACCTCTAATTCAAAGACATTCTTCAATCTCTCAATAAGAATTCCTTTTGTCACAAAATAAGCAAGTCAAAATAAGGATTTGGTCAATGTAGTAGTACACCCCACATTCAACAGCCAGTATGCACATCAGTTGCTGCCCCACATCTCTCTTGCATCTCTGATTGGCTCAGGGATGCCCAGAGAGTGCTTGGAATGGTACACAGCCAATCTTGGCTAGAACGGTCTCGTCACTTCCCACTACTCCGTTTGACTGACAGATCAGGTCCCGGAACAATCGGCAGCATGTGAAAGAACCCTCAGGGTCTGTCTGTCTGTCAAACCTTCCAATACTGGCAGCGCTTCAATCATCTTTCACTCAGAAAGTCAAACTGATGCCACTGATGCCAATGTTTGTCTTCTTTTATTTCCCCCTCTCATACAAAGGACTACAACAGGGGACAGGAAAATGTCACTCTCAAAGTACTCTTCAAACAGTTATCCTTTGAACAACACCTGTTTCACAAGTATTTTCGCAAACGGGAAATGTCACCTGTGTCCACGGTCAAGAGCTGCAGGTGAGAAAGAATGGAAAGATAGTGAAAGATAGAGAGAGTCAGTGTTTCAAAAACCTATCATCACAGCCGACGTTTGCAGGTATTTCGGGTCTGACGCCTGGCTGCCAGCAGCAAGGGGGGATGGGATTAACTGAGCCGACACATTGGTAATAGGGTCCTCCCCATCACTGGGGACGGGTAACCCAGGGGGCAGAACATTCTCACAATACCGCTGTGATAATATAGTGATGTTCTCACGCTACATATTCACTGCATTGTGGTGAAAATGTTCTTTACAAAAATATATCCCTTTATAAGGATGCGTGTCGGATACAGGCTGGCTGCTGGGAGTGCCATGGCCTACATGTTGTACTGAGATGGTCAGTCAGGAGTGCTAAAAATGAACAAAGAGGAGTAAGCCATGTACTGCACACCATTTCCTACCTGTGTATGAAATGCCCATACTAGTGATGCTAATGGCACAGGCCACAAGATTCAATCAACAGTTACATTGTTGGTGATGCCCTGTCATTTAAAGAGGCCACAGAAACCCAGCTAGAGGTGACCTCTTCCTGCTGCCCTGACAGGAGTCACAAGAGTCACATGGATGAGCCACACACAAATTTCACACCTTTCACACCTACACCTGTCTTCTTTTCAACACACAAATATGGATATAGAGGCACACCAGGCTGGGAGACAGCACTATAGAATGAGAAAGTAAAGGCTGGGAGACAGCACTATAGAATGAGAAAGTCCAGGCTGGGAGAGAGCCCCATAGGATGACAAAGACCAGGGCGGCTGACAGCACCAAAGAGGGAAAGTGAAAGACCAGGCGCAGATATTCTGTTGACTGACCAGGTATTCAGCTCCACGTCCTTGACATTTAAAATTTTATCTCTCAAGTTAGAAGTCGTCTGATATGCTGGCCTGTCACGGGTGCGCCACTGGCGGAAAAATTGCGTGAATCAAATGTTTTTTTCCGCTTTGACAGGATGAGTAGCATGACCCCAGAGGCTTCTGGGAGTGAGAATCCCATGATAAAGAAAGCATGGGGAGCTACTCTTTGAACCAGTGGTTCTGTAAAATTTTATTAGCTGTAACGCCACTGGGCTCAGACTCGAAGCAAAGAAACCACAAAGACGTGAAATGAAGTAGAGCATTTTGAAAGGCAGTGATTGGTTCCCTCCATCTCAGATTGTGCATGTTAGGGAGTTAGTTAGCGCTGAGGAGTTTTTAATCATCTTGGTAACATGTTGACTCATTCTGGCTTTGTCTCTGAAGTTGTATTCTCAAAAGATCTGTGTGCATGCTGTCTTCCCCGCACTCTTTGATGCTGAGTGTAATCTGTTCGGCTGCTGCACAAGCAGTGGTAATGAGATGAGAGAGGGAAAATGACACAAGCCAGAGCTATGGTCTCTGTGGCCAGGCTGGGCTGCAACCAGACTACGGACAGAAAATAACCACCCATTAAATCATTAATTTCTATATTCATAATGCAAAACCGTTCATGGTGAAACAATCAGTATGATGAACACAGCTGCTGTTATCACACTGTTACATGCATTGCCTTGCTAGCATCAGGTGTTTCAGATGTATTCTGACCTAAACCTAGAAGCCTAGAGTAAATTGCAAAACCTATAATTCATTCTAAACAGATGCACTCAAGACAATTTCAGGATCTCAAAGTCCATTCTCTGTATTCATGTATTTTTTGTGCAGCGATTTTCCATTTGATTACCAGTAGGTATCACTTTCAGAGGTCAGCTCTTTAACAGTAACTACAGCTCCAATATCACTACCAAATCTGGAGGAAGTCATCAAAATTGCATTGTCTATTAAATTGCCTTTATGACTAGAGATGGCTAGAGGTTTGCTGTCAGACAGAATTTCAGAGAAAATGAAAATTTCAAGCCTGAAAAATCTGCTGCAGGTGTGTGAGAGACAAAGAGGGAAGAATTGACAACCCAACAATTCTGGTGAGCTGCTTCTCCAATTGATCACCATTGCCACACCTGCGAGTGAGCAAGGGGGCGGGGCTGTGGGCACACCTGGCCTAGGATTTACCTGGGGTGGAGTTCTCCGACGTAGCAAGTGAGCCGGAGTGGCAGGCACTGCTCAGTGTAACCCCAGGTCAGCGTCCCTGCACAGTTAAGGGAAGAGTTCATATCTGAAGTCCCATATATGCTTGCTGTCTCACACAGCTGAGTGACTTACCTGTTGGCAGAGGCCGGTGTGTCTATGGTGGGGGATGTGCAGGACTGACAAGAGGGACCATTCAATGAAGCGGGGACTGTAAAGATTTCTTGTATGGTGATCCCTCCCCAGCAGTGTCATTCAAGCTGGAACGCCATCCTCTTCCTCCGTCTTGTTGTGTATGTGTGTTTGTGCGTGGTAGACCTAAGTGTAGGCCAGGAGTGCGGCCTGGGCTGAGTCTAACGGTGGGGAAATGTAACCTTAGATAGGAGGGGGTGTATCTGAGTGATTAATCCTGTGTGCGTGTAGTGGAAGCCTGGAACAGGAACTCCTGTAGAGGATAGTTCTGGGCTGGGTAACAGGGTTGGGAATTCCAGAGAATTAGGCTTTCTGTGCATGGTGAAGCCTCTGCCCTTCTAAATATAGTATAGGAAAATGAAATTCAAGTCTCATCTTATACTCAAAAACAATGCATATAAGGTGACATTAAAAAGATGCTGATCTATCCATGCAAAGTCCACATTGAAAAACCTGATCAGTCTTACACAGTAATATCTGTACTATCTGTACCAGCCAGTAGATGAGTGTACTTCTGATCTTGTAGATTCTGAGCTGTGCTGCACATGCAGTCTTCATTTAACGGCTCTCCCTCCCTGTTTACCCAGGAGTCAGGCAGGTGCCAGCCGAGGGTGTAGCGCAAAGGATTCCCAGCAGAGGGAGCCGTGCCAGGGCCATGGCTGTGTCCAGGGCCCTTCAGATGAACTGTCACTGTCTCTAGGTCATCCCAAAAGCCCCTGCAGGCATTCAAAATATACCTGAAAGAGGGGAAAGGTATTGGCTTTGAGGGGAAAAAAAAAACACAAAAGAAAAAAAAAAAACAAAGCATTCGATTGAGAGCGCACGACAGAAACGCGCCTGCATTACTGAAGGAAAACCCGATGATCAAAAGGCCAATCCTCGCGTCTCAAAAGCAGAATTTCCCTTTTGATTAGAAAGAGCCGCTTTTTAACTCGCGCGTTTCGGGCTGCGGTGGCTCGACACGGCTTCGCTCCCGCGCCGCCTCGCGACTGCGGGGCTGCTGCGGCGCGAGCGGCGTGCTGCTAATGGCGGCCGCGTGCGGCAGGACGCAGGGAGACTCCGGGGCGGGTGCGGCCGCGCCGCAGACGGCACAATGCTTTATTAATGCGCGCTTCCCTTTGATCTGCCATCGACTGAGGACCGTCCTGGCAGCCGGCGCACAGCACGGTCCTGCCGGATTCTGAGACCCTGCGCAGTGCAGAGCACGCGGGCTGACAGGGTGTGTACGGAGTGCGTGCGCAGAGTGTGTACGGAGTGCGTAGAGTATAAAAGGAGTGCGTAAATGTGTGTAGAGAGGTGCATCCGTGTAGCAGTGGGTGGCAGTGGGTGTGTAAAGTCTTCTGAGAATCCAGTCTTCTGAGAATCAAGAAGCCTGGAGCAGGCTAAACACTCCAGGAAAAAAAAATGCCACCTGCTTCAAATGCAAAAGTGCATTATGAATAAATATTAATTCAGAAGGGTTACGGCCTCATCCCTTTGTGAATCTAAATCTAAAACTTGTCCCTGTCTGTCCCTCTCTGTGTGTCTCTGTCCCTCTCCGTACATCTCTGTCTCTCCCTGCTGTTGCGAGTTGGGCAGAAACCAACCTTTGACCCCAGGCGTGACGGACAGATGAGGCACACCTGTGGAGAGGGGCTGCTTCCCGCACGGCAAACGCTTCCTGTCATGGCAACCCGGGCACACCTGTGAGGGGAAGAGGAGGAGCAGAATGGATAATCAAAGCAGGTGTTGCTGTCATTAGCCTTTTAAACAGATTTACAAAAAGACACACCCGCAGAGCAGAAGCCGATTAAAAAGCAGACAGCAGCTCAAACCGCTTAGATGTTCATGATCAGAGGATTTTTTTGGGTTCTGCCAGGCATCTGTGTGATTCTGTGAAGACTTTGACATATAATTCAGATAAAACCGATGCTTAACTATTAACTGCAGGCATTTAAGAGTGACTGAGAGAGTTATCAGTAATCATCAGGCGCCCCCGGCTCCCGGAGACAGGTGACAGAAGCAGAGGATCATGGGATCAGCTGGATTGTGGAGTCCTTGATTCGGTACGGGGGGATAAACGAACGGATGTGAATGGAGCTCTGGGTCTAAATCAGAAAGGGGCCCTGTGTATCTGCAGTGCAGAAAGGAATGTCATTACAATCTATCAGCTGAAGGGCAGATCATGCGCCTGTCTGTATCCCTGTGTATGTGCATCTGAGTGTGTGAAAGAGAGAGACAGAGTGAGAGGGAGGGGGAGAGAGAGTGAGTTCACAGCATGTTGCTTAACAGAGAAAAGTCATGAGCAGTTCTGTACATTCTGTATTTATATCTCCTCCATTAACACTTGCATGCCTGCAAATAACGATCTGAAAAAAATGTGGAAGAGCAGAAGAAACTACTATTTGGTTCTCTCTTGAACGTGTGTAATATTTTCCCTGATTATGAATCAGTCATTTCCTGAAGTTCAGTTTCAGTGGCTGTCCATTTCTGTTTAACCTAATTATACTTGAATCAGGATCTACTATTCACTTTAATGTTTTTATTCACCCTTTGTTCTGAGGATATGGCACTTCTGAACACTAGGGGGCTCAAGAGCACCATGGAAATTTTACATCGCATAGTGAAGAGGAGGAGAAGGAGAAGAAAAACAGAAGTTCTGGGAATCAATCTCATTGTTTCTCTCTCCACTACTGATGAAAGTATCTGACTTTCCATTTTAGACAAACACACCGAAAAGATTGATTTCATTCAGATGGCCTCTCTGTTCTCAGATGGAGGCACCTAGCAATGCAGTGGCAGTAAATCGTATATTTCTATTATACAACATAAGAGCAAAATTATGGTTAGGATGTGATTGCTTCTTTACTGTTCTTATTTGGACCCACATGCCCTGATAGGGTTTTGAAAGAACAAAATTTCCTTTACAAAATAGCATGAGGGAATGCTAATTAATTTATAATTGTTAAAACCAGAGATGCCCCAAAGAGCAGGCAGGGTTCTGCCAGAGTCATTAAAAGGTTTCAGAAGGTGCCTGAGTAGCAAGCCACAGAAGAGAAAGGGGAGTTGGGGGGAACAGAGTGAACGGGGGGTGGAGCAGGGATGGGTGCAGGGGCAAGGGCAACTCCTATTTTTCTCCTATTCTTCCCGGGATGGGGGGCGGGGGTGAGGCGGAGCAGGGGCACCTCCTGTTTTTCTCCTCTTCTTCAGACAGGGCGGGCTTCCCTTCCCAGTGGGAGTCATTACCACAGAAATTCTGCCTTTGTCAAAAATCTGAGAGCACATGCCTACACAGAGAGCTGGGATGAGAACATCCCCCCCAACTACACACACACACACCCCTTCACAGTTGCTAGTCCCCTCTCCTTAGACCCCTCCCCACACACACACACACACACACACACACACCATTCTGTACCGTTTCCTCTCTATTGCATGATGCAGGGACTCCCCTCTCCTACACACACATCCTGCACTGTTCCGAACACTCCCTGTCCTCCCCTCTTCCCCTTACCCTTCCTTCTATGTCTCTGTCTATCACTCTCCTTCTCTTTGTGCTAATCTCCACCGGGGCCAGGCACTAGAGAGTACAGCCCCTTCCCCGGCCTCTCTCATGCGGGGCAAAGGCCGCCGCGCTCCCACCTCTCATGCGCCCACGTCTCCCTGCTGCCTTTCGCTCGGTCTCCGTACCGCACGATCTCAGTTCCGCTCTGGGCTCCCGTCTCCCCCTGGAAGTTGCGCTGGATATCTGAGTGTGGGCTTTTGTGATGTTGGAGTATCTGTAGAGTCTGAGTCAGTCTGGCTGCAGAAGCGAGACGCCCCTGGGCCTGGAGCGGAGCGCCCGTTTCATCTGAGCCGCGGCTCTGCTGCCGAGCGTCCCGGGGCCCCGCGTGTGAGAAACGGGAGAAACAGACCCAGCACCCCTCCGAGGGGCTTCGGCCGAGATGGTCTGGAGAGAAGGGAACAGCGTTTCTTCTGTTCCTGTTCTCCAAGAAGCCCGGCAGTGTGTTCAGTCCACATCTATACGCCCAATGTGCACCCACAGTAGAACAGCACAGGACTCATTCAGACTCTCTCTAGGAATGGGGGTGGGGGGGCAACCTTGTATCTTGATTATGTATCATGAGGCAGTGTAGCTGAACGGCTAAGGAGCAGGACTTATAACCGAAAGGTTGCTGATTCAATTCCCCACTGGGGCACTGCTGTTGTACCCTTGTTGTACACTTAACCCAGAATTGCCTCGGTAAATATCCAGCTGTATAAATGGGTAACATGTAAAAAATTGTAACCTGATGTAAGTTGCTCTGGATAAGAGCATCTGCTAAATGCCAATAATGTAACGTTACATGGTGTAATTTGCTTCCATTGAATGACAACATCTCTCACTTCCTTATTAAGTGCTCCCACCAACCTGACCCTGGTGATGGAAGGTCAAATGGCTTATTGGTCATGGATCTCTCTGCTGCTGGTAAAGGTGAGGATGGTGGAAAAATCTCCCCAGTGTCTCCATACCAGCTTTTCATGCTGACAGTTTTAAAGAGATTCAGATAAGTCAAGGTGGCTTTGCAGTACCCTAACAGATTAAATGAACCGAGAATCTCCTTTCCCCTGGTGTTAAAACTGTAGTTTTGCACATTCTAGGTCGTAAAGAAGTCGTAACTGTAATTTTTGACACATCATCAATAATGTATGTAAGGGAAAGGGAGGAAAACCTTGACATTTCTGAGCTCATAGATCATGTACAAAAAGAGTGCTTTTCCATCTCTTGGAAAAGTATCTTAGAATGTGGCAGAATAGGGAAAATGGTACATACTGTTATTGACCCACTTCGTGCAGTTTCATGAGTAACCAGCTGGTTGGTCTGCTGTTCCAGACCCTGAGAGAGGAAGACACAATAAAGCTAAAACACAGTGAAACATGAAATAAGCAAGTCACGACTGGTCCATGGCCACCCTGAAAGAGCCTGGAATGGGATTTTAGCCAAGATGCTCAGAAGACCTCATACTCTTTGCAAGTGACATGGGATCTGTAGCGACCACAGGACCTTGGTTTAGTCTCAGCACCTCCTACAGTACAGTGTCCCCATCACTGCACTGTGGAGTTGGTTTCCTATAAGGTCCAGAGGGAAGACTGCCCCCACTGGCCCACCAACACCACTTCCAGCAGCAACCTGGAGGTATCCCATCAGAATACTAACCAAGTCTGGTCTTGCTTAGCTTCCACCATCAGTCAGCACAGAATTGCAGGGTGGTATGGCTGCTGGCCAAGGTGAGAAAGGTGGAGAAGTTTTTCAGGAACATTGTGATGAATCAACAGATGCTAATTTTTCAGAAGGTTGGAGAGCAGCGATGAATGCAAGCTAAGGGGGAAGGTATTTTAAATGTTGACCCGAAATGGCTCTATTTAAATTTTAAGAGCACTTAGGTGCGAATAACGCAGACACTCACTCACAATACCGCGCATGTTTACTCAGGAATTACATGTGTGGCTGCGCTCCAGGAGCCGGTGCGAGTCTAGGAGTCCTGCGTTATCGAAAATGACACGAGGTGAACTGAACGCGCAGCGATTTGCAACGCAAGCGGGAGGAGACGCCTGGCATCGCGAGCCCGCAGAGTCCCGAGCCAGGCCGCAGTGCTGTAATGAGGAGCGTGAGAGCGCAGCATCGTTCCGCTGCGGGCTTTCATCAGACCCACCCGCACAGGGCTCGCCACGGAGCTCCCCAAGCGAGCGCGCCGCGGAGCACAGGTAGCGGCTCCTCTCCCTGTCTGGCATGAGACGGGGCGAGACTCCAAAAGGGATTACCAGCGATACGACTCACGGGGTTTTTAATGGGCTGGTTAGAACGGAATTCAGAGAGACACATGAATAAAACATAAGCCGTTCTTGTCTTTGAACATTTAATAACGCCGGCAACATGTGGCTACGTCTTTCCCCCTATCTGTTTAAGGTCTATTTTTACATTCATTTTCTAACTTCTTCACCCCCGAGGAAGTAAACTTCTTTATCTCTCTGTGGGGAAAAAAAAAAAAAAAAGCGCGCGTTGCTGTGACGTGCTCTGCAATGACGTCCACAGCCCCTGAGATGAACAGCCGCATCACCGGGCCTGGATGTGTCAACACTACACAGACCTGTCCGTCATAAATTATTGATACTGTAAAGTGCTATGATTTTTTCAAGGGGAGAAAACCAAGCCAACACCCTCACATCCACTGCCAATGGAGACCAAGGTGCGTAGAAGATTCCCTATAAGGGACAACAACAATTAAAAAGAAAAAAAAGTAAGTGTGTTTGAATTCAGAGGGGCCCAAGAAGCAGAGAGAATCCTGGATTCTGTTAATGCGTTAATGCCACCAACATAAAAAAAAGTGTTTGGTCAAGAGTCAACGTTTTACAGCTTCATTTATTGGACTCTCTCTCTCTCTCTCTCACCCCACACACACCCACACACAAAATCACCATCTCCACAGAGTCCTAAAAAGGAGCCCAGTCTGTCCCCACAGTCCCATCACATCCTGCCCTGCCTTTTACCCACAATCCCACAAATTACCCATAGCACTCTTCTCTCCAGCATTTACTCTCAAACTCAAAGCTCCCTCACCATCCAATCCGATTGTTCTTTCCTCCCTCACAATCCAATGAGGGTGCTCTTTCCTCCCTCAACGGGTTGGGATCAGGATAGGGCTGGGTTAGGACTGGGGATAAGTGGAGGTTAGGGATTATTGTTAGGGTTAGGATTGGGTTTAAGATTGGCACTGTGGGTGGTATTCAGACTTGGGTAGGAGTTACTATACAGTTATGATTATGCATGATTAGAAAAGATAGCAGGTCTGTGTTTAGATTAAGGAACTCAGACTCAGTTCTTTGTTCCTGAGAAACACCCTATGGGCATCCATGTCCTCTCTCTCTCCCTTCTCCTCCCCTTTTTCTCACCCACCCTTACCTCCGGCATTATCTGGGGAATAAAGTTAGACCAGTTTCACCTTTAAAAAGTAATACATTATCTGGGGAATAAAATTGGAAAGATTTCACCTCCAACTGGGACTCCTAGAGTATTTGTTGCAAAAATTTTGCACAGCACTAATTTCCCCACAGTACCAGTTCCTGCCATGCAATCCAGAGTCTCCCCCCCCTCTAATTTACAATTTTGGGTAAAACAAGGGAGAGAAGCTAGAGCAGAGCAACAATCTCTTGGGGATGACCTGGTGTGGAAGATGAAAATATGTAATGAATGGAAGCACATTGTAGACATGTTAGACAACTAAAGGTCAGTACTGGCTTGACTGTCTGTGCCTGACCTCAGCTACTAATATCTGCCGCCTGGTCAGGAATAGACTTGAGTTCAGAACCATCTCCCAAAAGACCACATGTAGACTCTTAGCTGGCCATCAGCAAGCAGCCTGTAACTGCTCAGCCAATCAGAGACCAGGACCATTCCATCAACACCATCAGGTTATCTACTGGGAACACCTTCAACATCCTCTCTGCAACACTGAAGGCACCATACATTTGCAGGACTTTTAGATGCTCATATACAAACACAAGAGAAACACTCATCTGGTTTAACAGAATCACTAGTCAATATAAATAAAAAAAACAAGAGATCTCTAGAACTACATTGCCTCCCTTGCTATTGCAGATGCATCAGCTGTTTGACATTTACTGACTGAAAGGAGCTCTCTGTACGTTGCGACTTTGAGGTATGAGTGTTTGATTCTGACTGATGAAGCGGCCAGTCACAAAAGCACATCCTTGCAGCACTGGGTGAATCCAAAGAATCCTTGCTGGGGGAATACTGTTGACTACATTTACTGAAAGGAATATCAGAGACTGTGATGTCACAATGAGAGATGCTGACACAGAAGCTCTGCTTCCTGATAGAGCATAGCCTGAGTGAGATTACCAAAGTCACATCACATTTCAGTTTTGGCCTCAATAAATCATCTTTGCCTAAATCTGCTGCCATGCATTACACTCAGAGGGAACTGACTCCCCATGAAATAGGCTCAGGGTGACGTAGAAGGATTTGATGCCTCATTGCAACCTCATAAGCTAAAGTCACTCTGGCACCAGCTTCTGTAGGAAAACAGAATTTCAAGCAAGCCATATGTATGTGAAATCTGAGTGCGTTCCTGTGTTAAGGAGATAAATGCATGACCCTTGTTGACTTGTGGATAAATTTCGTTTGCTAATTAGAGTTCATGATGGCCTTGAAAAAGCATTCAAACTGACACATTCAGTATTGCCCACTGAAGTCTGTGATGCCATTACAAAGTAACTGTCAACAGGCAGTGGGAGTGGCTTTACCATTTTGTCACCTCGTTGGTCTCATTGCGACATCATATCATTAACACTCTGAGGATGACAGCCCTTGTCACCACACCCAGGGATGGCCAGCTTTATCATGAGGGATGAGAACACTAGCAATGAGATCAGCTGCAGGAAAAGCAGTACAGGAAAATGAGGGAAACTATCACTGAGCCCCCACCCTGTGATGTTTGGGATAGAAACCTTTTTTACCCCTTGCTATCAGTGGGGGTGGAGGTTGGGTGAGGGAGTAGACGTATATTTGCACAGTTTGAGCAATTGCTCCAATCTCTCTACCCCACCCCGCTGGGAAACAATTATTTCACTTGCAATCTGTCTATTCATTGTGAAACGGACACTTGGGACAACTGAAATCTTACTTCTCTGGTTTGTCATCTTGCCCACCATATATTAAAACTATATGTAGACAGTATACCATTGCATAGTCCACCCACCCTGCCTATACCTCCATTATGTGCTCTTGGCTCAGGGGCCTGGGTTCAGTGAGTCGATGCTTTGTCTAATGGGGCCAGGCTGAAAGCCGCAGCAGAAACAGGCTTAGAGCTCCACAGCTCCTTCAGGTCCAGCCTGTGTTCCTCATTAGCCAGCCCAAACAGAGGATAATTAAGCCTGAATTTTGCCCACTGCCTCTCAATGCAGAAAAGAAAAAAGTAAGTAAACATTAATCATGAAATATACCATTTACAGCAAGCAAGCACTGAAATATACCAACAAAACAAAATATGACAGCAGCTCAGGGAAAGTTACACGCACAGACACACACACACGTGCATGCTAGTTCACACACATGCGCACATATACACATGCATACACACACACCCCACGTGACTCCAGTGAACTGCTGTCACTCCAAGTCTCTAAGCCTCTTTTCTGTCTAACTAATGAAGGCTACAAACATGTTTCATTGCCTGGGTAAACAAGATCACACTATTTACACACAAACACTACACACTACACTTATGGTTTAAAATGTTTGACTCCAGATCAATGACATAAGAACCCATGGGATCCATCCATTCTTTGGTTAAACTGGATATAAGAGTGCTTTCTGAGACTAGAAATCTTGTTGCCAAGGACCTGGCAACCAGAGACACAGACACACAAAAACAGAAAGAAATTTAAGAAAATAAGAAATACAAATGAAATATGATAATGAAATCCAGCTATCGCATGTTCCCATCCCCTATTCCCCATTCTCATACAGAGAGGATTCTGCTCACAAAAGCAGGTAAAACATCAGTTAGATTTACACTCATAAAGTAAACTGGTTTAAATCTCTGTTATTACCCCTGAATGAGGCTAGGAAACAAAGATCTATTTCATAATATACCTACTGTTAAAGGCTCTAAACATCTTGGGGTAGAGAGTTATTCTTCTTTACACTACTGTAGTGTCAAACTTTAGTAATATCTCAAAGACAGACCTGGATCGATGGCCCCAACTTTCTAACTCTTTTCTGGGCAGAATATCCATAATTAAAATGAATGTGTTACCATGCATTAACTTTTATGGCTCTAATATACTTCTACATGCTTCCTATGTCACCTCCTACAGGGCACTGGAATAAAATGCGCATTTAAATTTCTTTCCAGGTTCATCTGGAAGGGCAAATGCCCCTGAAGTAAGTTTTTGATATTGCAAAGAGAAAAACATTCTGGAGGTTTAACCTTGCTTAATGTGAACCAGAATTTGTAGTCATTTGTTTTGTGCCCACTTTTGTTTAACCCCAATGCTCATGTCTCATGGCAATCTCTACAAGAGACTTACAGGCTTGTGGTGCACCCACATCCACTCCAGAGTGGCATGTTGTCAGGCTTTCAGGTAGAAGGACCCAGGCGCAGACCGGGATGACAAACTAGGCGTTTATTGAAGGATGTCCAAAATCGTTGTAACAGAACAATCCGAGTCAAAACCAGAGAATCCACAAGCAGAAAATCCAAAACACTAGGCAAGGGACAAAATCCAAAGAAACAGGCAGGGAGTCAAAAAACCAGAGCAAGCAAGCAAGCAAGCAAGCAAGCAAGCAAGCAAGCAAGCAAGCAAGCAAGCAAGCAAGCAGGAATGAAACAGACTGAAACACTGTGACGAACTGGCAAGGAAACAGAGCAGATAGAGGGGTATAAAAACACAGACTGATGATGAGACAACAGGGACCAGGTGTGCAGGATGGGTTCAGGTGGTGGGTGTGGCAGCAGGGCAGATAGGCGGGACAGGAGGTGGGGCAATGGCTGAAAACAAAAACGAAAGCACATGCACGCAAGAAAAACAAAACAAATGACACACCCACACTGACAGACTGAAAGACAAAAATTGGCACAAGCAGGACATCACGTGGAAGGACTGACACATGTACTCTAATATGCCTTTCAGGCACTGTACACCACAATGACAAAATAACCAGAGAGTTCAATTTACTGCAGGTATTCCAGTGGAAATACAAAAAAAGTCTTACAACTTGAGATAAGACACTAGTGAAATCCATATTCTGTTGCACACAAATCCAAGTGGAGCACCATATAATATTCTGGCTATACAAATCATCATGTATTGTTTTGCAATGGTGTCCTGGGATCTTTTTCAATGAACTGTCAATGGATGTAGAAGGTACACATGGAAACAGGTCAATCTTGTCCCCAAACAGAGGTCTGGATAATTGCCCAGAGTCTAAGTTTTTATGATTATTTCAAATAAATGTAAAAGAACCTTCAACAACACATGGCTGTTTACATTTTTAATCACCTGACCAGGTAGATTTTAAATAAATAAGTATTAAGTCTTTGCAAACTTGCATATAAAAATATTTCAGCATAGCTAAATACCACAAACAGCCATGTATCCACATTACAAAGCATATTATGCCTGCTTACTGCAGGATGCTAACAGTATTCATCATCAGTGCTCTTTCCTTCCTCTCAACTTCCTTTATCATCTGCTCAATAGATCCCCTTATTCAGTGCCAGCCATACATTTAAACTACTGGATATTTACAGAAGCAGCGCAAGTGTAGTGCCTATCTCTTAAAACAGCCGCGCTGGTTACAAGTCCGCCTTCCTAACCTCTCACTGCCATAAGCGGAGTCAGACTTCAGAAAGCAGCCCAGGGCAGGTCTGTGCTGTTGCCCGACGGAGACGTGGTGTTCCTAACACATGCAACGGGCTGATTTCTTTTTGGATGAGATGCTGCACGGACGACAGATCCCCAGCTTTATGCATCAAAGGCTAACATCCCTCTTAGTAAGTAATAGTCCATTACAGTGCATTTATTACCAGGCGCCCAAATCACAGCCTTATGAGATGTAAGCAAGCCTTTATGACCTGTGCACTCCGGTTTTGTCTTTCTGCATGCATTCCCACCAGTGAGGAGCATAATTCACTGTCTCTGCATATTTAACGCACCATAAGAGAAACGCGGTCACTGTTATGTTTTATTTTGCCTCTGTCAAATCCATTAAGTTCCATTTTCCTTAGCGGAGCAATACCGGGAAAAGCTCTTGGGGCAAATGTTTACGGGGAGTGTGTTCCTCTAACCGTCCATGTAATGCTGCCCATTTACACACTTAAGTACAGCGAGATTTTAACAAGTGAAAATGTTCTGCATAGATGCATGAGAACGCTGAACACTCGCTCGGGTAAGAGAAGCTAAATGTCAGCCATCAAGCTCTTAAACATGTTGTGTTCTGTGAGCACATTTTAAACTGGTTGTGCTTCCCCTCAGGCCACATACCCACTGCTCTGGGGTACAATCGTCCTTATCTGTCAACTACGTCATCAGAATTCATCAGAATGAGGGATTTTCTCCTCATCCTCCTTTCCCTCCTCTCACTTTAGCCTTTCTTCTCCTCAATACCATTGCAGTGTTATCACGACGCTACCGATTTTCAGCTAATGCGACCGAGTTTCAGCGAACACTGTGGAATTTCAGCTAATGTGACCGAGTTTCAACAAACACTGTGGAGTTTCAGCTAATGCGACCGAGTTTTGGGCAAGTATTACATGCAGGGGCTGTTTTTGGCAGCCATCGTGCAGACAACGGGAAGGCATGAAAAGGCTGGCATTCTGAAAACAGTGAAGATTTCACCCTGTGGCACCGTGGGATGTGAAATCCATCTGAAATCCGTGGGCTTGTTTTTCCACTCACCGCGAGTGCAGATAGAAACCTCAGCATCTGGCAGTCTGGCAGTCTGAGGGTCTGCGTGGTGGTTAACCCACTTCCCATTTATGTAAATTTTATTCTGAGGAATAAATACTTTCTTTTGGAAGAGTCAAGAGTTCCATTTTACCCGTGGGGCACACCTAAGCATTCTCTTTCACCCCACGTCAGATCTGAGTGTTTTGTCTCACACTAAGGGTCGATCTTGGCATTCTGATTCGCTCCCAGGGCAAATCGCATCATAATGTTTTACCCACAGGCAAGCCTGACTGTATTTTACCCCCGGACAGAGGGCACTGGTGGCCACTGTCTGACCTTGGGTCTTGTGTCTGTAGGTTTTTTGGAAGTGTGACTTACTATCCTTCCAAGTGAAGAGGTGAGATCAGGGTGTTCAGCCTACTGATGCATTATGGGACTCTGAGGAAAGAGGAGACCTTGAGGGAGTCAGAAATATTAAGAATCATTAAAGTCAAATTAGTGTCCCCCAGTATATAACACAAACAAAATTACACAACAACTGGGAGACACAGAAAATGTCAAAGCTTCATGGACCTGAAAGAAAACACTGTTGTGGGTCAGCAGGGTAAGCAGGGACAGATATTAAGCAAAGGTAATGTTGTTACAAATTATGGACTCACTGAGGACAGTCAGGTAATGGAAACCAGCCAACTCAGGAAAAGAAAAAAAAAGAGGCTGTGCTGAAAGGCTACAAAAGGCTGAAGCAGGGCTACAAACTAAGAAACACACAGAAGTAATGGACACTTGCTTCACAAAAATATCCCGTCATACAGAGCAATGGCAAATTTCCCACAATCCTTGGAGAGCACCTGAGCTGTTCAGAGAGAGAGAGACAGAGAGACAGAGAGAGAGATTGCGTGTGTGCATGTTGAGAGAATTCAATTGGAATTGGAATTGAAAATGAGACAGGTCATTCAGCCATTTTGTTTACAGTGTATCCTTTGTGTAATTATATTGATAATGGGTAATAATGTTGTATGTTCTCAACTGAAAATGAGCTTCCGTGAGGCTAATACACACACACAAACACACATAGATATGAGCACTGTTTAAAAAATGAAACAACCTCCAGATGTCATACTATAATTTGATTCTAATGAATATTACCGACGAAGCCTGAAAATCAGGAGAGAAAAATCACACAGACCTGGACCCAACATTCCTCAAGCAGTGAAATGGGTTTTTATTTAGGACGTTTGACTTATACTGCAAGATGTCCTCAGCTTGCAGCAGCCTGTGGACTTCCACGCCTTCCCCTTGGTTTTACTCTGTTTGAAGGGTATTATATGGCTGGATCTGTGAAAAATAAATAAATAACAGGATTTAGAGAGGAATGCTTCATTTTGTCTGAGGGCCAGAAAGGCTGCCAGATGCTCACAGGGAACTCAGTAAGATTAAAGAGGAGGAGAAAAGAAAAAGAAAAGGAGTTTAGAGAGAAAAGGAGACAGGGCGAGTCTTAGAAATACAAATACAAAGCTGGATTCCCGCTCTGATTATTCGCAGAGCAAATTAATAAAGAAAATCACAGATGAGCATTAGTTTAAGGATTTAATGATTCATGAGTTCATTATTCACAGAGGCAAAGCTTTTTAAAATTTTCTTGATATATACATATATTTTCCCCTCCAGAGTGATCCGCATGGAGGCTTCGTAGTTTTATTTTCCATTTCAGCTTTCTTACTGTGTGGTATGTCATCCAATTACATTTCAGGTACCAGTTTAGGCACACAGAATTAAATAATTTGCCTGTAGACACTCACACTGTGTACTTTTGATGTTTTTGCTTAATTAATACAACCAAAAGTTATGGGGGGCACAAGCTGTCCTTAGAACTGCTTTTTGTCTTTTATTTTTATAGCTGATTACAACTGCATAGAAATTCACAGCTCCATCTGTGGGTCATTTAGGGTGGATCATGTGGGCTGTGAGAATCGTGGATTAGGATTCTCTTTCACACATTGCATTTCCAAATAAAACACAGCCATGCTTTATTAGTACAGAGTTCAGCTTCAGCAAATTCAACAATAAAAAATAACAGGGTAAGTATAATTTGGAAGATATTATCAAAAAGGAGGAGGCTCAAGCAAGAGGGATGATTCAGAAAGAGCACAATCAAATGTGACAAATTAAAAATAATTTCCCATTATGAGGATGAAGGGAACTTACACTAAATCATCATTATCATTGCATTCATTTATATTCATTTAGAACTGCAGTCCTCTAGAGCAGGGGTGGGCAACTCCAGTCCTGGAGGGCCATGCTGTTTTTCTTGTTGACCAACTAAATACAATCTCTGATTGGCTGAAGAGCAAGCACACCCGTTTTCAAGGTGAAAATCAACAGGTAACTAAGAGATGAAAACAAAAACCAGCAGGACACTGGCCCTCCAGGACCAGAATTGCCCACCCCTGCTCTAGAGTCTAGAGGTTAAAAATGATTATATGTGTGTGCATGCATGTGTGTGTATGTGTGTGTACAGTGCATACAGTCTGGCTGTTTAATTTAGCTTTATTTTGTTTGGGTAGCTCATTAGGTTTACAGTTCCCAAACCTACAGCCTAGCTACACCCCCACACACATTGTTGAAAGTCTGGTCTTTGCTGGACAAGAAAACATGGTTCTTGTACTTTAAGAAGTAATACTTCCAACTGTTTGTGAGTCAAAGCTATATATATATATACTGTATATATATAGTAGGCCTATATAAATGCAAGCATTAAAAACAAATTGAAACTCAAATAAGATATTTCACAAGTAAGATAAATACAATGAAATAATAAATAACAGTTCTAATAAAATGCCAAAATAAAAAAAGATGCATATCTTTAGCTGCTTTTCAAATTTGTTCGCATTAGAGATAGACTAATTTCTTGAGGCAATGTTGTGATGATGCAGTTTAGCGCAGGCATCGTATTTTACCGCTACTTTCTCATATGGACCGAAATGTTCACTTTGACAAAATGTGGGAGAAAGAACATATGGAATGTTCCTAGGGAAAAAGTAAAGATTTCTGTGTGTTCCGTTAAGAGCACTCTTGTACATTCTGGGTGACGGTTGCCGAGTCAGTGCCAACATTTCCTATATAACAGTGAACTGGGGAAAAGTGCACGTCCATTGCGTCAGTTGCTGCAATCCGTCGTTAATGCAAATGTGGACTTTGTAATGACTTTTACTCAGCACACTTTGCGTAGCTGTGTTAGGTAAACTGCATTCAGACATTAAGGGTGGACGTAGGTAACTTACCTCGCAGAGTACACAGTACCGTCGGGAGTGTGGTTACAGGTAAAAGGGGCATGCTTTTGTGCGTACCCGTCTTATGACATTGGGTGAGACAACAAACGCACCTTATGGGGAGTGCTTCAAACACTGATGATCAGATCTTAGCCCATGTATCATCTGTGCAGATTTAATTGAGATCTGTTTTTATGTGTTCAGTTAGGTGTTGTGGTGATGTGTCAAATTCCACAGTTTTAAATGCTTGATATTCAGAGAGAAATTTACCTATCTGTAAGTTGGTATGCTCCAGTCAGGTGTAACCTGTGAGGGATCTTGTGTGTTAGCCTGCTCAGTAGTGCGGGTTAGATTTTTTCATTTGCTGACTCATGTTAGTGTGGTTTAATACTCTTTATCAGTTTGTATATGTTTCCTTTTTTGTATATATATTTTCCCCCTTCCACTGCATATATGTTTCACCTCTGCATCTGCACCTTGCTATAATAAACACCAGCCTTGCACTGTATTTCAAACTCCCATGTTACCCTGCCACCTCCCTTGACCATGTGTGTCCTACTACCTTGTAACAAATGTGTTCGATGCACAAAAACAGACAGCTGCTTCACCTCCTTATTAATGTTTGACCTTTGGGATATTGAGTAGGGCAGCATTTGAGGATCTCAAAGCACAAGCAGAAACATATTCAGACAGGCATTCTAAAATTTATGCAGGTGCTAGACCATTGAGAGCTTTTAAAGCAAGTAAAAGAACCTTAAAATTAATTTTAGAGGACACTGGGAGCCAATTAAGCCTAGCCAGAACAGGAGTAATGTTCCCTCTTTTTCTTGTTCTGGTTAGAATTCTGGCAGCAGCATTCTGAACAAGTTGTAATCTGTCAATCGCCTTTGGCAACCCAGTAAAAAGTGCATTAAAGCAATCAAAGCCATTAAAAACAAAGGCTTGTGTCAACCTCCTTGCATCATGCACAATAAGGAATGGTGTAATTTGTGCAATGTTCCTGAGATGAAAAAAGGCATTCCTAGATACTTGATCAATATGAGACTGAAAACTCAGGCTGGACTCTGGAATGACCCCTAAATTCCTGATTTCAGAGCCAAATGGCCAAGTTTGCTGGATAATTTTTCTCTCTGTCTTTTCGGGCTGATTAAAAGAACTTCTGTCTTTTCCTCATTTAATTTGAGTAAATTACTGGACGTCCAATTTGTTATGAGAGAAAAACACCTGATTAAAAGATTAAGGGCATCGGCATTGCCGGGTACTACAGAAATGTAAAGTTGATGCCATGTTCATAAATGATTTTACCCAGTGGAAGCACGAACAATGAAAAAAGAATAGGACCAAGAGCGTCCTGTAAGGCAGACTCAGTCGCTCACAGCTGGCTGGTCAAGGACAGAGGGGCCTGATGGGGGAGATAAAACAGCATTTAAATAACCATTTTTATTATGCAGCGTAATGCACTGGGACTTTTACACTGAAACACTGACCTCGAGGAGCCGCAGGACTGCGACACCCCCAGCCATACACACCTTCAAACTCGTGTGACTTGTCCTGTTTCGTGCCGTGCCACAGCTTCCCATGGTGAAACCTTTATATGATGGGGGGGACCCCCTTCATGAAGGAGGCATGGAAGCACCATGCTGTAGCCCCACAAATGGCCCCTTGGACCGCAGTCCACTCTGTGTGGAGTCTGACATTCATTCAAAAGCCCCCCCCCCGATAATGAATCACCATGGTGACAAGGCTCTCCCCATGCTTTTTATCCATGTTAATTAAGCACTGGGCCCAACTCAAGGAGAACCACGGGTGGCAGGTGCTGCAAGGGCGAGGGGATGGAAAATCATCAGCAAAAATTAAAGATGCGCTCCCATCGGTGTTCAATCAGGGATAGGGATGCACGTGGGAAAACAAGAACAATAATTATAATTAGTGAAAAACTGTTGAGGGCGCAATTTCTACCCAATCTGCACCAGTGAAATAATCATTGGGTCAATGGGTCCATTATATCAATCAATTCAGTTTTAATTGAGACACTTCACACCAACCTTCACAAATCCAGGATACAGAACTCCCATCAGCAACTAGGCCTCTATTTTATTAATGTAACTGAACTTCCTCTCCACTACAATGTACAGTGGAAAGCAATTCTAAATATTCAGTTATTAGTAGCATATCTGTTATTATAATCCCCCCAAGACACACCCCTGACCCAGCCTAGCCCTCAGCCTAACAACACATGGCAAGGATGAATTGTGCTAGAGTACAGCCTGCAAGGCATGTATAACCTGAAACAGGTATGTAGAAAACAGAAGCCAAGGTGCACGTGGACATGGAGGGCATCAATATGCTACCAGGTGCTAAGACAAGTTTTTTACTGCCAGTTTCAAACAGAAAAATTATACTTTTACAAGCTTTCCCCAAGAGTAAATTCTGAATATCCCAGACTGTTGTTTTTTTATCTATCAGAAAAATGGCTCATGTAAGAATGTAAAAAAGAACAGATAAACCATGTCATTCCAGGTGTGGAATACCCACATATTCTGCCTCACTTCCAAGCAGACACTGTGTTTATCATCAAGTGTGAATCTGACTTCAGCTGTACTTTAACACCGTTGAACAGATGTCTTGGTAATGAAGGAACTTCAGCTTCCTTAACTACAGCTGCACTCGCACTCTGGAGAGAAGGGAGCAGGTGACAGCAGCTGGAGTCGACAGCGGTAATCTATAGTGTATATATAGCAGAAGCTGAGTAATGCCCTATCAGTGTCTAATTTGGGAGCAGGGGGAGAGATGGATGCTGAGATCCACCATGTGTCCCAGAAATGGCTCAAACATTGTACTGCAAAGATAAGTGACAGTGCCCCTACCCTATTCCACCAGTCCGTGTGCTGACGTCCACTAGTGCTGAGATTATCTGAAGGGTGCTCCGTTTTGGCCGAGAGACTAGCTGAATAGCAGCTTTATTGGGCTGAGATGAGATGAGCTGAGCTGGAGAGGCATGAGACAAACTAGAATGGGAGAGGCTGAGCTGAGCTGATCCGTGCTCAGACTGGCTTAGAGGAGAAGAAATTGGCCAAACTGTAATGTGACTGGCTCAAGTGCTGGGCAGAGAGCCGGGGAGAGACTGGCTGAGTTGAAATGAGGCTGGCTGATCTGAGCAGTAATTGGCTGATCTGAGGAGTAGAGTGTTGTAATGTAATTTCAGTGCTGTCACTTGTTATGCTTTGATATCAGAAAATGAAAAAAAAAAACATTCAGTACAAGCTCAAAAATGAAATGAATGACTTAGATGTCACAAACATACTGAAATGCACACATAAACACACATGTATACTAACATACAAACAAACCCTTTAATATACAAACAGGCTGCCTACAAACACATGCACACTAGCATACAAATACATGCAAGAAATAACACGTAGGCCAAATGCAAATCAAATCATTATATAACCGTGACTAACGCTCGTCCAGACTCCCTCGAATCAGTCTGAAGTTCAGATTTAAAATGCAGTTCCATTTGTCAGTTTCCCTCTTCCCAGCTGAAGACATTTGAATTGGATTGTTATAGTGTCTGCTTTTGGTGATCCCCTTGGTAAGCAAGGCGTCTGCTGTGGGTTCCTGCTCAGGGAGGCTGAAAGCAAACAGCACTCTGTTCTTTGTGTGTTTGTTGATTTCCATCGCCGTGGATCCAAACGAGCAGGTGTGCGTGCGTCGTGCGGCGGAGGGGGAACGGCTGAGAGAGCAATAACAATGGAATAAAACAAAGGTGGAAGCGGCGCTACAGACAGACAGACAGACAGATAGATAGACAGGAGAATTCAAAGCAGGCCCTGGTTCTGTAATTAAACCAGAGCAGAGTGTTCTATGGTTTTCTGAAAGACTTTTTTTTAGAAAAGACACTAAAGCTATCCTGCACTTTTCCCTCTATCTCTGTGTTGGCTTTGCAGAACTTCAGCAGAGCAAAGCTGTTTTTTAGTCTGGATTTATGGGAGGTTTGTAGAGGTCTGGCTGTGACTAAGCTGCCCTAGAAACAGCAGTGTCTCTCAACCACTCAATCACTGAACGGATGGCAAAGTGAGCACCACTCCAATGAAGTGACAGCATCCTGGTTTCTCCACTTTGTTGCCAAAGTGCACTAATCACACATTATTCGGGGACACCCTCTCACAGTGTTTGGATGTACATTTCTTCTCAATCAATCATCTTAACTCGTCCATGTTTCCATGGCAATATTGGCCCCTGTTGTGTTGTAGAAGTGTCATAAATTAATAAGGATCAAAAAAATATATTTGTGTAATTCCCTCATGAAATAGTGAACTATACAGTGCCTTGTGAAAATCTGATTGCCAAGAGTGCTATACCAAATAAAAGGTGCTTGACTGACAGTTTGATTTTGATACCTGTTTAAAATGACAGCCATTCATGCAATGGACTTAAAGACTGAAAGACCTGCTGTGTGGATGTATATTGAGGTGCCAAACACACACACATGCACACACACACAGACTACATGGCTGATTAATTACTTACTTACACAATTGGTTGATAAACAGAAACTAATCTAATCACGGCACAATGGGGTCTTCCAAACAGAAAGCATTCAGTGGGTGGGTCCATAGTGATGGATAGATTCCTGCTCCGTGTTGTTATGACCTCATAATGGCACCACACACTGGCACGTCCTCATTAGTCACTGTCTAATTGGGAAGTAATGAGCTGCTGTCGCATTTAAATCTCTATTTATAGACGTGCCTCCATTCCCTGCCCATCACACCCCGGCAGCTTGTCACCGCGCCGCCAGCGTGGAGCGGGGGCCGCCGTCGCGGCCGCGGCGATGCCGGCGTGAGCGAGCGTGCGGAGGAAAGGTGTCGGTGACACGCCAGTCAACGCGATGGTGTGATTACCGCACCGGCGCTGGAGGGCTACCCCGCTACCGGACCCCCGCGATAGCGCCACTGTTTCACTAGAACTCATTTCACGCATGAGCGCACAGCGCCGAGCACGACTCCAGATCCCTCCAAAGGCTCGGACAGGAAATGGAAAATAGTTTTAGCTTTATTTGCGGCTGCGTCTCTTGGTTTGTTGAGTCTTCTGCGGCGCTCCTCTGGTCTCCCGTTCAGAGCCAGGGAGCTTCTGATGCGCTGCATGACCATTGGCTAATGCCTTGCTCACGCCCAGTTCTCCAGGCACAATCCCACAGATTTGGATCTTGAGAGTCACAGTCTGTCGGCTCCATTTTTTAAATCGGTTGAATGAACAAATGAATGATCTGAGTTGTGATTAGATTCCTTCAGTTGCACTGTGTGTCATAGGTTTTAGAATACTACGTCACAGATGCACACATGCACTGCATTGCATATATGGCCAATGCATACACTACACAAGAACGGATTTTGCATTGTAAATCATTTTATTTTGAGTGTTGTTGTAGAACACTTGTCTCTAATAGCCTTCTAATCAAACTAATTTGTGGCAAAAGTCAAGTTACTTGTTTCGTATATACAGAAAATCAGGGTATCGATAAAGCCTGCTAAGTTAATACAGTACTATATACAAATATAGCTATTAGCTGTATACCACAGCTGCCTGTTCTATCACAACTGCCTGTAGTTAAGCACTGTACTTACAGTGCAGATGGACACCAGGAGAGAATTTGCCACTCACTGACAATCGCTACATACCTGACCAAACACTAGCATTTAACAAACAGTATGTAGAGGACTTTACAATCCCAACTTTACAATGCTAGGGAAAGTGCACTAAAAGTTAATACTAATCAGTGTGAGAGCACAAACTACATCTAAACTTCTGAGCAATGCATCTTGGTTAACCCTCGGTCTTGTTTCCACAGATGTTATGTTATTGTCAGATACTCAGTTCCAGCATTCCTTACATCTTCTGTCTAGGAGGTGATAATTGGTTTTGGCGCTATCTGTGTTTCTGTGCTGACTACGAATGCTCTGTTTTAGACCACTTCCTTAAAAGAATGCTCATAAGCAAATCTGAGCACTTGCAAATCCGACAATGGCAGAAACAGAATTTTCAGTGTGACCGAGGTGACTGCTTAGGCTATGTATAAAGAATCTGGGGGAACACTGCAGTGTGTGTTCTCCTCTCATTCCAAAAAACAATTTTCTTGTTCCTCTTCCAACCCTCCAGAGCTCCCGGAGTCATCCCAGGGCTCATTCTGCCATCCAGACCAATATCAGTTCTGTTGGGGTACCATCCAAATTGAAAGGGCACACACAGAGAAAGTTTTTGTTTCTCTATCCCAATTGCAGGAGGTTTCCTTTGATCTAGTTATAACTTATCCGAGTGATTCTCAGCCTTGAGGATTAGAGCAGGGACCTAAGGTAGCACACGATGGAGTAGCTACACAGTGCAGCTATTTATTATTAGTCACAGACATATTTTTCCATAATGAAAGACTTGTAAATTATAAAATCAAAAGAGGGAGGTTTATTAATGCTCCTTATAGCCCGCGCCTTATTTTGATAAAAACTAATCACAAAGCAGAGAGGGCTTTGGAACGCTGGGTGATTATCAAAGCAAAATGCCATGGCTGTTTCCCCTGTAGCTGAAGAGATTACCCCGCAAGTCCCCCCCGGTGCTCGGGAAAATATCACAGGTGCCAGAGTGAGACTTCTTAACCCTCAGACTAAAACAAACAGCCTGGGCCTGCAGCAGGCAGCAGGGTGGACAGGGGTTCACACGCCACTGTTTGTTCCTGGGATCAAAAGGCAGGCAGAACAGCACTCGCTTTACCTGAACTACTCTAGGAAAATATGTGATGTGTGGGATTTTGAGCTCTGTGACACATTAGGGCTCCTGCCATGTTACGTCACAGTTTAAGCACAATTTGTGTTTTTTTTTTTTTTTTGCTAACTTTATGAATAAAACTCAAGACATTTCCCATTGCATATCCTGTGCTTAGTGTCAGTTAAAATGCATTCATATCTTAACCTTTAATGGTAGACTTCAAGATTTTCCCAGCAATAAATGTAAGACTAGCCTGTTATTCCATGAATCAATGTAAACATTTCTGTGAATGTTGTCAAAATTATGTAATATATTGATGCCTCTTTTTTCAGTGTTTTCAAATATCTGCATGTTTCTTGTTTCAGTGTATTCTAATCACATCATGTGTGGTATTTCTGTAACCTTTTCATGGATGATGGTATTGGTTTTGTGTTTCCAGCACAGAAGCATGCGAAGGTTTCAATATTAGTGATGGATGAGTGTCGTTCTGAAACAGGTGATTCTGATTGGACCAGTTTAAACACCTGAAGAATGAGCTAATTTGTATTTGTGTGTATGTGTGTGTGTGTGTGACAGAGAGAGAGAGAGAGAGAGAGAGAGAGAGAGAGACTCTTTCTTTGTAACCTGGCATAGATAGTGTTTCTGACTGACTGCGAGGATATAATTATTAAACTAATCAATTGACAGCAAAATAAATGATAAATTAATTATAAATATGACTTGCAGACATTTATTGAATTCCTATGTCTACATGAAATATAGCTACAAGGCTCAGTATCTGAAAACAACACCTAGAGGAATCCCTGGAAAGAAATCAAAAATTAATAAAAGCATAAACAACGAAAATGAAAGTTAAAACCAGGAAGATAAAAAATGGCAAAAATATCCCTGAGGAAACCATCTAGCCCATAATCATGCTGACTCAAAACCAAACCAAAAATAAATTAATTAAAAAGAAATAAGCAAGGCCCTGTCGGGAGAGTACCATGCATTTTATGGCTATTTGCCCTGGTCTGGGTTTTCTAGGATTCCTTTCCCTAAAGGACCAGAAAAGATAAGATAAATTAATTAAAAACACATAGCAGGCAAGAGGGCAAATGGTCTACCACCATAAATACCCCAAAATCAGTGACCACAGCTGAAGGGGTTGCCTTCTCTCCCCCTTCTCCCTTTTTGAGCACAAATCAGTGTGTGTGTGTGTGTGTGTGTGTGTGTGTGTGTGTGTGCATGTGTGTGTGTGTGTGTGTGTGTGTGTGTGTGTGTGTGTGTGTGTGTGTGTGTGTGTGTGTGTGTTTCTTTGTGTGTACCTACACTTTCGGATCATTCACCCTTTTGTACCCCACAGTAATTGTACTCTCATGTCATGGAAAAATGTGGAAAACCCAATGTTGTGTGATAACACATGTAAATGTAGCAGCAAAACCACCATTTTACCAGTTCCTCTCAGCTAACTCTCCCCTCTCAACCCATGCCTATTAATGTTTGGTGTCATTGCAAAAGAGCTGAATGCAAAGATGAGGATCCTGAAAATATATCTGGTATATCCGGATGTTTTGGATCGAAAGGACAAAATTAAGTCCTGGAGAAACTTCCGGGCACTCCCCAACCATAAAATTAATCATGCGGGGTCAGGGAGGTGGAGAGAGCTTCTTCTTAAGTCAGGCCTAGAACAGGCCTCCCTCGCTCAGTTTCGCTTTGGCTCAGTCTTTTGTCATTGATCAGTTCCTTGCCTACGCTCAGTCATCCGTTCAGTCATCCAGTCCGTGGCTCAGTTTATCCTGCAACTTTTTGCATGTGTTCTTTTGGAGTTTTGCTGCTATCATGAGTGGTTCCTGTGTTCTTCCTTGGGAGAGTTAAACAATTGGCTCGGGTAATTTTCTCTGCACGCATTCATTCACCATTCTGTGATCCATCCATGTTCTTGCTTGTTAATGTCTTTATGTAAGTTAGTGTCTGTTAAGGTAGTGGACCAGGTCTGTAGCCCAGACTTTGAATTTTGTCTTGTCTTCGTGTAACTGCCTAATAAACCTTTTTAATTTATTCCAGTTGTGATTCTATATTTCTGGCAAAGGTTGATCCACCAGACTGCTCATCTCCTATCAACGAATTTGGTTATTTAATTGATAATTAAGATCTTTGATAATAATTATTAAATTAAATCATTTTTATTATTATTTTACATGTTGGTTAAGTGAGGAGTTTTAGTAATTAGCGTCATTTGTGTTCGGTATTCAGAGTGCCGGACGATAAACAAGGGCATTAATTTCTAAGACCGCTGGGTTCAGACCATTGAATTTTTATTAAATCCTCACTTCCCCGACAGCCCTTTTCACCTATGTGGGTGTTCTCACCGATTGTTATTTGTCGGTAGTAAACATGATCATTTGTTTTTGATAACAGTTTACTATTGAATGATATTAAAGAAAATGAGAAAAGATTTACTGCAATAATCGTTTCCAAACACAAATACTTCCAGCAAAATTTGTCACACCTTCTAACTAAATGTGTGTGACATCTTCTAACAGGGAGTGAGTCATCTTTATCTTAATCTCTTATCCAACTTGAAGGAAATTTGTCACAAATGACATTGAAACACTCATAAGATTTAACAGGTAGTCAATCTCACAACACATCAAAATCTTGACAAAATCAAGATGATGTATTTCCTGGGGACCTAGTTTTAGTGTGTATTTTACTGGTGCCATGTCTTCAAAGAGTTTGTGCTGAGCCTTCCTGTTGAGGGTATTCCAGAGGAGCATCTGGCAGTGGCACCTGACTGAACGAATAGCTCTGCTGTGCTGGGTGTGAATGAGTCACACCTCTCCACCAGGCCAAGAAATCTTTGCACTTTTTTGATATTGGCAAGACATAGGTGGTTTATGGAAGAAACATGCCAGGAGTTTAGTGGTCTTGGATGGTTTGAAGTCTGTTCTTCTTGAAACCCCTTAGGGTGACCGTCCTCGTATGGTGAAAGCCTTAGGCTGACAGAGACTCGATCCAGAATAGGGGAGCAAATTATGATGCCATCAACCAAGACAAAACAAGATGGACTCCTGACAACCTCAATCAACAACTGGAATGTCACAGCAGCACTCCTAGGCCCAAAAGTCATGATTTTGAGATTATACAATCAAAAACACAAACACATTCTTCAGAATGTTGTCTGGATGTAACACTATCTCTTGAAGCCAAAACTTCAGATCTACAGTGCTGAAGACTCTTGCACACTGGAACACCTCAAGGATCTAACAGACTCGGTGGAGTCACAAAAAACAATCATCTTCACTAAGATTATTGGTGGTGAAGCTTCTCCTGGAGAATGTTGCTTGATGGTGTTTAACTAGAATGGAGAGAACTCTTCATAAAACAACTCATCATTGATGGTGTGCACCGAAAGTACAGTAGTGTGTCATCTATTTTTCCCATCTTGCAATGTCAGAGTGAGGGTCTTTCATGTAATTAGGGAGAGATTTTGTGGGATCTGTCCTGGTTTTGTTTCAGGACAGTGTGAACAATGAGACGCTGATTATTGTAGTTGGAAAAACTCTTTTCTAGCAGTCAGTTATCTCAGTCATTATAAGGGATTCCTGCTTGTATTTCTAGCGATTGATTATCCCAGTCATTATAAGGGCTTCTTGCATGTTTTGACAGCGATTGGTTATCCTAGTGTTCATTAGGACTTCCTGTGTGTTTTGATAGTGATTGGTTATCTCAGATATTAAAAGGTATCCCTGTGTGCTTTTTTTCTGGTGATTGATTATCCTTATCCTTTTATGGGCTTCCTGCTTGTATTTCTAGTGATTGGTTATCCTAGTGCTTAGACTGTCCCAGTCCTTATAAGGGCTTCACGTTTTCCACACACCCATTATAGGATACTCGTGTTTGTGGTGTGTGTTTTTGTTCTCCCTCTGTCTGAAATCGCTCTGCAGCAGAATTTCATCAACATATTGTATTATCTGCCCTGTGATTATCCAAGTGAGCCTCTTAATTACCATCAGGTCATAGCCTCTCCTTGGCTGTGAGGGGAACGCATACCTGCCTGGCTTCAGCAACTGCCTGTCAGTCACATGGCTCCCCAGAGTCCCTCCTCTCTCCCCTTCCACCATCATTAGTCCGCCTGATTGATCTATTAAGGGGTGATTAGCCAAGGCTGTCGTTATATGCAAAAAAAGATGTCCTATCACCCTAGAGAAAGATAATATAGGAAGGAGAGAGAGAGGGAGAGAGAGGAGAGAGGGAGAGACAGAGCGATAAAAATGGAAAGAGAGGGAGATAGAATATGGATCTGCTCAGCCTACTGTTTAGGCATCTGCTGTCTGAGATGTAGGACGTGGAAAACGCTGACAGAAGGTGTGAGGGAAAAGACTGAGGTGTAAACACATTGCATGTCATGGTGAGAATTACAGGTGTACGAGTCTCCCCCTGAATGTCACGTCTAGGGTGTCATCTGGGCTGTCTGGGTGATAATGTGTTTTTTTTCAGCATTTGCAACGTGCTCTGAATCCTACATACACACGCGCGCACGGGCACACGCATGCAGGCAGGCGGGTACACAGGACACGCACATACACAAACACACACGTCACACAATCTATAAAGGTCTGAAATGGAGTCCTTTTTTTCCCCAAGACTTTTAAGAGTTATCATTTTGTCATATCGGTTCGAGAATGCGATTTGTTTCAGTGATTTCTTTTCCGCAGAAACAGGAAAAAAAAAAACCAAGTGCGCAGTTGAGAAATGATCCTTGCAGGCATTCAATTAATCTTCTCGTGCCAAACCCTCCCTGCCCTCTGGAGCCAGAGCCAGGGATTAACTAGAATTACTCGGACCTCCTTGTTAGATCAGGCAATCTGGCTGTGCTGCACGTTGCCCTCTGAAAAGAGGTGGGGTTTTTCCCTGCCGTTTTTTTCCACGCCGCCCGGTGGATGAGTTCACCCCACGTGCCTGCACCTTTCACCCCGCTAAAATCAATAGAGCCATTCTTCATCTCCGCGCCAGGTGGAAGCGGAGGGATAATTACCTGCCCGGGCAGCAAGCTCGGAGCAAAGGGTCACGTCAGGGAGAGAGAGAGAGAGAGAGAGAGAGAGAGAGAGAGCGTGGCTGCGGGCTCGTCCTGTCCCTTCAAGTGGAGCGGGACGGTCACAGCTCACTGCCTGCACTGTGCTCCACCTGGATCTGCACCCCTGCATGCATCACCACACTCCTGTCCAGACAGACTGATACAGGGCTGGGCAGAGGGATGCAGGACTGTGTGTGAGACTGGCACTGCCTGCAGCTACTTATGAACCACCTCCACCATGCATACTATCTCTAGCTGCGTGACACTTCTCTCATCCATCACGGCTGCTGAGGAATGATGCAGGACTGTGGGGGTGTAACACAGGGGCATATATACATAACCTGGCTAAGCCATTCTCTCTATTTTGTCCCTGTGAAGAGGTATAAATATATTCTGCCCCCAAGCACTGACCCTAGACCAGTGTCAGCCTTTCCCAATAATAATTATGACTCGGGTTAGTGTTGGGTAAATGCAGCTTTAAGTGCCATGCTGGCTGGTCCGGTATTCACCCTCAGGATTTAATTTCAAACCATCTAAACATTTTGCATTTAAAGAGCTAATGGTGATGGGACTTTATCATGATCACCATCAGATCATATATCATGGCCGATACCACCACCACCTCAGCCTGCTGAGCTCAGATCAGCCATCATAGCGCAGATTTTTTTAGATGATTCCACTGCCCATCACAGTGAGGGCCGCTGCCTTTGTCATACTGGGTTTAACCTCTGTGGAGGGGGGAGGTGGAGTCAGGGCAATCTGAACCTGGTCAGTTAAAAGGAAATCTCTGCCACATGGAACTGCCTTAACCCCTACAACCTGAAAGCTGAAAATTGCATCAAGCCATATGAGCTTACCTCATTCTCCCCTGAATAGCTTGGTCATTTTTCAACAGGGAAACTTCCCATTTAGTTTGCTGTGTACAGGAGGCTTGTTGCTTTCAATGTGTTGAATACATCATCAGTAAGCATAAAATTGGATCTGCAAAATATAGGTTCCTACCTATATCTTTGCATCACCAGCAGTTCCTTCCCTTACTGCAAAAAGAACTCAAATTTATCTCAGTTTAATATCTTTGTCATTTCAGGACGCAGAAACATTTTTGCTATGTACCAGAATCACGGATCACGGATGGTGATCAATCAGATGTCAGTAAATAACAAGACTGTACACAGTCATAATCTCTGCCTCTCTGCTTTTCTTTTTAGCTTTTCTTTCCTATTTTTATATTTCTATACTATCAGACTCTGAGAGATACCTGAGGAGAGGGACACTGACGTACAAATGTTTTTTTTTTTTTTTTTTCTAGAAGTGAGGATTATCTTACATCTGATAAAATGGTGCATCAAATCCCTCACGTGATGGTCAGGGCTCCAGATTTTACTCTGGGCATTTTCCATTAGACAAATTAGTACTGAACAAAATGGATTTGGCACGTGTGATTAGTTATTGGGGATCCTTAGTCATCTGTCTAAAATTGAGAGGAGTCCAAAATGCACACAAACAGTGCAGGGAGCATAGGGTTAATACATGTACACATACACACATACATACATTCACACACATACACATGCCACACACAGTCACACATCACATACACACTCACACACCACACACACAAATACACTCATACACACAAATTGGATGTAACTCAGGCCCAAGACTCAACTGCTAGCTGAGGTCCCATTGTCCCCATTACTACCAATCTCAAACAGCAAACAGTTTTAACTTTTATTCCAAAAAACACTTTAAAATAGATTTCAATAAAGTAGAATAAGTTTAGACAGAATGCAAAGCATCATATACAGACAAATAAAATACAATTTATATTTTGCAGACCAGCATGTCAGATATATATTACATATGTACAGTATGTATGCAAATACATATACTCTTATATACAGCTTTTATTACATTTACAAAAAGTTGATTTGGATTTTTAAATTTTTCCACTAGTATTTTGTACTATGATAGTGAAGGACATTAACAGGCCCCATGGGTCTCTTTTTTCTTTTACAAATATAGCTTAATAAAAATATATCTCTTTACAAAAAAGCTTTAGTCTCCTTCCACATACTTCCACAAGTCCTGTCCTTTTCCCTCATTACAGAATGGGTCTGTAAACAAGCCCCCCCTTTTCAACAAATTGTTTTTTGAACAAGAAACTCCACTGCCATCGAGAAGGGAGGGAAGGAAAGACAGAGAAGGAGAGAGGGGATTCTCATGTATCTTTGCTATCCCGATGAGATTTTTGATGATGAAAACATTCGTAAATGTGGTCATCACCCATTCATCACTGACGCTGCATGTGTAGAAGTTACAGGTACAACAGGAAAAGAAAACTAAAGCAAAGCATGTCAGACATAGAGTGGGTCTAGGTGTATGTAATATAAAAAAGAATCCACTGGCCAATAATACAAATCACATGTAATAAAGCATTTCATTTTAAAGAATAGTCAATGGCATTATTCTTCCTCTATCCCACCATTCCTTGTTCAGTCATCTGTCTTTCCTCTGTATCTATGACATCTGCCATCCGTCCCCATCTGTTTCCACTGGTCGCTGCCTGGACAGAGGGCTCCATCGATACGTGTTAATGGGACATCCAGTCATAACCTTACATACCACCCACTATCTTGAATAACTAGATCTTGAACACGGGAATCATGGGTGGTCCTGCAAAGATCAGCTTGTTACTGGATTAAGCATCCGCAGATACATGTCATGGATGGCATTTGGGTGGGGAAGGGTGGAAAGATTCAAGGTATTATCTGCTCCTGCCCCTTTTCCTTCCAAACATGGGCAGAAGGCAGGGCCCAGAAAATTATTCTTTGGGTGAAAGGGTTTAGACACCAAAAAAGGAAATAAAAAGCACTGCTTCCACCAGCAAAATGTAAGGCAAATGAAAGAAATTGCCTATTGTTCATCAATTCCTATCCACAAAATCAGGTACAGCATGGACATGAGCTCTTTACCATCTCAATAAAACACCTTTCATTTCAGCTAACTTTCAGTAAATTTCCCCAACAAAGACAGGCACCTCTTCCCCTTTTCTGTGAAAGAAATTTCTTCTCTGAAAGATGAGACATATCAATTTAGTGTAATATCCAAAAAAACAAAATAAATATGCATATATGTCAAAATACACAGCATATTATTGAAAATGTAATTCGATGATGCATTGTATAATACGTGCAAGAAATCCCCTTTATGGCAATAATTGTAAAATTTTATGCCATACATTTTGACAACATACATTTTAAACATTAAAATATTCATAAATGATGATAAAATATTCATTTTTCTTATTAGAAGGTATGTGGGTGAGAAGAAAGGGGGCAGATTTTCCATCTCTATCCACAAATGAGAAAACATTAAATACAACATTACCCATGGCACATGCGTACAATGGACAAAGAAAATAATATCTTTGCCAATTGCAATTGTGTCAGTGCAGCTACTTCATTTTTATGTACTGAATTATGGCATACTTTAGTAAAAGCTGGACATACAGAGAATAAAGTACATTTTCAGAAAAAAAAACTATGAAGAATTATCAAAATTTTTTTATTATATTTGGTTGCTTAGCAGAGTCACTTATCCAGGGTCAGTCTTACAGCTTACATTATACTGCTGGATCCAGGATACAACAGCAGTGTCTCACCCAGGGATCAAACCTACAACCTATTGGTTCTACTTCACTTCCGTACCCACGACACACTGCTAACGATCCATCTACTGCTGGCAAGTTTACATACTGGGGCACAGCGCTCTCTGTCTGACACACATTTAGATACTCAGTCTCTTTCTTTGGCACAAGAACAATATGCGCTGCTCTGAATAGTTCACCACTCATTACATATTCAGATGTCTTTATATCATTCGTAACTGATTTGCTCCTAATTAAATGTGGCGGGGCATACGAATAAACAGACAGCGATGACAGACTGAAAAGGGAACAAAGATAAAGAATAATTACTTTGGAGACCACTCTAAAGAGTTTGTCAGTCTCTGTTCAAACACAGCACCACAGGCTTGGCATTTGATTAAGTGCACCCCGTCTCCGATGTTGAAATGACATAAAGCTTCAATGTGCAGCGAGACCGAGATCACCAGGGATCTGGGGCTGTTCCCTGGCAGGTCTACTTCTTCTCTGAAGAGCACTCTAAGCTGGAACCCTTACCCCCCAGATGAAAAAAAAAACAGCTCATTAGAATCTGAAGTGGGTTTATTTCTTCTCCGTGCATCTGCTTAATAAATATGCAAGATAAACAAAGCAACTTTCTGTCCGCTTTGCTGTGCCTCTGAACCGGGAGAGCGGGAGAATGCAATGAGATTATGGGGGGGGTGTTGAAATCTGTGGAGGATGTGATGAGATCTGGGGGAGAATGTGATACGGTCATGGAAGACTGCGATGTGGCCTGGAGGAGAACGTGGTGAGATCTGAGGGAGAATGCAAAGGAATCTGGGAGGAGAAAGTGGTGAGATCTGAGGTAAAATCTGATATGGGGGACAATGTGATGAAATATGGGAGAGGATGTGCTGAAACCTTAAGGAGAATGTGGTGTGATTTTTGGAGGAAGGTGATGGGATCAGGAGAGGACGGGGAATACATCTGAAGCCCCTCTCTTTTCCAAACCCTGTCATAGCACGGCGACGGCGGTGACTGCCAAACCACACGTCAAGCGCACCCATTTCAAACAAAGTCTAGTAGCATTTCAAACAAAATCTAATCTTCTGATCCATATGTCCACACATCGGCAGTGACATTCATGAAGCATCTGAACCGCGGAGAGAGAGAGAGAGAAAGACAGATGCCACCCTCCGCAATCGGGACACACGAGCTGTCAGTTCAGTTTCCGAATGCAATCCGATTTCACTCAGGAGATTTAAAAAAAAAAGCCCATATTGCTACCAGAAGAATCAGTGAATTGAGTCTTCATTCTCATTCATCTACGTACTCAAGTGCCGGTTTGTCACGGTGTCAGAGATTTTACTCTGACTAAGGCTGTGTCTCTAACAGCCTACCGAAACGTTACCGGGACTCTGCTCCGGCTGTTGAGCAGGAGACGGAGGGAGAGGGCAAATGCATTCATCAGCTGTCTGCTACATGAAGACGCCGAACAGAGAGTGACAGCACCACCTCCTTTCGTAAAGAGCTTAAGGAGCCTGGAATGAAATTAGAGGACAAAGCTAAGGACGCTAAAGAGTGGCGGCAGGTTTTCAGATAATGCGTCTCCCAACCGCTCTGACGAAAAAAAAAAAAAAAAAAAAAACTCAAGGGAAAGTGTCTGTTTTTTATTAGTTCTCACACTTCCTCCTGTCTGTTTCAACAAGCACCAGGAAAGATTACATCCAGGCTGTGGAGATAAGCCGCGGATTTAAAAGTAAAAACTGCAGCAGTAATTACAGCAATATTGTGACAGTGAAAGGTAGACTGGAAACCCGATGCAGTAAATTGTTCTTCTTTTTACAAACCATTGTCAGGCCTTGAGAAGACTGCTGAGGAGCAAATACTGCTGACAGTACATGGCAGCTGATGGAAGCTTTGGGAACTACTTACAGGATGAGAAACATTAACATCAGCAATGTCATACATCAGGGTTTTATGAACAGCTGGAACTGAATATGCTCAGATCATGCACTTCCTGCAATACCGGTACAGGACAGCTACTCAGGAACAGCATCATACAACTTCATTAGTACATCAACCTAATGATAAATGTCTGACTGTTAAAGCACTGCTTATTTGGCAAAAACAAGATACCAAAATGACCCTCCGTAATAGCACCATTAGCTGAAGTGAGTGTTAAGAAGTGGTTGGGGGCAGACATGACTAATTGCACACAGATAACATGATCGGAATTCTCTAAACAAAAACAAAGAAAGTGCTTTGAGAGGCTGCTGCTGCCACCAGCTTAGATACTATCACTCAGCAGTTATTTTACATAACTTATAAATTAAATCTTTACAATTCTTACAGCCACCGCTTGTACAGACTCAGGACACCACACTGAGGTGCGTATTCCACTAGTGACATATGACCTTTGCTGCTCCCAGGAATCTGCATTCCAGGCTAAATTACCAGAAGTCCCACAGAGGATGGTGTAAAAGAGTCACCAAGTGAACATGGTGTCAATGCAGACAGCTTCCTCTGATTTCCCTGAAAACACCATCAGTGCTGCTGATGACACCTGTAGATGGTTTGATTTGCACCTCTTAGAAGGCTGTCATTTCAGACCCTCTGATAAAAGAAAAGTGATGAAAACGAGGCTGAACATACCCAAAGTTACTCACATAGCACTCAACGTTCTGTAGGACTGCCCTGGAAAAGGGTGTCTGCTAAGCATATGAATCATTTAAAGCAGCAGCTGTTTAACGATCCAGCCTGCCGATGTTGCTCTGCTAAAACTGGCACCGCCTGTCTGTTTCCTGCCTGGCACCGCGCTTATATGTTTCCCATTAACTGAAGAGACACTGCACAGAAAGAAGGTTTGGATCATTTAGCGGTCGTTGTCTTTTCAAACGCATTCATACTGCTGACACTGTAGCCATCCATGAAAGAAATCTTAAAACGTCATGTTCAGGTTAGAGACAGTGAATTACTGCAGAATAAACACTGACAGTGATTTTAAACAGAACATATTACAGTGTCTCGCTGCCCTGTGGGTGTTAAACTAGGCAGGGTAGAATACGCATGTGCGGTCACAGGTCCCAGAGTGCGATGATGCTCCTCTGCCCCCTCCCAATCCACAGTGGAGACAAGAGGACACACGGGAACTAATGAGCTGTCCTTAGGCCACAGAGACCCTGTCCACTGCACCAGTGAGCGGCTTAGCACCTTGAAATCCACACCCTGGTAATGGACCAATGAGCTTTGAGAAAACTGGAAATTGTCCAATGAGCTGTGAGACAGCAAGTAGCGGTATCTTCTTCCCCCAAAATGTGCAGCTTTCTCCATGTTTCATTACTCTGTCCACAGAGTCATGGGTGCTGTTAGTGTTTGTGGATTTTAACTACATGGGAAAAATAACTGGACTAAAAAATGGAACTGGGTGTTTTTCATGATTTCCACCTCATTTCTGGAGGCTGTTACAATGTCACATTTGCAATTAGTCTGATTCCAGGTTTTTGGGTAATAAAAACAAACACACACACTCACTTTCACCCCCCCTTCCCACACACACACACACACACACACACACACACACACACACATACACACACATACCACCATACCGTATATATCTTTTTTCCCCATCTTACTGATTTCCCTGGACAAATCCATTCCATCTCAAACCCCTGTCTTTGGTTTGCATTCTTGGCAGGTAATTGCAATCTTTCCTCCAGGATCAAAGGGGGAGCACAAAAGCGCCTCCCACCCCCTCATACTGTAAAGTCTCCAAATCCCAATCTCGTTAACTCCTCTCGGGAAAGCCTGGCGCGGCCTCAGGTGAGAGCTTGTGAGGAATCAATATCAATTAGCCAGGAGGAGCAGGGAGAAGGCAGAACGCCCCCCAGAACGCTCCCAGGACCCCCCCCGTGCGTCTGAGGGGGGCCGCGTCACAGTCGCAGCCGGCACACAGGCTGGCTCTCCGGGGAACACACTCCACTTCCTCTCCATCTGCAAGGTGAGGACTCTGATGCACGGCTCAGTCTGTGGCCAGGTTAAAACTGTGGGAGTGGGAGAGAAAGCTCTTGGATACGCAGAGTGAGGGGGGACGTACAGTCTAGAAAAAAAATCCTCGTTTTTGAATTAAAAATACTTCACCATGCCACAACGTCAGAGTAGCAACTGGTCCCCTAAGAAAAAAGAAGCTGCAGGTCTATGTGAGAAGCATGACTCAGCATCAGGTCAATGAAAGAGAAGCATGACTCAGCTTTAGGTCAGTGAAAGAGAAGCGTGACTCAGCTTCAGGTCTGGGTTTGACAGAGTAACACGACTCAGCTTTAGGCCTATGAGAGAGGACTGAGACTGAGGTGTCTATGCCGTGAGCAGCTCCTGCATCTTGGGTGGAGTTTACAGATTCCCCGCAACTCCTCTTCTTCCTCACACGCTGCCTCCTGCCAACACACCGGCCGTGGACCTGCCCCCTCAAACCCGGAGACACAGAATTCTGGGGGCGGAGTCTGGATGAAGACATATGATGTAACAGAACAGCCTTCGCCTTGGGAATCCAGGCAACAACTGACTGGAACCTGTGAGAAGAGAGGTGAGGGAGAGGAGAGAGAGGAGGAGAGGGAGATGACAATCAGTTAACATCCTGACATCATTTCAGGCAGATTCAAACTCATGGACTCAGTACTTCAGAAACTGATTCATGAACCTGAATGAGACCATTGTGAGATCTTAGACAGCATTCGGAGTAGAGAGGGTGAAATTTTAGCCTGAGCATTTGAGGCAGAAAGGAAGATTGGTAGGACACAGAGGATGCATAAAGATCTGTAAAACTGGGGAAAATCTGGTTTCAGGTGACTTTTAGGTCAGTTTTTAAATTTTAGAAAACATTCAGATACTCTCCAGTGAATCCTCTGGAAAACACCAGTGGTGGGACAGCAGCAGGGGGACCGCCTTCAAAATGTCTCCTCCAGTCACACAGTGAGGCGTGGGGGGGCTAACCGTGAGACTGGACCAGAGATCTTAATGAAGGAGTGCCTCACGCTGATTAGGGAGATGCGCTTGTAGCCCATGGATTGCCAGTTCAGATCCAGAGTGGGGCTTTGCTGCTGGGCCCCTGCGCAAGGCACCACTTATCTGGAAATGCTTCAGTAAATATCCAGCTGTATGAATTGGTAATGTCGAAAGAAGCATTCTGTGTATAGTGAGTCGCATGGGATGGAGGCATCTGCTGAGGTAATTAATAATGCAGTGAATAGCAGCTTTCAGCATCAGTCAGCAGCGCATTCCAGGCATCCCTTTCCCCTGATCTGCTTTTTTTTTTTTTTTTTTATCTCGCTTGTTGGTTTTCACAGTAAATACAGACCATTTAAAGCAGAGGGGGAAAACGACTTAGGAACCGGGCTGTGAAACACGATCAAACTTTAATCCTTAAGCATTCTGAGCAACACTGCGAAGACACTCCGCATGGCAGCGACGCCCGTCTCCTGACACTCACCAGGGGGCGCTACACCGCCGTGCACACAGTGCTGACTGTAAACTCCGTCTCGCCGGTCGCCATGTCCGTCGGCTGCATGTTGCGGTCGTACATGGGGTTCTCGAAGGTTGCTCTCCCGTTGGAGTTCTCGTGGCCCGCGTAACCGTTGAAGGGGACTTTGGGCCTTCTCCTGGGCGCCAGAACACACAGGATGAGAACTGTTCATAGGGCTTCATGTTTTCATAGTCTGTGAGTCTTACACCTACTTCTTAGAGGCTTTTAGAAATGAGGGAAGCCAGATTCCCCATAGGATACCAGCAGAATGAAAATCACCAGGTACCAAATATCAATCTGTGGTGACAGTAAACCTCATCTCTGTCTCCTCCTCCCATCTTTCTCTCTCTCACTTTAACTTTCCTATCCCTCATTTCCCTGATTGGCAGGACCTCCTCTTGATGTGACATAAATGGGAGGTGTTGCCTTTTGACCTTCACTTGGAGGCATCATCCCATCTAATGGGTGAAGCTGCCATTTGTTCTCTGTCATTAGATAATGTGAGCCAAGCAACACTGCACAAAAATGCAAATTAACTGAAATTAAAGGGTCACTGAAAACATAAAAGAGTTCAAGCCATTACAGGACTCTCCCCTTATTACCCTAGTACCCTAGATCCTGGGACTCAGCTCTCTCCTGCAGGTAAAAACAATTATCCATATACAATCTTCATACAGTCTACCAATGTTAAGAACGTTGTTCCTTAGACTTCAAGCAAACTGAAATGAATACTATAATGTGTTTAATAAACACAAACAGGTTTAGATGAACAAGCAGATCAAACAAACATGATCCTTTATTGCTGCAGTCCTTATCCTTGTGCTGGTTCTGTATTGATGATGACTTTGAACTGGTCAATAATTTGGTTTGGTGACAAATTTGTTAATTAATCCAGGGATTGCTGACTGGATAGGACAGGGTAGGATAGGACTGATGTGGTGTCTTACAACTGGAAGGTGTGAGCTAGCAACTCTAAGGCATACTTTTGAAATATACTCAGGCATTGGGGGCTGTAAACGTGTTGAACAAAGTAAGCTATTATTCTGAGTGTGTAACTGACTGTAGCGACTGGCTGGACCACTTTTACATTCCTGTCTAGTCACCTGGCAAAGGCTTTTATCTGTTATCTGCTTTTACTGAAAAAGCAAAGGGTACAGAAGTGCATATAATAAGGCCCCACGAACAGCGGTAGAAACCGAAAACATCAGACCACATTAGAACATGTGACAGTCCATCAAAAAGCCATAATAACCGGCGCCGTCCTGAATGCAGGCTGAGTGCTGCAATAATCAAAACGTCAACAGTAGCTAGTGTCAATGTCCAAATCGCTTTCTGTAATACCTCTAAAATGCTATACAGAAGGCTTAAGTGCTCCAACGTTTAGACGGGGAGCCAGGATACAGGGCGAGCAACAGGTGATTGGTCGGTGGTGCAGGTGGGATGGCAGAAGCAGGATTGGTTACCTGTGTTTGTAGAGGTACAGGGCAAACCCCGCTATGATGGTAGCTATGAAAGGTACAAGGATGGCTGCGGCCACTGAGCTGCTGTTGAAGGTGAAGCTGTAGCTCATGATCTCTTTGTCCCGGCCAAAAGTCTCAGAATCTGCGGGAAGGACCGGGAGAGAGTTAGAATGCCAATCCTCACGTTGCCCTGCCAAGCTCTTTAGGCCTTTATGGCTATTACACTGTGTAACTCAAATCCCAGGTGAAGCTGTGCAATTTACCAAACTCTAAATCAAAAACACAAAAATCAAACTGATCCCAGGCTCACTGCAGTGTTCACAGGATGAGGCACTGTCGTTTGTTTCCATGGTTACGAGAACACAGAGGTGCTGCACTATTAATCGTATGATACTGGTCAGTAATGAAAACATGAGGAAAAAACACGGTAACAATCACTGTGTTCACATTCATTAAGTCCATCTTCACCATCCTCCTCCTCCTCCTCCTCTGTTTAACCACCACCAGCCACATCACCATCATCACCTTCATCACCATTGTCACCACCAACACGTCATATCCTTCTTCATTATTATCTCATTATTATCTCTGTTATCTCATTATTATCATCATCTTCATCGTCGTCGTCATCATCATCATCATCATCATCATCATAATAATCATCATTATCAATCATCATTGTTAAATGGACTGGAGGATGTCCATGTACTCCTGTACTAGCAGCTGTGGCATTCGTGCTTACAAACTGTCTGCTGAGCTTTGGTTGCCTGCAGCGTATGTACAGACAGCCTGTTACTAAAGTGCTGTTTCTCCTCACATCCGGCTCTGTTATCATCGTGATTACTTTTAATTAGCGGCATCAGGATTCAAAGACAAAATGGCTCTGCGCTCTGTGGGGCGATGCGATTTTTTTTTTTACAAAAGCGTGAGAGATGGTGCACCTGCTGTTCAAGTGCGGTGGGGAAACCTCAAATGGAGTCGAAACCGCCGCCTGTAATCAATTCAATTAAACGTCCCCCATCATGCCGGAGACTGAAACACCCGCTCAATAGGAAACTCCTCTCACCCTCGCCTCTACCCTGCAGAATTTGTGCCATTTGCACAATCCCGCCCCATTCCCGGGGAAGGCCTGCATCTGCCGTTCAGCCGGCAAACGGGCCGATTCCATTAGCCCGAGCCTGACACAAAGCCTCCTGTCCAAACAGGCTGCCACCTGCTGTCCCAGTTGTGAGAGCCTGCTGAGCGCTGGGCTGGATCTTTAATCAGAGACCCGTCTGTCCAAGAGGATCACACACCGAGCCAGGGCCTAACTCTCCGCTCTGCGACCTGCAGAACATCAGACGCAGGAAGTCTGGAGGATTCTTCACAGGGTAAGAGCGTGTCTTTATTTAGAGTGCTTTTTTTTTTTTCAGACACAAACCAAATCCAGAAGGATGCTTTTTCAAATACTGAAATGTTGAGTCTTTCTCAGAAATGTTGGCGGCGTCCGCAATATAAAGTAACTTGAGCTCGGGGATACACAGACATCATGAATATAATCGTTTCCACTCATCCTGTAGAACATTTTATGAAAGCCATGCAGATGACGCGCAGGGATCTAAAGGGGGGGTGGGCACTGGCGGTAGAGGGGATGCTTTTAAAGGTCGCACTCGGACAGGGGGGTCACAACAGCTCCCAAACCAGAGTTCACCTGTGACAATTCAATTATGATAACCGCAATTGTCACACTGTTTTTTGATACCAGAATTGCAGAGCGCATGTGATTTTGTGGGATGGTCGAGAGGCTGCTCTGACAGGAAGTGACATGACGGCATAGGCTTGAGGGACAAAACCTGAGCAACACACTCACCTATCCTCTGCAGGCCGAACTGACCGAAGCCCTTCCCCCGCACAAAGCCCTGGTAGACGAAGGAATTGGTGGAGGCCACGTACGACACCTGAAACACACCTGATATTAATTACATCCAGCATGCATCTCACATTTCAAGACTTTCACTCAGGCTTCAACTCCTTTTGATGGAGTTGAAAAATGGGTCAGCATTCATTAAAAATGTATACTCAATTCTACCATGCACATACATATACACACACACATGCACGCACGCACGCCACATACACACCCACTCACACACACGCCCATGCACAAGCACAAGCACACACACACACCTTGTGTCCCTGACTGAATTCTAATTCCAGCCTCGCTGCTGTTGTCCCTGATAAGTTGGGCTGAGGTGTCCACTGCTGATCTCCCAGTGATTCAACTGGCATTTTAATTAAAAGGGAATCCGCTGAGTGTTCACCCCCTTCCCCCGCACTGACAGCCAGCGTGCATAGGTAGGACTGAGAGAGAGAGGACCCCGCAGCACAGCGGTCTGGATCTTAACCTGGAGCCTGGACAGAACCACTCACCTGCCAGTGCCACCTGCCATGTCACCTGTCAGTTGGTGTCACCTGTCAGCCTCTCTCTGTCTTTGTCTCAGATTCAAATTTAATTTCAAATGTCTCTGTGAACCTGTCAGTCTTTCTTTATCTATGTGTCTGACTCTGTGTGTCTCTCTGTTTATGTCTCTGACTCTCTGAGTCTGTGTTTATGTCTCTCTTTGTCTATGTGACTGGATCTGTGATTCTCTCTGTTTATGTCTCTGACTCTGAGTTTGAGAGTCTCTGTTTATGTCTCTAATGCTCTAACACTCTATGTGTCTGGCTCCGTGAGTCTCTCTGTTTATATCTATGCCTCTGCCAGTCTCTCTGATGCAGGTATGAACAGGACCAATGCAGTGCTGACTCACGTGTCCGTCCAAAGCCCAGCTCTCACTCTTGAACTTGTTAACAAAGATCTCCACAGGCCCACGGATCTGGTACACCTGGACCAGCAGGTGGGCATCCTCGGTCCTGTAGACACCTGAAAGAGTCCACACCGTACCCCTTTAGAATCTTATTGCTGTTTTGCGTTATCAGAGCCCAAAACCTCACTCCTGTGTCACACACAATAAGCACTCTGAGCCCCACTCCCAGTATCCCCCCCTGCAATGAGGTTCCAGCCTCCCTCCGCTGATGCCAGTCTACAGGCTGAACGCCAGCTCTGCCCTCAGGTTAGCCCCACTGAGAGACAGAACGGCCGACCCCGCGCCACTGTGACTGGGGCTGGGGATTACACCAGTCAGCATGAGGCACGCCTACCTGCCAGCTTCAGCTCAACACCGCTGTGGTCGGTCAGAGTGCCGTTGACATGGTTACTGAGGGGATCGAAGGCCGTCACGGTCAACATGGCTGGCTGCTTCTTCCCCAAGTACTCATAGGAGCCTTTCCACTGGGAGCCCTTTGCAAAGACGCCAGCAGGCACTGAGAGAGAGACAGTGAGGGAGGGAGGGAAGGAGGGAGAGAGAGACAGAGGGAGAGGGAGAGAGGGAGTGAGGGACAGAGAGAAAGGGAGGGAGGAACAGAGGGAGAGAGAAAGAGAGAAAGAGAAGGAGGGAGAAAGGGAGGAACAGGGAGAGGGGGGAGGCAGGGAGATAGAAAAGCAAAGAGTGAGATTTGACTGGCTCAGTGTGTCAAACTGGTGGTTGGCTCAGCGTAAAGGCGGATTTTTTTTTTTTTTTTTTTAAACAGAACAGCATTTATCACTAAATAATACACACCAAGTCCACAAAATGTCTGTTTTGTACACAGTGTTTCATTTCTTAGTAGTTTCTCAAATGATATGTGATTCACCTGGGAGTTTTGAATCAGGTGGTTCGTGTATGGTTCCAAAGGTCGTGCCACTTGGTCTGTTGTCCGCTGAAAAGAAATGAATTTGGATCATTCATATGTGGCTTCATCCACATATACTCCCTGCAATGTCTTGCTGAACACAAGAGAAAATGAATTATAATAATATTATATTACTGTATATACAGTTTAATACATATTAATATATCTTACAAAAAACAAACACACAAAAACCCTCAGTGTTGTCACAGACACTTTGACAGACAGACAGATGGATAAGGTTCCTTTAGTCACAGAGAGCTGCCACAGGTTAAGATAATATTTCTCTGAAGATTCCTCACATATCATGACTTTGATGTCTGTTCAAAAGACAGCTGCATTATTTAAACAACTGTTTCACCAGCACCTTCCCTTTATCTGCAATGTATAGATTCTACAAATGCCTTCCTCTTCATCAATAGTGTATAACCTTATACCACCACCCTCCTCTTAACCTGTAATGTATATTTTATACAAACACATTCCTCTTTATTTGTAGTGTATTGACTCCACATGCTTAATCACAGCTTATTCATATTACTTACAAGCCTTTTGCATAAGCATTTTGCACTTTGTAAGAGGTACTTGCCATACTGACCGGAGTAAATCCACTTTAATAAAAAAGGACCACTGAGTTCAGGTGCCATTCGCAGCAGGGAAGACTGTGTCACTGTGTCGGAATGCGCATCTGCGCATACCCAGGGTTGGTCTGTCCAGGTGTGCTGTATGTACCTGCGCAAAGAGGTGGTTTTCCCGTCCAGCTACCGTCGGATCGGCAGGTCCGGTGTTCCGAGCCCCCGATCAGGTAGAAGGCGGGCTGGCAGGTGTAGAGGAGGGTGTAGCCCAATGAAGGGAGCTCAATGGCGCTGACGTCAGCGTGGGGGGGCAGCTCTGGCTGGCTGCAGTGATGCGCTGCAGTCACAGGTGGAGAGGGTGGATGAGACTCCGCACCGTCTGGCGGAGGCTACATTGTCTGACTGCATCATTAGCTAAGACTACCTCTGTACCATCTGCGTCATTAGCTGAGCAAAGCACCATACCAAATGACTGTGTCATTACCCGAATGGAAGTCTCCTCCAGTCTTAGTTACGAGGTGACATTATCATACTTTACTTGCACTGCATAATTTGACACAACATCACAAAAATTAAATCTTTATCTGAGATAGAAGATGAAATTTAGGCCCCCTGCCCATATCCCATTGTGTCACCTCAGGCTCCAAAGTGGCTCAATGGGACTACAGTGTGACTGCTTTCATTCATAACTACACAGCTTCATTTATATCCTGGAGAGCTCTGCAAGCCCAGGAGGTCAGGGTGAACGGACTGAGAAAGACGGGGAAGGAAACCTACACTGAAGGTATGAAGTAAGAGAGAGAGAAAGAAGGAGAGGAGGAGAGAAAGAAAGGGATGCAGACGAGAGGACTCAGTCCTTACCCACACACTCCGGCTGCGTACCGCTCCAGGTGAGGTTGGGCAGGCAGATGCGTGACACAGAGCCCTGGAGCAGATAACCCTTCCGACAGCTGAAGAGCAGGGTGCTGCCAATCTACGCAGAGCAAACCACACAAACGCTATTAGTATTATTACAATTATTAATTATTATTATAAGTCCTAGTAGCAGGAGTAGCAGTAGCAGTAGTAATAAATAAACATTGTAACCTTTACACACGCACACACGCGTGCCCACACACACACGCACATACACGCAAACATGCAGGTTGTTGCTGTTCTCACCTGGTAGCCCTGAGAGTTGTTCTGATGTCCGAACAGAGGGCCTCCAGGGTCCACACAACTGGTGTGACTGGGGTCTGAAACACAGGCACACCCACCAGCTTCAGTAAGTCATTCTGATGTCACAATGCTGCATACCTACTGTCACGACTTCATTGCCATGCTCACCAACATGGCGCTGCTTCCACATCTGAGACGGGCTTATCTCTATTATAGCACTGCGTGCTTATTTGCAAATATTGAAAGAAACAGGTTGTGGAGTGGCCGTTACGGAACTGAACTTGAAACTACGAGGATGCAAGTTGTAATTTCAGGAGGGATATCACAACGGAAAGATAAATGGGTATGAACAAATAAACAACAAACGCTAAAAAGGATAAATGTAATGGCAGTAACCCACATCATTCCAGCACACCACTCTGTCAGGGCATTTCCACACCTAGTTTATTCTGAACTTGTTGCATTTGATTTTGGCGCACCAAAAAAGTGTGCAGCATGGAAGCAAACACGTTCAGCTTTGACCAGAAATGAACCGCTCATGATGGCCCCGAACTGCGGTGTCCTGTAGTGATATTCTTTCACGTCCTTCAGCTGCACACCTCACAATTCACCCATGATTCATTTCCAAAATGACAGCCTGGCAAAAACACCAAATAACACAGAGGGAAGGCAAGGCAGAGAGTCTGCATTCTCCATCATAGGTGTATATATTCCCCAGAGAAATACCGCTGCCAGTCAATAGCAAGCAAAGCAGGCGCAAATGAAAGGTTGCAATTTGAAACTACTGGAATTCCGTTCTGCGTGTAGCAGCGGGAAGATGAATCAAATAAACCCGAATTTGTTTGCAAATGAATGTGGATTGCATCTCCCTGGTCTGTAAGGATTGAAAAGCATTGAAAAAAAGTTTGTTTGAAAGTCCCCAGAATACAAATCCATTGCCGGGTAGCTTGGTGTGAAAGTGCCCTTGGGAGCTAGCGGCGTGATGGATCGGTGCCACCTTCCCTCGGGTGGAAGAGGCACCAGTCCCGGCGTCTGGAGGTTCCCCTCCTCACCTATGCAGGAGGGCTGCGTTCCGCTCCAGGTCCCGTCCGACTGGCAGTACCGCCGGGCCGAGCCCACCAGCACCAGCGGGGGGAAGCAGGAGAAGACCACCGAGGAGAGGAAGGTGAAGCCGCGGTCGTCTCTGCGGCCCTGAGCTGGGACGCCCGGGTCTCCACAGAACACAGCTGCGGGAAGAGAGGGACACCTGTCAGTCATCAGCTAAATGCCACTGGTATTGTGTTATTATTGGTATATATATATATATATATATAGATTATTAGATATTGTTATACATATATATATACACACACACACACATACCTATATATATATATATATATATATATATATATATAGGTAAAGCCATGACAATACCAGTTCATGAAATTTAACTGAGTCTGTTAGAACACAGAGAAAGAGAGAGAGAGAGAGAGAGAGAGAAGGAGAGAGAGGGAGAGAGAAAGGGATGATCAGAACAGTGATATATAGTAAAGAGAGGGAAACAGAGGGGTGGAGAGTGTGTGAGTGAGGGAAGGAAGAAGAGAGAGAGGATTAGGATAAAGCTAAAATGCGTGAGTAGAGAGCCGTGGGAGGTGGGGTCAGAGCAGTTGTAGGAGTTATGGGGTCTGAGTTCGGGTCTCGTACGGAAGCACTGAGGGCGCTCCCCGCTCCAGTCCCCCTTGCCCCCGCAGGTGAGCACGGCAGGTAGGGACAGCTGGTATCCCTCCACACAGGTGTAGCTCACACTGGAGCCCCACTGGAAGTCTGCCCCCACCACATGCCCATTAGGGATGCTGGGCGGCGTGCCACACACGATGGCTGGCAAGACAGACAGACAGACAGACAGACAGAGAGGGAGAATCAGCTACACATTCAACATACCAGGGACTAACAACTAACAACAAAACTGGGGATTTTCCAAGAACCAAAAATGGAACCTAAGTGAATCTCCAAAATTAATGCTAAAGGAATCTTCAAAACTATATGGTGAGCAAGCTAACAGCCCCCCACAAGGACATAGCCAGTATCAATGGGAAGTCCTCCAAAATTCTGAGTAACACCTGCTCACCTGGCCTGAACTAGCAAAGCCTTAAAAGCCCTCAGGCCTCCAAGCAAATTGCCTCTAGCAGCACGTCCACCTACAGCAGACAGAATCTTGCTTGAAACAATTTACAATTACTGTACAGCATTACAAGTATCTAGTGTTTTGATATCCTCTTTTATAGTTAATTTCTCTTTTGGGTAGCTACACCATATGAAAACTTAATTAGCCTTGAAGCTGTCTGCAATAACAATCAAGATTCAGGACATGCAGTCAGATCTGCTGTGTTTACTTTGCTATTCAGGTTTTGAAGTCATTATCAGTGTGCAAGGTAAAGTGCTTCCTCTCCTGGTATTAAGCTTTCAATTAGCTAGACTGTGCAAGCAGTATATTGGACCATCTGGACAGGTGGTTGTTTTGACCATGTTGGCTGGCGGTCCCAGCTTGCAGGTAGTACCTTTACAGGTGGGCTTGGTCCCGTTCCAGGCCCGGTCTTTCATGCAAACGAGGCTGGAGGCATGGTCTGGCTCCATGGTGAATCCAGGCGAGCACTGGAATGTTACGCTGTGGTTGTACGTGAAGTCATTCCCGAACCTCATGCCATTAGCGGGTACACCTGGGTCCCCACAGTTGATCACTGAGAGGAAGAAAGAAAAGAGAGAGAGGAAGACAGAGAGAAAAGAGAGAGAGAGAGAGAGAGAGAGAGAGAGAGAGAGAGACGGTGTGGTCACATGATCTTTCACTAAGGCACATCATGTGACCACATCATGTGACTCAAAGCAGAGGCAGTGCAAAGATATCACCACCATATCCTTTATGTGATAAATTCTGCACCTTCCGTTTAAAGCTTCCTTGCCCTGAGCTCCTCCTTGCTTAAACACCCTTAACTACAACAAGAACTCCTTATCAGAGGCAGAAAGGAGCGCAGGGTGTGTAATCTCGCTGATTAACTGTCTCTGATGATGCACGCTCTAAGGACTGCTGATGTGACCCACAGGAAAGTGCAGCAGTTCACTGGCAGTCCTGGTTTTACTGCACAGTAATATACACCACACACTGAGTCAAACTGACACTTTATTGTGATTTTCCTAAATAAAGCAAAGGCAGAAGGTAGTATAACACCAGAAACAGCAGCAAGAAAAAGCCTTTTCTATTGGCCCTTAAATCAGGCCTGCTTAACCCCTGTCTGAATAGCTGCAATCCTGCACTTTCTCCAGCACTCTTCAAACCACCACTGGTGTCAGGACCGAGGAAGGAGCCTAAATTAGTTTAATGGAGACAATCATTAGACTCAGGTGGTTAAGTGCCTTGCTGGAACAAAACCTAAAGATACAGCCGCACTCCTGGAGCACGGTTGAATAGCCTTGCCCTAAATGGTGTCTCTAAATTAAATGCCTTTTTCCTGCAAAGCCGTTCTGAGCATTTCCTCCAGTTTCCTCCAATTCACTTTAACTCCAATTTGGCCAGGATGGAACTATCTACCACATATCCGCCCCCCCGCTAAGTGCCCTATCAGGTAATGTCAGGTGAGCACAGAGAAGAGTGACCCGCAGGGTAGAGAGTACCTGTGCACTCTGGCATGGCTCCGGTCCATGTGCCGTTGACTGTGCAGTGTCGGGTCAGCAGCCCGGACGAGTAGTAGCCCTCACGACAGGCGTAGGTGATGGAGTGGGAGAACACCAGCTCATCGTGGAACAGAATCTGGGCATTTAGAGGAGTACCAGGATTCCCACAGGACAACACTGTGACAGAGCAAGCAAGAGAGAGAGAGCCGAGACAGAGATGTTAATGGCATAAAATCTGTTTCCCTTTTGGTTTTTGCACTTGGTTTTTACACCTCTGATTCAGGTTATCTCCAGATAACTACAGATAGACACATTATTAGATCCTGTCTGGGAAAAAGTCCCTCTGAAACCATGTGTGAACTGAAATCATGTGATTGTGCCTTATGGACCCAACTTCCATAATTACCCAGAAGCCCCTGAAAGAATTCAGATATAATTAATGAATTACCAACCAACCCACACGCTAGCCCCCTTACCACTCTATCAGCTTCACCAAATCTGATCCTCAACCAATCTCACCCACACCCCACTCTCACTCTCACCCCTGCCCCACTCTCACCCCCACCCCTGCCGCACTCTCACCCCTATCCGGCTCCACTCTCACCCTCACCCGTGGCCCTTACCGTGGCACTCTGGCTGGATGCCTGCCCAGGTGCCGTGGGCCTGGCAGGTCCTCTCGGAGGAGCCCTTCAGCACGTACCCGGGCTCACAGCTGAAGTGCAGCACACTGCCCACAGAGAACTGCTCACCCAGACGAATACCGTGGTGTGGGATACCAGGATCCCCACAAATACCATCGTCTCCTACAAAGAGGGATAGGACTATCAGTGAACATACCTAAACACACACACCCTCACTCAGTCACGTCCACAAACAGGCATTCTCACACACACACACACACACACACACACACACACACACAAAGACATAAATACACAAACAGGCACTCCCCACAAACAGGCACTTACACTCTCACACACACACACACACACACACACACACAGGCGATACCTGAAAAGAGCACAACACAAAGTTGCAAGGGTGTTCATTTACACTTTGAGAGGAAATTCATCTGTGGCCCTACATTTTAATTCTGGTCTTTTGTTGCTCCCGTTTCCAAATGACAGTATCAATATATAAGCGCATGGCATTCCTCCTTGTTGTGCAGTTTTTCTAATAACACAGCCGGCCTTCGGAACAGCGCACCTAAGCCTCCTGAATTCTGCTACATTCCTCTTACTGACAGGGTTAAGCCACCACTCTTTATCCAGCAGGTGTTTACCACTTTCACAGGAGAGGCAGAATAATAAGAAAAGGGCTTCAGCTGTCTTCTCTATCAGACTGCAGGATCAGATGAAGCCGGCAGGCCCAGCAACACATCATAAATCTGGATATTAAAGCTACGGTAAGGCAAAGATGAGGTAACGGACAGGCAGGGGAAATGCTAAGTAAGGAGCCATCATAACTGTGCACAATGTACCTTGTAACCGCACAAGCAGGAGTGTGTGTGAGTGTGTGTGTGTGTGCAAGTGTGCATGTATATGAATAAGAGTATGTGTGTGAGGAATTTCTCAAGAGATTACAAACTTTCTTCAGTTACATACTCAAGATCAATTCAAAGCAATAATGGGAAACCCTAAAAACAGCTAAAATATCAGCACGATAAAAACAAAAATGTATTAATTTCATTGGGTGTGCATGGGAATGTGCTTAACACAGTCAGTTCTTCACAAGGGACACAGTTAGGCCTTTGCCCACTGGGTTCCAATGCTTTAAAAGATTGCTATTATTGTTTTCCCCAAATTCCAGCCTGCTCTTCATCATACTGTAGGTAACACTCTGGCAAAGGTCCAGGACTCACAACAACAAAGTTCAAAGCTGAATAAAACATGTGGATAAGACATGCTGTGTATTTCAAAGCATAAAAACTTGAATTTCGCTAAGAACAAACAAAAGGTTCCAAGAGCAGCCTCTATAAAGTGCAGTGGCAATGTAAACTGCTCTGAACACATCAAGTGCACACGGGAAGAGAGAACGGTGGGAAAAGGCAGTCGGTACCGGAGCAGTGGGGCATGGACCCGCTCCAGTGGCCATCCAGCTGACACATCCTGGTCGAGTTCCCGATGAGGCTGCGCTGGCCCTGGCAGCTGAAGCGGATCACGGAGCCCACGGTGCGCCGATCCCCCGAAATCTGACCGTACGGGGGAACGCTGGGCCGATCACACAGAACCACTGCCATGGACAGGAAACACGCACAGTAGAATGTGAGAGAATTACATTACATTACATTACATTACATTCATGTAGCAGACGCTCTTATCCAGAGCAACTTCCAGTACAAAAGAACATAAGTATAAGCACTCAAGTTGAACAGTGAACTAACAGACACAGTGACTGCGAGAAAGGAAACAGGCACATGGAATCAGAAAGGAAACAGACACACAGTAAGTACTAGAGCGGAAAAAGACATGCAGTGAGAATTGGAAAGTAAAAAGACACACAATGACTTTAAGAAGGAAGAAATGGACAGAGTCAGAAAGGAAGCGGACACACAGTAAGGCAACAACAGATGCAGGAGGGGGCAGTAAGAAGGGGGCAGTGAGAGGGCGGGCAGACTCACAGAGGCACTTGGGCCGGGAGCGGTCCCACGTGGCGTCCCCCTGGCAGGACAGCGCGCTGGAGCCCAGCAGGTAGTAGCCCGGGTTACAGCGGTACGACACGCTGGTCTGGAAGCTGAAGCGGTGGGGGCCGGCGGACAGGACCTGGCGAATGCTGTTCTCCACATGACCGGGGTCTGTGCAGTTCACTACTGCAGAGGAGGGAGACACACCCAAAGGCACCTTCACGCGCTGTGCTGTGAGCACTGCCACCACAGTGAGAAAGCAGTTAAATGTGACACAGAGAGCACAGAGTGAATCTTGATGCTCCTCTCAGGTTCCAGATGAGCTGCACATAAGGAGGTACAGCTGCACTTAATGATGAAATTACCTGAGCAATGACATCACTTCCTCCAATAACAGCTGCTTGAGCTCTTACCCTACTGACAGAGGGTGGAGAGTTCTGACTGTGTGAGGGTGAGTGAGATGCTTAACGCTGTTACTAGAGCGTTAATTGTGTGTGTTGTGCATAACTTAACATAAATCATTCTGGTGACTCACACACTTGTGTTATAATGCCTACACTGTATGCTTTGAAGAGCCCTAAAGCGGCCGAATGAAATGATCCAAACGGCTTAATCACCCTAATGCTGTGCATCGCCGTCAGTGCGGCTCACTGACCCACAGTGCAATCATTTAGCACTTCACCATAATCTCCATGCTCACACAGTCCTGCTCCACATGTCTGAGCATGACCTTCCACCCGCAGCTTCCTGTCACAGGGGAGGTGAGTGGGCGGGGCTGGCTGGATGGTGAGTTAGTGATGGGGGAGGGCCTTTCTGCTTCTCTGGCACAGGGCCAGGGTCATGGCCTGCTGGACATTCTGTGAATAGGCAGGCTGTTAAACAAACCATGTGTTAAAGGCACCGGGTGTTAAACTGGCTGTGTGTTAAACATGCCAAGTGTTAAACATGGCAGGTGTTAAAAAGGCCGTGTGTTAAAGAAATCAAGTGTTAAACATGCCAGGTGTTAAACTGGCCGTGTGTTAAAGAAATCAAGTGTTAAATGTGCCAGATGTTAAACTGGCTGTGTGTTGAGAAATCATGTGTTAAACATGCCAGGTGTTAAACTGGCTGTGTGTTGAGAAATCATGTGTTAAACGTGCCAGGTGTTAAATTGGCTGTGTTTAACATGTCAAGTGTTAAACCTAGCAGGTGTTAAAATGCTTATTCATTTAATGAGTTGAGTGTTAAACGCAATGGATGTTAAATGAGGTGGGTGTTAAATGGGACCAGGTGTTAAAAACATCAGGTAACAAACAGGTCAAGTGTTAATTTGAGTGAAACAAGGTGGGTGTAGAATGGGGTAAGTATTATATGGGCAGGGTGATAAGTCAGGTGAGTGTCAAACTAAGGATGTTACACATGCACTTTATTAAACTGCTATATATTTCCCAAGGTCTCCTTTCCATTCAGTTCCTTTGATTTTAAAAGCTGCACGTGTACTGCTGCTGTCAGCTAGTTAAACATACTACTGCTGTTGGGTAGTTAAACATACTGGTGCTGTGGGGCTAGTTAAATATACTAAATGTATACCTGCTCATCTACCCTTGCGAGGAATGAGATTTCTGGACCATCACTGCACTGTCTACTGTCAGATTGAGAATCCCCATTTATACCCTGCCCGAGGCCACCATGTCATTCTTTGTCCACCCCACTGTCCAGAGAATGGAACTACTGGGATATGGATGCCTTTTATGTTTATCCCTATGTTAGCATTTTCAATATTTATTGCCTTTTCTGCCTTTTCCCGAGGTCAGGGAATAATTTTCCATTTTTTTTCCCCAGCTGGCTGTTTTTTTTCTTCTGTTTTTGATTCCCTCTGGAAAATCCACTGTGCTATTTGTAAAGCGCTTTGTGACAAGCTGAATTGTAAAAATGACAAATGAACTTGATTTCACTTGACTTGACTGACAGGCCGCTGAACACGCTGGTGCTGCCGGGTAGTTACACATACAGGGTGCTGCTGAGGCGTGGAGGGTGTGGATGTGGTTCTTACAAACGATAGCCAGGATTAGAAAGGACATGGTGGCGGCCCAGTGAATAATTCATGTCACCTCTGTCTCTGTCTGGTATCTGCCCTATTGATGCCATTTGCATGGAGCGTCTGATTCCCTCTAAGAGGCTTTGACGCCGCCGTGTGAAAGGTATGAGATCAGGACAGACATGGATATTATGAGAACCCTCTTTTTTCTTTACAAGAGCAATGACGCATTTTTAATAAATCAGGAAAAAAAAAAAACATAATTACCAGAGAAATAAATCCAGGCTGACTTGAAAAGACTCCTCTAATCTCCTGTTTAGACTGCCACTTCTCTGCTGCTAGGCTAACGCGTCCAGCATTTGCATGGCAACGAGGCGGACGCTAATGCGATGCCACAGCAAACAGCCAGTGATTTCTAAAGAGATTAACCGGCGGAAAAGACGGCCGAGCAGCTCTCAGCGCGGTTACTGTAGACTGGGACCACACTGTCACTGCAATGCCACGCACTTCCCTCCGTCTGTCATTGGAGGTGAGCGGACCCAAAGCTCGATTTAAAGTCCACACATGACTGCATCTCTGGATCTTTCAGAACCACGGCTATGACATAAAAGGGCTAGCACTTGCGGGCCTTCATTGAAAGACAAAATGAGGTTTAATCTATGTGGAAGACCTGTTTTCCATCAGAAAAGAGCTTGAATAATCTTGGCACTGTCATTACAAAGTTCATTTTGACTTGGAAAAGAGCCTCCACACGCTGAAAGAGCGGGTCAGCATAGCGACGGAGCTGCGACAGGCCCACCATATTTAAAACGTTTCGAGCCCTGCAATCTGCCCACGCTGGGCCCCGCCGTTAGGGCTCATTAAAGGGAATCGTTCATTTTCTCTTTGCTCTACCTTTCTGATTTCTCCCAAAGGCCATTAAGGAAACCGCAGGTGTCCCCCCCTCCCCTCTTCCCCACTCATGTGGTCACAGTTGTGAGGTGAGGAAGCGCGATGGCGCGCTGCTTACTTCTGCAGGTCGGCAGGGTGTTGCTCCACTGGCCGTTGGGCTGGCAGTGGGACTTGACCGCCCCCTCCAGCACGTATCCCGCGTTGCAGACGAACTGCACGATGTCGTTGAGGTTGAACTTGGTTCCCTGCGTCACGCCGTTGGTGGGGTTACCTGGGTGACCACAGGTGATGGCTGGAAAAGGATGCAGAGAAGTAGAGAGATGACTCACATGTCTGAAGAGGCTTGGCTAAATGAGAGCGATGGAAAATAATACAGCATATCTGGATGTGCAGTCCAGCTTTCATAAATTATACAACAAGTGAAAGAGGAGAGGTTTGTGTCTGAAATTGCAATCATGCTTTAAATTCTAATAGGGGTATCTGAATTCAAACACTTGTATTTGTAAATAAGGGGAAATTTGTGTCCCAGCTTGTTTTTTTCTGAGAATGCAAATCGCGGAGTATAATTCTCAGCATGCAGCTGGCGCGCCTTCCAGAAACAAGGATCAAAATCTCCACAGCAGCGGCACAAATCATCTAAGTGAGTATAAGATGGAAGAAGCAGCTTTGACACTATGTCCCTGGAAGAGAGTAATAAGCCTGCCTACTGTAAAATACGCTCCCGGGGCAAAAAAAAGAAATTACGTGGCCAAAAGGTCTTCTGAAAAGCAAATTGCCCAGGATGAAAAAAATCAGCCCTAAACCATTTTTCCAATATTGTAGTAAAAAGGAAATCTGAAGGCGAGGCTGTGTGTATTAAGACAGGGAGACACTAAAGACAGACTGAATGGTGCTTCCTTTGACACCTTCACCACTGAAAAGGCTGCAGATGCCAAAGGCAAGACCTTGACATTTTTCTGCCAAACTTTTTTTGAGGCTGCTAAAATGACTAAGACTACTGTAAGACCTGAACGAGATCCAGCCATAGAAAACACACAAAAGGGTAAGGAAATTTAAAATGACTAAATGTTATAGAAATGATAAAGTATGTGTGTTTGCACACCTTCACTCAGTCTTGTGTGCGTAGTGGGTGACTTTTTTTGACTTTTTGGTCTTTTTTCAGGATGTGATCTCTCATATCTGAACATTGACAGTGACCCTGCATCACCCCATTCCATGTCTCTGTAATTAGACCCCGCGGGTTTTCAATCTCCACCAGCAGGGACACTTACGGACGCAGACAGGAGCTCTCCCGGACCAGCGGTGGTTCTGGTCACAGATCCGCACGGACACGCCAATCAGCCGTAACCCAGGGTTACACTGGTACACCACACTCCCGCGGTAGTTATAATTTTCCCCGATGATCTGTCCGTTTACTATGGGCTCAGGAGGGCCACAGTGACCCGCTGGTAATGACAGCACAGAGGAATACATATACACACACACACACAAACACAAACATACATACAAACACACACCACACACACACACAAACACACACACACACACACACAAACATACATACAAACACACACACACACACACACACACACATACACACACACACACACACAAACACAAACATACACACAAAAACAAACATACATACAAACACACACCACACACACACACAAACACACACACACACACAAACACAAACATACATACAAACACACACACACACACACACACACACACACACAAACACAAAACACAAACATACACACAAACACAAACATACATACAAACACACACACACACACACACACAAACATACATACAAACACACACACACACACACAAACACAAACATACACACAAACACAAACATACATACACACACACAAACACAAACATACACACACACGCACACACACACACACACACACACACACACACACACACACACACACACAAACACACACACAAACACACACATACAAACAAACACACACACACACACACACACGCGCACACACAGAAAACACACACGCAACCACAAACATAAGGAAGAGAGAAAGAAAAGGATGCATATCAGTCCATCTGCAGCAGGGTGTCAGTACAGGAGCATGTCATACAGGCAGTGAAAAAGAGGGGAAGAGAAATTATAGGGAGCACTGGGGAGATGTGAAAGAAGAGACACAGAAAGCAGGAAGAAGATCACAAAGAACCAGAGAGAGCTGGGTCGAGCCAGGCAGGGTACACATACCAAGACACCGGACCTCAGTTCCACTCCAGAGTCCACTGGACAAACACTCTCGGACCTGTGACCCCACCAGGGTGAAGCCCGTGTTGCAGGAGAAGATGGCGGTGGCTCCATACACGGTCAAGGTCCCAATTTTATTCCCATTGGCAGGGGTGCCCAGGGCCCCACAAGAGAGAACTGCACAACAGAAACCAAACACATCAACTACACCTACAGACAAAACACCAAACTATACCTATACCCAAAACACCTAAAATATATCTACAGCCAAAACACCTCAGAAACACCTACACCCAAAGTGCATCTGCTACACCAACAGCCAAAACACCTCAGTTACTCTGACACTCAAAGCGTGGCAGCCACATCATAACCAAAACAACTATGTTACCCTACACCTGCTCCCCAAAACAGGTCAGTCATATCATAATCAAAACAGGTCAGCTACACAGATAACCAAAAAGAATAAGCGACAGTGAAATGCAAAACACATCCTTCATCCAAAACTAAAACATTTCAGCATCACGAAAAAAGCAACACATAGACTTCATAAAATATGCACCTGTTCATCTGTATTTCTAAAATGACACTGTTTAATATTGATATTGATAATGATATTGCTTAGTGTTTTGTGCCTGGCTGAAGATGAGAAAACTAAATGCTTATCACTTGCATATTTTGTAGAAACCAGAATCGCTCAGTTGGGCCCAAATTGTATTGATTTCACTCCAGCAAAAATGCAAAACCCCAGCAATAAAAAAGCTTTACAGAGCATCTGCCCAGCAGCTGATTGCATGACCTTACTATTACAGCCCAGCCAATGAGCAGCTGTCTGTGGTTATTGCTTTAGTCCAGCCAATGAGCTCACGGTCAAGAGCAGCCGACAGAATGAACTCACTGTTGCAGGAAGGCCTGGGGTTTGGGTAGTCCCAGGTCCCATTGCCCTGGCAGCGAATGACCCGCTGACCCCTATAATAGTAGCCAGGGTCACAGGTGAGCATCAAGGCAGAGTTGAACTGATTGTGGGCTCCATAGATTAGCCTCCATCTCCCATGAGGCACTGCAGAGAGGCCAATATCAGGGCAGGTCACCACTGAAAGACAACAGAAAAAGGTCATAGCAGAGCAATTCTCAGATCCAGAAATATAATTGAGCCATGACAGGTTCCACTGGTACTACGAATTGTATTTCTGCCCCCTATATCTGTGCAGGTTCAGTGCTTTTGTATTTACTTTTTTTGCTCCCCTGACTTGCTGGTTCCTCTTGACCTTGTAAAAGTGAGGGTTTCACACCTTGATCTCTGAGCTGGAGAGGCTCTGACCTGCCCACAGTCCAACCCCAAATCCGCACACTGACAGATAGAAAGGATGGATGACTGAGGCAGGGTTTAGGCTTCCACCATTTTCAGATATTCCCCAAAAAGAAGATGGTGTGGAATGCACAATCTAAGCGAATTCAAAGGTTACAACTGACGCATCCCTCTCCATCCAGACCATAAGTCTCATTATCATCTTCGCTCTTCTTCTTCAGCTAATACAACAGGAAGTGCAAGCACACTCATTCATTTATGTCCATATATGGGTACTTTGCCTGGTAGTAGTTTTCCAGATGGATATAATTCAGTCTTTTATCAATTTCATCTACGTGGAATGCTTTGTTAATTTATACATTTTAAGCAAAATTAAAGGCACAGCTACACAGCTAGTTAGCTTGGTGATTAACCAGATGATAACACACTGTTAATTTATCAAGTGAGCTAGCTGGTTAATTTTTACCCACCACAAATCTAGATAGCTAGTCAGTCTTTTTAGATTTGCTGGCATCTGTTCTGCCTTAAAAAAAATGGGCACCTGATCTCTTAAATGTATCCCAAATTCACTTCTTTTTTAGCCAGTTACCTAAGTAGCAATGTCTTAGTAGGATGCTGCTGAGAAAGCATATGGGCAGCAGTTTGCAGAAAAGTTTGCAGACTGCTGCCCATATCCTTTAGTGTCATGATCCCAGACTTACCAGTGCAGCGGGGCGGGGTCTCTCTGGGGCTCCACCTCCCGGGCTCCTGGCAGGTGATGGTCTGGGCGTGGCCGTCGGACATTCGGAAGCCCGGGTTGCACTGGAAGACGGCCGTGGAGCCCAGGGTGTAATCTCGGGCCAACACCGTACCGTTAGCTGGGGCCAGTGGTATGCCACAGGACACCACTGGGGAACAGGGGCACAGACAGCACTGTCAAATACAGTGACACTGTGAAGTAACGGCAAAAAATAATGGTCAAATTCTCCACAGCACTCTAAGTGGCAGAACCGCTGGAGATTAGCCAGCAGTAGTGTGTGATGTGTCAGGCAGCAGTGTAGTGTGTAGGGAACACTATTTAGTGTAGAGTGGATCACCATGTGGTGTGTAGCGTGTAGGGAACACTATGTAATGCGGAGAGACCACTAAGTCAAACTAGTGTATAAGAAATGCTATTTAGTGTCTAGTAGATAGCAAACACTATTTAATGTGTAATGAACACTGTAGTGTAGAATGTGATGATGTATAAAATGAACAATATTTGGTGTGGAAAGAATATGTAGTGTGCAGTTTACATTTAGTAGTGAGTGGGGTACAATAGTTAATAGAGGGCTAGGACCCAGAGACTTTACCCTTGAGTGGGTTACTTATTTTCTCTGGTAGGAGTGCTCATTTTAGAATCCTTGCAGCATGTATTAGGTGTGAATCAACGTGAGACCCCCTTGACACCTATGGAATGCCATGTAGGTGTGTGACTCATTTGGCACACAAAGCTCATAGAGCTTTTTTTAGTAAGTTCTCAGTTGTGTTGTTTTAAACTTAAATGGACTGCAAATGGAAGTATTCCCTGAGGGAAAAGCTGCTTCCCTCTTATCATGAGCAACTTAAAAAGGCAGCAAATCCCTTGTTAAGAAATGTTCGGGAACAGAATTAATACAAAGCAAGTAAAATGATTAAGCGGTAATGTGGTTAAGGTGTTTGGAGAAAATAGCTCAGAGTGCTAGTGTCTGCAAACTAACAATATACTTGAGGAAACCATTTTAAACAGCACCACAAACAGCGACACAAAACTCACACAGAGCAGCGGGAGGGTACAAGCTGAGCAGTCTCACCTTGGAAGAGTGTACCACCAATACAGACCCTGAAGGGTGTTCTCCTGGAAGAATATACCACCAATACAGATTCTGGGGGCTATTTTCCTCTTGGAAGAGTTTACCACTAATACAGACCCCGAGGGGCATTCTAATCCTGGACGAATGTTTCTCGGATACAGGCCCTGAGGGGTGTTCTTACCTTGGCAAACGGGTACTGGAATGTTCCACTGATGTAGGCCCTGAAAGGTGCTGTTAAGCTGGCAGAGTGTACCACTAATGCATGCCCTGAGGGGTGTTCTAACCTTGGCAGAGGGGTACCGGAGCACTCCACTGATACAAGCCCTGGGGGGTTCGCGTGCATGTGGCGGTGCCCTGCCCAATCAGGAGGTAGCCCTGGTCACAGCTGAAGCGCATGGTGCTGCCCAGCTTGGTGCCCGTCAGGCTGTGGATCGAACCATTGGCAGGGGGGCTGGGGGGACTGCAGTATGACGCTGTAAAACAGAGATAAGTGAGGCAGAGATGACTTACACAGCCTGAATGGTGAGAGCCATTGTATGTCTGTTTCTCATGAGCTAAGATCAGGCAACAGCCTTGCTTTCAGATTTTCATCACTGCAGTGAGTCTTTGTTACACTTTATATTGAATAGACATTTACCTAAGCATTATGCTGCTATCACACAGATTAGCTCTAAGCAACTGCAAGCAAGTGGTGTATAACTGCTATGCAATTTCACACTGTTGCATGGAAGGTGTAATTAAAGGGTTAGGTTTGATTTGTGGTTAGACTGTGTTGGTATCAGGTTTAGGGTTGTTTTGTGTTGTTTTTATAGAAAAGGGTGTGCCTTTCCCCCTTAACTTTGGAATGGATAACTGTACATGACACATAGGAAAATTGCCACACTGGCACATCCGCTAAATCCGCACAAGAGTGCCGAAGGATAAACACAAACATAAGACACATGGCAGAGGGCTGGACAGATGAGCACTGATCTTCTGTGTAAACTGTAGATGGATTTACAGTCGGACTTCTCTCTGTTCTTTTTCTTTTCTTTTTTGGATTGTTTTTGTTTTCGCTTCCCTTTTTCAGAAAATTATAAGAGAGCACATGGAGGGGGTCTGCCAGGGAGCTGGGGAATGCTGATAACTGTATTGTACCATTTTCTCTGTGATGTTGAGGGAATATTCAATAAAAGAAAACAATCAAGAGGAAACAATCAAGAATTGTCTTTGATGTTACACTATAAATGAGCAAAAACAGTTCTTCCTGGGGTGGTAAAGAATATTGTGATAGCAGTAACCGCAATGCTCCCGAAAGGTATAAATGTAAATCTTATCCTTTACCCATGGGAAAATACACACTAATCCTCACCACTGCCACACACCCAACGCTTCATCCTGCACTTATTTCTTATACTGACAAAGACACCACGGACCAACTTCTACATTTCCAAACCTGTGCTCGAAAAAAGTACCCTGGCTGGCTGATCCGCTCAGGACACAAAGGTGAACAGTATCACTCCGATTAAGGGTTTGGTCTGAGACTCTAGTTATGGTCAGGATGAGGGAGGAGGGGTTGGGGATATTCAGATAACTGGTGAATCTGCTCAAATCATAAACTCTTGTTCCAATTACACTGTAACAAGATGTGAATGCAATGTAATTACTCCACTGGTATCCATTAGTCACAGCTGCAATTACCGAGATGAACCCCAACTTAGTATAAAGTGTTACCTCCAGTGTCTCTTTATAGAATGGCTGCAGACGGTAAGCGCTGATGGACCAGTGAATGTAAAGTGTAGAGGGCATTTGCTTTAGCATTGGTGATTAAACATTAGGACAAAGGGAGCACACGTAGAATGGAAAGCGTAGTTTTTATGTTTGGATATTTGGGAATATAATAATGGCACTATAATGGCTCGCAGGCGAGGCGAAGCGAATGCATTTGCGTTTGATGTAAACGCCGAGGCAGTGCTGGAACTGATGACGGAGCACGGAGCAGAGACACTGTCATGCCGAAGATAATATCTCTCACCATGGAATGGTTTCATTTGCCCCATTACGTTTGATCAGTGTGACTACATTACGTCTCCATAAATATGCTGAATCTGTGACTGTGCTGGAATCAACAATTCTCTATAGCAATTGAAGGATTTAGCCCTGCATTTAAATGATAGCACGGTATAACAGTTTTGAAAGATCGGGCCGGCGTTAGGAGTCGTGGGGCTCCCAAGGAAACAGGACTGTGAAAATACGAAATCTAAATATTTTAACTAGAGTGTTTTGTCTTTCAGTTGTAATTTAGGGAAGCTGAAGCGAGGGACCAATTTTTGAAATCACAGCTCATGTCCAACATGGCAGGTTAAATAAAAGGCTCTCAGCCCAGGGGAGGAGGAGCCAGATCTGGCTCCTGCATTTTCCTCTCTTGCACTTGCGAAAGCATCCCAGAGTAGCTGAAAATCAGGGTATCATGTCTTAGTAACGACATCGGCTTTTTCAATCAGAATTCAGCATGAGCCCCTGGAGGTGGTTCTCATCTTTGACCGCTTAATCGCTAATTAAGACCATGCCCAATAGTCAAACTTCAACCTTGGTGTGGAGGATGTGTGTGTATGTGTATGTGTGTGTTGTGTTTGTGAGCGTGTGTGTGTGTGTGTGTGTGTGTGTGTGTGTGTGTGTGTGTGTGTGTGTAGGTGAGAGAGAGGAAGAGAGAGAAAGAGAGATGCTATGGAGATTGCTAGTTAGAGGTTTTTAAATGAAATGAAACAGCTGTTTTCTCTCCCCTACTCTCTGCACAAAGGCAAACTGTTTATGTGGAAAAAAAAATGACTAAAAGTATATGGAAAAGTTTACATTGCAAAAGTTTAGACGACAATGAGTCCTGATCTAAAGTAACTCTAACAAAGAAGAAAAAACCCATAACTTCAACCCATAACTTTTGAATGTCCTTGTGATGTCCTACTCAGCTGCTCACCTGAATAGCGAATCCGGAAGCCCTTGTGGCCAGAGGTGTGGTCGGAGGTCCAGTGCAGATAGACCCTATTGGAGGAACTGGTGATGCTGAGGGGGGAAGAGTAGTTTCCGCTCAGCGTGGCGAGGAGGGGACTCTGACGGGAGGGACCTTCAAGGGACAAATACCAACTCTTCACCCATGTGGCTTCATCTCCGAGCCAATCACCAATCTTATGAGCGATATCATCGCACAGGGAAGTGTTCAGAGGCGTACACATTCCCTAGTGTGCTGTGAAAATGAGATAATTTGCTGGGGACTAATTTGCTTGGAGTCTACAGTGCCCCGCAACAGTCGTTGATTGATTTGAGACGATACTTGTTTCAAGCACCAGGCGCCACATCCCCGTTTGCTTTGCTGGAATTACTTAAAAACACAAGAAGTTTAATGACGAGAATGGGACATTCAGTCCAAATAAGCTTGTCATTATGCCCATAGACTGAAGCAAAGTACTTACACACACATAGAGCTCCTCACACTTGGTGATTTCCTTTGATTAGAGCCTTTAAATCCTTTAAACCGACAAGCATTGATGTGGAATACAGATTTGTTCCTTCTAATACAGATCTAAATCTGTATAAATGCAAGCCTGAGGCACAGGGGGTGACATTGTGCTGTCACAGCAATGTACCGGATGTTCTGCCTCTGAACCCTACAAAAGTCATGACGTCATCGTGACCTCTCACTGACCCTGTACCCACACATTGCTGCGCCCCTAGATCTACAGCTACTGTACATCTCTGGGCCATTGGACTGGGCCTTAGCAGATTATATGAAGGGTCTGACATAAACTACATGAAGCCTGTAAGAACAACACAACCAACCATCAAACATCTCCATCTGGTCGAAATGCCGGCTGGTCTGGAAGAGCTCGATGTTGAGGGAGATGTTGTACCCCAGCTCCACCTGAACCAGCCAGGAGCACGTCTGAAAGTGGGGGGCGCTGGTACCCGGAGTTTGGCTGCGGATCACCCCCGTGGAGTCAGTCAGAACCTCGTTTGTGGGACAGGTCACTGGAGAGAGGTCAGAAACAGGATGCGTCAGATCAAAGACCTGAGTAATGTATGGCTGTTGTAAAGCCATGAAGCAAAGCCTCTCCGTTAAAAAAGCAGTACCAAGGGCTTATGACACACCATATCAAATGATGTGATAATTCACTGCAAGAGATCAGAAACATTGGAAAATACAAATGAAAACATGGGAAACCTGCTACTTTACAGAGCTACACTAAAACTGTAGTGTACACTCCTGGTTACTGCATTGGTAGTTTACAGAGCTGTACTAAAAATAGTGTACACCCCTGGTTAGGGAATTAGTACTGACTGAGCTGTGGTGTACACTCCTGTCTCGGGCATTAGTACCCAGTGAGCTGTACTGAACACTCCTGGTTAGGACATTAGTACCAAATGAGCTGTAGTTTGCACACTAGGAACAGACATTAAGATAGTGCCCTGAAGGTTGCGGATTTAAATATGAAAGTGAGGCTGAACGGGACGAATGTTAAGCCGGTAAGTAATGCAATGTGATAGAGGTAATTAAATCAGAGCCCACCGTGACGCGCCCTACCCAGGGCGGAGGCTAATGCAGTCACAGTGATGCTAATGTCCCACATGCCCCCAGCACAAGGGAGAGAACGCTTGTTCATCACCATTCTGCACGCCCCATCATTTGTATTCCTCTCTAGGTAAATGTGACATCACCGAACAGCTCGACCTTGAATTAGCAGCCGTTAAGCAGTGCTCTCGTATTGATGGAATCATCCCTTTTTGAAGCCCTCACCTCCCTAGCAGCTGCAGGTATCACCTGCACTGTTCCAGGCTTCAGGTGGGAAAAAATAGCAAATATTAAAGAAAAAAAATCTCTCACGCATATTCACATGATAACGTAATGATCTGGGTTCCAGGAATCAGAGCCCTAGCTGTAGAGGGCTATGTGACAGACACAGGGCTGAACCCAGTGAAGGCGTGGCCAGCGCTGTACAGCACTACAGGGGTGGGGCCCTTCTCCCTTCCCCCAGGGTAAAAACACTCAGCTCGTCTATTTCAGGGCCTTATAGTGAAATGGATCTAGTCCACCAGAGAATGAAAGATAGGGCGAGCACTCATGAAATGTCTATCGCCATTCCCTAACTTCCCCAACTTCAGTCCCTGAGGGTGACCATGAGATGGCGTGACCCCACGCCTTGAAAGGGTGTGACAGTACAACAAGAGGGCAGTGGGGCAGACCCTGAGGGTTCTGTCTACCGGACCTGTTTTTGTTTCAGCACCATGGATAGCGCCATGCTTCCCATTCAGATACTGTTTTTTCTACTCATGTTCTGTGTTCTGTGTGTGTGTCTGTGTGTGTGCGTGTGCATGTGTGTGTCTATGCGTGTGCATGTGCATGTGTGTGTGTCTATGCGTGTGCAGGTGTGTGTGTGTGTCTGCTTATCTGTCTATGCATGCAAACGTGTGTGTGTGTGTGTGTGTGTGTGTGTGTACCTGACCATCTGTCTGTCTCCGTCTGGGTGCACGTATGCAAGAATAAGTCATGTTCACTACTACAAGCTCCCAATATTGAATCAGGAAAAAGATATGCACAGGTAAAACACAAAATGAGGAAACAATGAAATGAGCTTTAAATACAAGCTCACTGTCAGTGCATGACAGAGTTTCACTCCACAGGTCCAGGAATCCCTGTCTGAAATGGCTGACTGTGTGTGTTGACTGCAAGTGCCGAGTGTGTCTGCTTACAGCATATTCACTGTGTGTGTTGACTGCATGTGCTGACAGCAAGTGCATCTCTTAACTATCGAAGCATGAAAAGTGGAATTACAAATCTGTGCCAAATCTTTCCAACTGCATTCATTTCCAACGACACTACCCCCCCCCCCACACACACACACCTTCCCTCAACCTCTCTCCCACACGCTCAATAAGGACACCTACGCATACACACACACACACAATCCTTCACACACCAGAAAGAGGAGAACATTTCCTCTGCACACCGTATTCATTTTTAATCAACATAAGCTGAGCAATGATACCGGGGCGACCGGAAAGGATTCAGCATTACATTAGCTTTATTGGGATAATAACGGCCGTGGCTGAAAACGCGGAGCGAGAGCGGGAGAGTGTAGGTGCGCGGAGAGGCTTTCACGCTGTCTGCGTGTGTGGGATTACCTCGGAAAGATTACAGATGTGATCCTGAACAAAGCCTCCTGCAGGCTGTCGCAGAGCACGGGGTGTTTAGCATTGCCGCCGTGTGCGGAGCAGCTGGCGTGTAACCGCAGGTTTAACGCCCTCTGTGTTCGGCAGTCCCTCACACGCCACGGCAGAAAATTCATAACTATCACCATGGACACGGGACCTGAGGGGCTGCCGCTGCACAGGAGGAGCTCTACGTGTGTGTGACTGTGTGTGTGAGAGAGCGAGTGAGTGCGTGAGTGTGAGAGGGAGAGTAAGTGTGTGCGTATGTGAGTGTGTGTATGCGTGTGTGTGAGTGTGAGAGAGAGAGAGATAGATGAACAGAGAGAGCATGACATCGAGTGTGTGTTTATGTGTGTGTCAGAGAGAGAGGATGTGTGTTTGTGTGTGTGTGTGTGTGTATGTGTGTGTGTGTGAGAGAGAGAGAGAGAGAGAGAGAGAGAGAGAGAGAGAGAGAGAGAGAGAGAGAGAGAGAGAGAGAGAGAGAGAGAGAGAGAGAGACAGAAAGAAAAAGAGCATGAGATTGAGTCTGTGTGTCTGTGTGTGAGAGAGATGATGTTCAGCCCTGTATCTGTGTATGGGTGTTAAAGAACAAGGAAAGGAACAGCTGCTATCTGGACCTCCTCTGCATGTAAACCCCCTCTGCCCTCTCTCACTCCTATCATCCCTCTCTCTGTCTCTGTCTGTCTGTCTTTCACCCCTCCCATTCTCTCTCTCTCTGAAAATGTGGCTTATCTTACATCACTGAGAGAACAAAAGCCTGGCCAGAGTGTGATCATAGGCAGTGTGCGTGGGGTCCTCCACATAAGCCCAGATTAACGAGGCACACGTAATTAATGACAGGGCTAATTAGAGCAGACTTGATGCCCAGTCTTGGCTGGGAAAATGTGGGGGGGAGTTTGTGTTTCTGCTACAGAGAGAAGATCTGGAGCTTTTTCTCAGCTGAGTTCAGAGACCTTGGCTTGTCTCACCGTAATTAGTTCCCTTTACCTTGTGTCTGGAGGCTTCTCATCTCTGTAATGAAGAACTTTCAGAAGCTGTCCCATAATGCACTGCCAACTGCCTGACATCAGATTAACATGGCTATCATTGCCTGTGTGTCCACATGTGTGTATATGAATGCGTGTGTGTGTGTGTGTGTGTGTTTGTGTATGCATGCATGCATGTGTCCATGGACATGCATTCCTACGTATGTGTATGTGAAATAGCACAGCAGCACTGTCTTCATTGTCTGAGCTACTTTTATTTCTCATTTCCAGTCATACTCTCCCACTAAACCCTAAACTGGAACAACACGTCGAAGAGATGCTTACGTACTCTCGGAAAATGACCAAAATAAACCACTTTCTGGGGGTTAGACAACGTGTGGAGTCAACACAGAAAGAGTGTGTGGGTTTGTGAGAGAAGGATAGAGAGAGAAACAGAGACAGAGAAAGAGAGGAGGAGAGACGGTGTGTGGGTTTGTGAGAGAAGGATAGAGAGAGACAAAAGGGGGGGTGTGTGGGCCTGTGAGGTGAGCAGATTCTAAACTCCAGCTGAAGAGCCCCAGAGGACAGCAGCTCAAATGAAAAGACCAAATTATATTTAAAAAAAAAAAAACAGAAAGCAAAAAAGCAAGCTAACAGAAGTGCAGAAAGGTAATGAATCACCAGTACACTTAAATGTCACAACTCCCTCTGTCTTGCCTCAGTGTACCAACCTTCACAGGACGGGGGTGGTCCCTCGAACTCCAGGTGAGTCCCCAGTTGGCAGGTGAGGATGTCGTTCCCAGTCATCCGGAACCCTGGCAGACACCTGTAGCGGACGATGTCACCTGCATAGGACACGTGATGTCAGTTCTCTGGCCTGGCTCTGCCCAGACAGATCCTTGTTTTCAGAAAAGGACTGACAAACAGTAACAGCAATGTGCAATGCTGCAGCCCAGAGTTTCCTGCCCCAGTGTTCCTCTTCCTGTGCAGTATTTCAACTCTGCCACTCCAGTATCTACTTCTGAATCCCCGGATTCAGCCCCTGTTAATGTCAAAGCTCAGGCTGTCGTTTATGCCGTCTGATTTCTCCAGGCCAGTGGCTGATATGAGCAGCAGATGCTGCGGAACAGATTTAAATGTTAATCATCTTTGCTTTTAATTTCTCCTTCTCTCCCTCTCTTTCACCGAGTCCTCAAACAAGTGCGCTTACTGTGGCACATAATCGATTACCCAAGCCACCAGGCCGTGCCAGCAAGCGGGGACGCCAGAGGGCCAGAACCTTCCCTGACCCCCCTACGCCCCCGCAGTCATTGACGAGCTCGGGGTGTGAGAGTTCAAACGCAGGGACACTGAACTGTAACTGAACGCAGTGTAGGCAGAAACAGGCCGCAAGGCAGGGCCGCCCCTACAGAGGGCAGCACAGCATGTACTCTGCTGTGAATAAGAAGCGCACCGGTGCACCCTCGCTCAGGCCTTCCAGGGATCTCAACAGATGCAGAACATGTTTAGACGGACAGACTGTAACACGTAACTTTAAATGGCTAGCGTTCCCGTTAAACCCATTCTGGTCTATGCACCAGCTCCCGTTTCTGCCCAGTCCTCTCTGTTTTCCTTGAGCACAGCGTGCTGAGCTACAGAGAACACCTAGCAAGGTTGTCCTGATGGTGTTACGATGTCAGACGCAGGGAGAAACGCAGCACTCCTACTCACCCATTCTGAAGTCTTTGCTGCCCATCATTATTTCTGCATTCGGTACAACAGGAGGCGGTGGACAGTACTGAAGTCTGTAGGCTGGATTGGAAAATAAAAATTTTTAAAGAAGGTATGGAATCTGTCTTTTACAGAGAACTCTTTCACCTCTTTCTGTTTGAATGTGTGTGCAAGACATCATCCACCATCCTCTCACACGGACATGCTCTGAGTTCCACAGAGTCCAGTCTAAATCACCTACCTTGATATGTGATTCTGAAGAGCCCGCCTCTCTCTGTTTCACTATGGAAGCGGATGAGAACCTGGCTGGAGGTGCTGCTGGGGGAGTCGCCCTGCTCTGCCCTGCTGAACACTCCCAGCTTTCGGGCGCTCTCCTGGGGTCCATCCCTGCAGAAGGGAACGGAACAGTGGTAGCGGTAGCAGGACAAGGACTCAGGCTGTGACCACAGGGGACTGAGATTCAGTGGAACAGTGCTTCAAGGACTCAGTTGCCTGTGACTCTGTTGGCTGCAACCATTGACTCAGTGGGCTGTGACTCGTGGAACAGTGACTCAGAGGGCTGGGATTCAGTGGGACAGAGACTTGGCAGAACCGTGACTCGGTCACTTGGTGGTTTGTGACTCAGTGGACTGGAATTTCAGGGAGATTTAGATTACAGATGATGATTTCAAGGTGTGGGGTATAATGTTAGGCAATGTGACTTTTTTGGGTGTCAAACTGAATGATGTGATGTTACGGGGTGTGGCTTTAGGGATGTTCCACGGCAGAGACCCTAGAACCCTGAAGAGCCCCTACCATTGGTGTTAAAGGAAAGCATGATGTCACCTTGGCTTTCTGTCTTCCTCTCTCACTGAATACACTCAGTATTAAACCAACAGGACTCAGAGTCTGAGGATGAGGAGGGGATGAAGATCCAACTCTTACCAAATGGTGATGATGTCATGGGGCCCATGGACCTGGAGGAGGGTCAAATTGAGCCGCACCCCCATGCCCGGTGTCACGGTGATCAGCCAGGTGCAGTCCACAGGGCTGGGGTACTCCTCAGGGTACCCTGGAGAGAAGATGGTTCCACTGTTCGCAGTGATGTTCCTACCGCAGGGAGCTGTGGGAGTAACACCAGGAGAGATGAGTCAGACTCTGGACTTGGGGGGTCTATGTTACCCCAAAAGTAAATACTCAGGGGCAGATAACGGTACAATTTCTTACCCCAGGAGGTGAAAATCTGGGGAAGAAGAGAGGGGGACAGTGGGGAATACTGGGATTAGAAAAGGTTAGTTGGGCTAGCTGGACTGAATGACCTGTTCTCATCATGAAACTTTAACGGGAAAGAGACCTGGCAAGCTGGAGAGCAGAGAGCTAAATGATAACTGTATCCTTTCTAATCACCTACTTTAGACAGTTTTTGCTTACATGGAAAAATAATTCAATTTAGGTTCACTGGAGAACTTGAGTTCCTTTCTCAACAGGAATGATGTTTCATCAAATGCAGTGAGGCGTCAGAGCCATCTGTTGCTTCGTCTGCAGTGAGACAAAGCAACCCTACAGCACCCCCTATTCCAAATGCAGGGGGCCACAGTGATAGCCCATTCTGGCTTCTCTGAAGCTCTCCCACCCTCAGGCTTTGATCTGCCTCTCTCTCTCTGCTGACAGGCTACAGCTTGCCAGAGAAGCAGACCACCTTGTATTATCCCTCAACATCTGAAAAAAAAATTATATTTTCTGCACAATGGCACTGCGGCGTGAGATTTCGCCTTCCAATCTGAAGTCCATTTGGGCTGGCTCAGTAACACACACTCACTAACTCTCCAGCATTGGAGTAATACTGGATTCTTATTGTTACAGAGACAAGGGCTGTGTTTCGCACCCCTCTCTCCTGACTATCTTACACTCCCCCCATTCAGCACCCCCACCCCCACCGCCACAAGTGGCATGATTATTGCAGAGGGGAAAAAAAGAAAAAGACTGAATTCTCTGCCTGGAGTCTCTGTCCATGGGCTACCTGGCACAAACGTTCATGCAGTGTTACACCACTGTAATAGTGTTAGTGATACCAGCAAATTGACAGAAAGATTCCAATCCAAAAGGTTCCAATCACAGGTAGCACAATGTTATTCCCATGAAGATGGTAAACAAACTTAAATGCTTCAGGACATATCCATCTTTGACAATGCATAAGATGTTGAAATCTAAGCTCAGTCATCCTCAATATGAATTTATTCTACATAAATGAATTACATTGTGCTATTGCTACAAGTGGTTTCTGTATTATAGTTGCTCTATCTTTTAAATTACTGTAATGCACTGCATATATTTCGACATATACAATAACAACAACATACAGTATAACATAATACTGATGTTATATATACATATGTATTTGCAATATATACATATAATAAACAGTCACTATGACAGTGATAACATGAAAAGGGAATATGAAATCAACTGTAATTATAAGGTAATTTTTGGAGTAAGGGGAGAGAAATCACAGACAGGGGAGGAGTTCCACAGAGGGCGGAGGCCTGTCCTACCTTCACACCTGGGAAAGGGGTGGTCCCAGCTGCGGGTGGTCCCATGCTGACAGGTGAGGACTGAGTGGCCCATCAGGTAGTACCCTGGCTGGCACTCGAAGGAGATGGACTGGCCGACATTGTACCCAGAGCCCACCACCACGCCATACCGGAAGGGCTCTGGGTCTGGGCACTCCTGGAGCTCATAGGCTGACGAAAGGGAGCAAAGCAACAAATCAATCAATCAGTTTAACTAAGAGGAACACATTGGACCAATCACTGACAATGAACAGACACTTGAAAATGATCTTAAACCTAAGAAAGATGCAGGATGTTTCCATGAGCAGAACAGTGGTGGGTCAGTGTAAATGTATCTGAGGGACAGAGATCTAACAGTATCAGTAAATGACAGACTAAATGTGGTTTTCTCTCTGTCAAACCAGTACCACGTAATGCCACCAGTTTAGTGTCCACCCCCTCACCCTGGTATTTGAATCTGAAGCCCGGTCTGTTCTGAGAGTGGTCACTGTGGAAGTACACTGTGGTTTCATGGGAAGTGGTCAGCACTGAGGGTGGGACGTCCTGTCCAGTGAACCGGCCAATCACAGAGCTGGTTTCAAAGGGGCCATTGCGGATCTCAAGGAAGTCGTGGTTGGCCTCGGTGGAGAAGTTGAGAAAGTGTAGGTGGGCACCTGCGTCAGACCATAGAGAGAACATCTGTAGTAAACTAGATCAGACAGACCACAAGAGATACTAATTACTTATGTTAATTCATTAATAAATTGCACATTCCAGATACATAGCTAACCATTCCTATGGGCATTTTTAAATGTTTCTTCCTTGTAACTCACCACTACAGAGCCAAAGGTCAACTGAGTTCTGAAAAGTCTCCTGAAAGCAATACTACGTTGTGGTGTCAGAGTTGCTTGAAGGATCTGTATGCATGCACATGCGTGTGTGTGTGTGTGTGTGTATGTGTGTGTGTGAGAGAGTGTGAGAGAGAGAGAGAGAGAGAGCATGAGTGGACTTTTATGATCCCTGTTAGATACAGACGAGTATTCATGTCACATTTTAACTGGGTTCAGCCAGCTGTCAGAGCCATGGTAAATTGGTATCAGTCTAAAACAAGTGCCACTGATAACCACTCAAATCCACAGCCTCACCATATCCCACAGGCAAGTAGATGCTCCAGGTGCAGTCACTGTTGCTAGGGTAGTTTCCTGGGAAACCTGGACTCAGAATCCAGCCTTCCATCTCCTCACGAATTCCCCCACATTCAGCTGAACGAGAGAGGGAGACAGAGAGAGCAGAGTGGAGCAGTGGTTAGGACAGCAGTGTGGAACAGTGGTCATGTTAGTGGTGTGGAGCAGTGCTCAAGGGTAGCATGATAATACAAGCTATAATCACAAGGCTCAAAGAGCAGGGAAGAGGAATCCATGATACTGCTGACATCACCTGGGGGGATTTCTGGCACCCCCCCACAGGCTCTGGCCTGAGTGTGACCTGTGATGTAAGGGTTTTACTAAGCACTATGATAAAGACACACCAGATCAGGTGATACAAAGTACTTTCTGATCAAAGGATCCAATCCCTAAAATCTCTTATTTTCATTTGAAAAGAACATTAGAGGGTGTTCTGGGGATCACCCCTTGGGAAATAAACTGCTGCGTGTTTCTTTCTCCTAGGCCTCCAAACCCTGACAATCCTCCCTGGAGACTTTATCCTCAGAACAAGATCCGCACTGATGTGAAAAGGGTTTCAATCCTGTCACAGTAGCAGAAATGCCAGAGCCAGATGATGGCAGCATGGTGTTCACCAATGCATTGGCTCAGAGTCAGACCGGGAAAGGTGTTAGCTACCTTTGGTGGTTTTTAATGTTACGTACATATTTTAAAATTTTTATAAAGTATATGACGTATTTGATGTCTTAATGGAAGATATACTGTATCAAGTACATCACAAATGCATTGTTTCTGCCCATATGACAAAGTAGGATTTTATCTTGTGGATCCATTGAATGCAACACGTTAACATAGTAAACATTACTCTTTTATATATATTATTACATATATTATGATTCTGTTTATTATACAATCTTTTTATTTTTATATCTGTTTTTTGTTTATGCTTAACATCTGTTGCTGCTTCAATAGCATTAGATACAGTTTAATGAGCTGGTTATGAAATAATAAGGCAGCTGGAAATGCAGATCCATACAGAAGAACATTTTTTTTATCTGGAAGCTAAATTGTCATTGTTAAACTCCATAATATTATCCATGATCGATATCCATAATCTTTCTAATATCCATTCTGTTTACTGTCCTGACCTAGCTAACACTGCTAAGTGGCTTGTACACAGAACGCCAGTACGCATTAGAGGAATCAGCACTGAGCGGAGGAGGCAGGCACGGTTGGGCAAACATCTAGAATTGGTATCTGCCAAGAAAATCTCGGTCCGGTCCGCACCAACTAACAATTCTATTTCAGCAAAGGCTGACACGTGTGAGGATTGACCGCCTTTTCCATCGTTTCCATTTGGAACGCTTTGTGAGTCTGAGCAGGCGCCTGGCTCAGCATACATTAAGTCTTCTTTAATTTTAAGTGCAGCAGGCAGTGTATCAGTACACATTGGTCTGGTTATATTACTGGTCCCAGGCTCCACTTACAGCAAGTGAACTGCTGTAATGAATTGTACTTTTCACTTTGTTATGGGCAGGCTCCCCCTGGTTTAAAGCAATTCCAATTTGAACAGATATAGTTTGTGCTTTAAAATAACAAAGATTTAGAACAGGCTTGTAATGGGGAAGAAGTTTGAAAAGCTAAAAAATAATCAAAAAGCAAATACTCATGATAAAGAAAGCAGAATATTTATTCATAATGAGCTCTATTTCACAGCTTGGAAAAAGGTGGCTTGCATGAACAGCCATTTTGACAGTTAGCTAATTAGCTGTATTAAATATTGTTTTCTGAATAACTGAACAGTCTAAATGAATACATAACAGTTAACACTGAAATTTGGTGTTGCTAAAATAAAGCAGACACAGTTAATATGTGATAATGTAATAAGTGTGATGATTACAACTATTATATAAAATAAAACATATCCTTTCGATAGTCAAACCTAACTCCATTAGTTAACTGTTAACTTCAGGTGTGGGTCTTAATCACTTATATATAATGTATAGAGCCCATAATCCTAAGAATATCTCTTTTTCTTACTGTAAGGAATGGATGAACTAGCTTGATAACTGCTAACAAACATGGTATTTTGTTAGCACATTCCGCTTTTCAGATACCTTCAGCTAACCCCACAAGCCTCTTAACTAAGGCTAAGCTGTTCTATAGCTGAGTGACTGCTATCATCAGAGAGAATCAAGGCAGCACAGTGGCTGGGGAGGAGACCATATCAGTGCAAAAAAGAGGAAAAGTGTCACTGCCCTTTTTTCTGGCTGATGCAGACAAAGTGGTATTACTGTTTTTGTTAACAACTTTAGTTTCATTTTCCACACCAGAAGATGCTGGTTTTCCAGGTGTTACTGTTGAAAAGCATTTGCATGCTATAATGCTCTTCATTAGAAATGCAAATAGGCAGATGGAGCAAAGATTTGCATGGAGACAAGCTGTTGAGAAAGGAACAATCAGGCCACACCTGTCTATCTGTTAAACTGTGAGTGTGAGTGTGCGTGTGTATATATGGTGTGTGTGTGTGTATATATATAAATCCTGTCTTTACCGATGCAGAGTGGAGGAGGAAAGTTCCAGCGTCTCACGGTTCCTGGCATGCAGGAGACGTGGGCGTGTCCCTGGAATCACAAACGCAGGGATAATTAGTCAGCTTCTCACTTCATTTATTCCAGACATTCTTTAGTCCAGCATTCTGGAGCTGATTTCACTTTCATTTCACATTCACATTCCATTCTACTTCCGTCCATCTGCTGCAGTGAAACAGAGGAAGGGAAAAAAAACCTGGCAAAATACATATTGATCAAACACGCTGCAACAATAATGCAATCATTACCCGCTGAGCAAAAACCAAAATGAACTGTGCAGAAGAATCATCAGGGTGTCCATGTGTAAAACCTGCAATTCCATTTGCAAATTTAACCACGCAGTCAGAATCTGTCGCTTCACTAATCAGATTACGCGGTGATGCCATTGCTGCCTGTCGGGGGATCTGTGATGTCACTGACCTGCAGCGTGTAGCCCGGCTCGCACTGGAAGGACACCACGTTGTTCATCTGAAAGCGGTCTCCGATCTTAAACCCGTTCATTGGAACCTGCGGCTCCGGGCAGCTGGTGAGAGGCACAGCTGCCGTGGGTGGAGACGGGGTCAGAAACAGTGCGTTACACCACAGGGTGTGAATTCCGCTGAACTCAGAACCAACAATTTTAAAAATTAAAAAATTAAAAACGTTTGAGAATCAATGCAGGTTGCTCCTTGTGTGCTGTATCGAGAACCCTTAATCGCGTTGTTACCTGAATATACTTGCAAAGGTAGCTATGTAAAACAATGCCATTAATGATTTGAAAAATAAGCCCCTATGGGGAGAGACACATTCTGGGATATGTGTGTGATCCTTACTCTTGTACTCCAGGTGGAAGCCGGCCGCAGACACACTGATGTCAGAGAAGAAGTGCAGGTGGAGCTGGTTAGAAGTGCTGTTCAGAAGAGCGGGCACGGTCGTACCTGAGCACAGACAGCCAGAGCAACAGCTAGCAATAGAGTAACCCACACTCAATGCAGGAAAAAACCCTTAGCACAAGAGCATCATTCAGCATAGGAGCCAGTCTGCCGCACACAAATGCACATTCAAGACAGGAAACATCCCTCAGCACAGGAACCCATACTCAACTACAAGAGGCAGTCCTCGCCAAAGGCTGCAATCCTCAAAACAGGAAGCCTCACAGAAGAGAGCTCGTCTAATTTTTATTTAATTTCAATCAGTGACCAGCATTTCAGTCAATGACCAAAGTTAATTAAACTCAAAGCTCTGCATGACACAGGAAGCACCCCCCACCCCCATCTGTTCATGTTCTTTCCCCCTCCCCATTCTGAGCAGTTCTACCATTTGTGTTACAATCTCATTTTCTGTCCAAGCTATAGCTTCTCCTCCAGAAATAAACTCTAAGACACCCAGAAGTCTCTTCACTCTGAAAAACGAACCTGATTGAAAATTCATGTATTCTTGGTCAGTCCCCCCCATTTTTCAGAGTACCGTTCATGATGAAGTGAATTTCAAAAGCGTGAGTGCGTGCATTCTACCCACATAAACAACACTTTGAAGATCACAATCCAATGCTGCAGCCCAGACAGTACACTAGAGAAATGAGAGTCGTGATTCTTTTTGCAGTTTCCTTTAGTTTCAGTTGTTCACATTCAGTGCCTTGGGGTGCTTTGACTGCTTGTGTATCTGTAAAATTACACAGAGCTGTATTGATCACTCTGGCTTGATAATTCTTAATAAACCAAAGACAGATAAGATCCTATCTGGTTTCAGACCACTGTCTCACCAAGAAAGTTTTTGATCATGTGCCCAATTGCAACATTAAAAATCTGACTTTAGGAGGTGATAATACTGTCAGACTCAAGCACACACTGATCTCTGCTACATCCAAATTTGCTGCAGTGCTTTGTGGGTAATCACAGCAAAGGCAACAGACGGTGTACCTGAGAAGCTTCCCAGTAGGGTGTCTGTGTTGTCACCACCATCAAACACTTCCAGGGAGTCCCAGTTGTGCTCCGTTACAAAGCTGATGACCTGGACCTGTAATCAGCCAGGGGAGAGGAGAGGGATGAGATCATAACCCAAACCATCCCATTACAGCCCTGTATCACCCTATTACAGCCTTACACCACCCCATTACAGCCCTTTATCACCCCATTACAACACTAAACCATCCCAGTGCAACCCTGTGTGATCCCACTACAACAATGGGTCATCTTATTACAACCCTGTAACATTTACTGCCCAAATCATCCCACTACAGCCCTGTGCCATGCCATTACAAGCTTAAGCTATTCCAATACAGCCAGAAACATCACATTACAGATTTGCCACAGCTCCAATCTCCTCAGACAGAGGTTTAGCCAGTCTGCATCATCACTGTCTTTGACTGAGTCATGTCAGTGAAGTTATGTCATGAGATGTCTTATGTCTTAAAGGCCCAGATGGTTCAGAGGTCACTGGCAGCTGCGGGGTAAATAAAAACAGCAACATGCAACAGGGGAAAACTCAAAAAAGCGTTTAACAGGAAATAACACTACCTGTGTTGGGGAATAGTCCCTTAAATTTCAGTAAACTTCACCTGCAAGCCATCCTATTATTTTAAGGAGGCACAATTTTTTTTACATTTTTAATATTGGATGAAATTGCATTTGACCATTATCAGGACTGTGCAGAGAGCCCTGCTCGCATGAGGAGCAGTATGAAATGACTTTTTCCTCATTCCCCCGTGCCCCCGGCCTGTCTTGTCCAATCTATCAACAGCGGGACAATGAGTTTCTGTGCAAAGTAGTGTTTGCTTTCTCAGCTCTCAAACAAACTAAATATTGGCTGGTCACAGACTCATGGTCACAGATTCCAGCTGAAGATCTTCATTTCTCAAGCCCTACACAAACATTTTATCTTTTTTTATGCCTTTCCCACAATCCACTGTAAAAATCAATACACTGCTGAGTCCTTGTGTCAAGCCATCTGGCTCAGTTACAGCTTATCACAGAACTGCTTGGTGTTACCATAAATATCTACCCATACACCGCTCAGAGTTGCCCCTCACCATCTCCCTACTTCATTCAGTGTTACCATACACCACCCACCCCTCTCACTGTTACTATACACCACCCACCCCTCTCACTGCTGCTATACACCACCCATCCATTTTGTCACAGATGGAGTCCCACTCACTCACATACATAAATATTTATACATGCACACACACACACACACACACACACACACACACACACACACACACACACACACACACACACGCGCGCTTTCATTTACTCAGTTTCAGTTCAAATGTTTACCTGGATACCTGAACCCTCCGGAACTGAAATCTTCCACACGCAGTTCAGGCTGTTCAGGTATGGTTCCGGAAAACCTGGAGACAAGATGGTTCCAGTCCTCTGGGTCAGATTCCCCCCACATGGCACTGCAAGGGAAAGAGGGAGAGAGAGAGCATCCATCACTGCTGTCAAACATATACACCCACACACACGCACACTGGACAGATGTACACGTCGCGTGTCATACCGACGCAGGTGGGGACGGAGCTGTTCCACTGGGCCAGCGTGTTGGGGACGGTCTCGCACACGATGGCCCGGGAGCCTTGCAGTGCGTACCCCGAGCTGCACTCGAAGCGAACCACAGCGCCCACGGAGAAGTTGTTCCCGATGCGCTTTCCGTTCCGCGGCTCCGGGACAGAGCTGCACTGCGTGGCGCTGGTCCTGGGCACCGCTGCACAGGGCAGAGGGGATGAGGGGAGGCACGTGAAGGGAGGAGGAATAGGACCAAGAGGGAAAGAAAGAGGGAGAGGTGTTAAAGACAGCAGCATGAAAAAACTATACTCCAAAAACATGCTGCATGCACTTTGGGCGTGAGTTTGATCACACGTGGAGACAGCTACACAGTGCAGCAACCACTGGAAGAGGCTGGAGGGAAAAGTAATCTTAAATAATGGTCTTAATGTCTGATCAGGTGATTTACCATTAGCCTCTGTTTGATTTGCAATGCGAATGATTTAGATCAACACAGGATTTAAGGAACCCTAAGAGGAATACTGAGGAACACTAACAACTGAGAGTTCAGTCAGTCATTCAGAGAGGAACACTGACAGCTAATGAAGGCAGCACGTGCTACATTGTAGCAGCCCATGTGTTATTGCACGCTCACGCAGACACAGCCACACACACACACACACACACACACACACACACACACACACACACACACACACACACACACACACATACATATATAGACTTTTGGTTCTTCAGGATCAGTGCACTAAAATGGCAAAGGACTCAACAGCAGACCCAGCTTGTAGTGTTTGCTTATAGTGTGATATGTGCCGAGGCTCAGTGAGAACGTGTAGAGTACTGAGGTGCTTCCTCCAGCTGTTCCCACCTTGGTAGACGAGGTGGAATCCACGTGCAGTCGCCTTCCCTCTGGAGAGGAAGCGCACCAGGATCTGGTGGGAGGTGGCCAGGGGCAGGGCCTCACCTGTGTGAGTGAGCACACGGAGGTCAGAAGAGAGCCAACATCACACAGGAAGAGCCATTCTCAGACAGGAAGAGCCATTATCAGACATTATCATACACTGCACGTACATCTATCTATATGTATATCTACCTTAACTTATAACTTCTTCTATCTATTGAAAAATACTCCTATTACATAACTATAAAACACGGGAGAACATAAAAAGAGGTGACATAAATGTCAGTTTGCCTACTGCAAAGAGCTGTATTGTACTGACACACAGGAATGTGACATCGTTGTCTGAGTCTGTAATAGATAGTTGTGGTGAGAAACCGCAGTCTGTGCATAGTATTCCCACAGGCCCTCAGCCGATGACTCATCACAGGACAGCTGAAAGACCGAATCATACAAAACACAGGCGGCAGAATCGCCCTGTAATCCCTCAATTTCTCAGGTGCGCAATACACGTCTCACCGCATCCGTGCACTACAGCAACCATCTACCATCTCTGCAGACTTTGAGACATTAACACCCCTGATTAATTCAAGAATCTCTGCATATTCACCCCTGTCCTCCACCCCCGTTACTAAGATCCGTCAGTAATCCTTCAGCCTGAGACTGATGGTGCCGCGTGCTTTTCTGACCACCATGCCAGTTATAGAGGAAGCTTCCAAACGCATCATGAAACTCTTGGATGCACACGACACTGCTGTGCCTTGTCAACATCATGCCGAAACGCTATGCTGGCACCGTGCCAAATATGCCAACACCATGCCAACACCATGCCGCGAATAGCACATTCTTGCAGCTTGCACAAGGATGCTGACCCTGCCACACTCTGGCCGTGCAGCTTGATGGATGGTTGTTATTTCAGCACTAGGCATGCTGGGTAGTTGTTATATAACCCTTGATATGTCAGCTAATTGCTATTCAAGGGCAAGGTATGCTAGGTAGTTGCTATTCTAGGGCCAGGCATGCGATGCATTCATTACTCTGGTACAAGACATGCTGGGTTCTTAATATTCCTGGATCAGGAATGTTAGCTAGTTAATATTCCAGCACCGGGCTCAGGAAAAATGTGAATGTGGATTACACTGACTTTACGTTGTTCATTGACATTCCGTGTGGGCGTGTTGGAAGCGTCAGGCGTGTGGGTGTGTCGAGCAAGTTTGACATGTTGGTGTGAGGCTTGTTAGGGGTGTGGGCGTGCGGGGGCGGGATGGGCGTGAGGGGTGTGTGGGCGTTTGGGCATGACAGGTGTGTTGGGAGGCTTACCCGAGTGCGCCCCTGACAGAGAGCTGAGGATTCTGTCATGCTGCGTCGCCCCGTCGTACACCTCCACCACATCGTTCAGGGCCGTCTGGAAGAAGGCGAACTGGCCGAACACCACTGCGGGTTTCACAGAGCGAGGTAACGTCAGGGTTACAGTCACAACACCTGCATCGGCATCCGGACAGCACCAAGATCTGCATCTATACGGGGCATTTTGCTACGATCAGCGGCAGGCAGCACTGAATTCAGATTGCGAGAGATGTTTCTTGTTTTTGTTCCATCCGAGCCCATAATCGCCTAATTGGATCAGTTATTAAACTGAATGTATGCAGCCCAAATGTTGAAATGCTGGAGTGCCTCCAGCACACAGTCACCTGCATTAATTTGGAGGAGTAATGAATCCAATTGTGTGATTAAGGATCACTGAGCACTTGGCAGCGAGAGGAGCGACTCGTCTCATCCTCTCATGCGCAGAACCTTTGTGGACAACCCACAGTAGCTGGAATTCTACCCAGGAGTTCTAACTAGCTGACGGTACTGAGGGGTGATCAGATGACTAGATCCTGACTGGGCATTTGGTCAGGATTCTTTGGCAACACTCTTCCTCTTACACTCTGAGATCTATGACAGCTACTACTGGGTGTGATGTGTAAACACAGTTCCTACAGCACAGCATCCCCATCACTGAGCTAGGGCCTTGAAATCTCATTGGTCAAAAGTAATGATTGTTCCCTTTTTGGTTTACTAATACCAAGTTGAGCAGCAAGCTTGTTTTAGGCCATCTAAGTACTAACAAAGTGTGACACTGCTTAGCTTCAATACAATGAGTGAATACAGGGAGTATTGTCACAGTAGCTGCTGGCAAGATTTCATTTGCGTTTATTATCACATTACATTATTGTCATTTAGCAAACGCTCTTATCCAGAGTGACTTACATGGGTGACAATTTCACATACTATCCATTTACACAGCTGGATATTTACTGAGGCAGTTCTGGGTTACGTACCTTTTCCATTGGTACAGCAGCAGGGTTAGTAGCCCTACTCCTTACCACTATGCTACACTGCCACCCTGTATACAGTATGTGTACAGTGATTACATTTCAATGAAATGGAAGGGAGTATATTTCAACAACAAGGAGACAAACGTAAATCAAAGCCTCTTTCCTCAGTACGATGACACTGATAAATGTGCTTGACCTCCAGGGTTCGCGTGATCTAAAGTTATTTCTAACACCCATCCAGCACAGGGGAAGCTCACTTCTGGTGGTGCCAAAATCATCAGCGTGGAATCGTTCCCCTTTGAGTGCCGTTATTAAAGAGACTCCGACACCGAAACTCAGAGGGGGGGGCACGGGTGTTTCATTTCCGCACCGTAGGAGTCCGGGAGACAAAATTAAACACAGGAACATCTAAAACTGCAGATCAATCCCATAATTTCAGGACTCAGTGGAGACCTCAAATTGCAGAGACATGCCCCACATCTTTCAGATCAGGTCCCCTGCACCCGGCAGCCAATGAGAAACCTCAGGAGCTCAAAGAAACAGGGTAACAGTCAGAGAGTATGAGGGCGAAGTCCCTTTTCTGTTCCCTCATGGGGCCTCTATATCAGAAATCAGCAGCATGCACACTCTAAGGGTCACATTTTAAAGCCAACCCACAGCTACTCTCTAAAATGAAAAATATAAATAAAAAAAAAAAGAACTCAGGGAAAGTATGTGGTTGGACCAGCCACCCTTTTAAGGGCTGCCTTAGTGGTGTGTTCTTTTCATGCCCAACTAAACACTCCCTCTGGGTCTAATTTTCAAATACTTACTGACCTTCTCAAAACTCACCAAACTGAATATTCACCTCTAGTTAGACGTGTGTGTCAAATGACAGTGGGAATAGTGAGGTCTGCATTTTAGAGTAATTTAAAGAGCCGCTTTAGCATGGACCATCAATATTCTGAGTTCATGTTCATTCTGAGTTTCATGAGAAATCATGTAAACACCTTACTTTGATCATTTTAATGCGCTTAAGCTCTTAATCTCAGTAAACACAAAAGCAGTAAGATATGTAGATACTAAGTTCCTTTTCCCATTATTTTAGGACCACTGGAATATATAATCCCACTTCTTGGTTTGTATTAAAACTGTGCATATCTGAGAGAAGAGGAGAAAAAAATATACTCTTTGTTAGCAGCATCACCGATGATCCCCGCTGGTAACTAGCCAGTAGCTATATCTAAAACATTGTTAAAAGCCAACATTTTTTAAAGTGAACAAGAGACCAATTTCGTGCTGCATGTCTTGAAGAAAATGAACATTATGAGATGTGTAAAAATGATGCAGTGTGGTTCTTACAGCTATAGCTAGCTACTTCACCTGAATAAAAATGATATGGGATGGGGAACAGCCAGGCCAATAGCAATGTTACGCTGAGGAAAATGCCTCTTGCGTCTCCTATTTCCGCTCTTTAATCAAATCCTCCACTATTTATATGTGAATGGGTGTACATGGGATATGCCTCTTTGAGCAGAGACATGTAAATGGCTTACTCAAAATAGTGCCTCAATCGTAGTATTGACAATCATCACTTTATTGTCTGCATGTAAACACAGTCAGCGTTAGGACGTGTGAAAGCCTTTCATTCAGATGCAGATCTGTCATGAGGAGCTGTTGCTTGGCTGGGTCTTTTGTCCCCGCTCGCTCACCGTAGTCCTTTGGCACGACCACAGAGTAGAGACAGCTCATGCCGCTGGTGTAGTTACCAGGGTAACCCGGCGATAACACAACGCCCTCCGGCCCAGAGTACTGCCCACCACAAGGTGCTGAAGAAGAAAGGGAGAGGAAGAGAGACAGAGAGAGAGTGAGACAGAGAGAGAGAGGATGAATGAAAACAAACAGCACACATTTCAGTGTTCCCTTATCTTCCCGACGCTCTTCCTTTTTCCTCTTAAATCGAATCAGGAGGGACATTGCTTGTCTGATTCTGCTGCTAACGGAGATGTAGCGGATATGTTTGTGCGGTACCAGCCTAATACTGTCCCCCTGTTCTGGCCTGAGGAGATGGAGATCTGGCCTGGAGCGGAATTTGGCAGGCTACCAGGCACTTACACAAAGACTCTTTTCAAATAATCAGAGCGCAGCAGAATGAAGACCAAAACTCTTCTGAAGTGGGGATAAGGTTGAGCTTCAAATTTCTGACAGCGGCCAGAGCACACCACTGCCACCAGTGAAACACCCCCATGTTCCCTTTGACGTGAACCCACTCCTTACATCATAATTGTCATTTAGCAGAACACTCTTATCCAGAGGGACTTACAAAGGTTACAATTTTTACATGTTATCCATTAATACAGCTGGATATTTCCTGAGGCAATTCTGGCTTAAGTACCTTGCCCAATTGTGCAGCAGCAGTGCCCCAGCGGGGAATTGCAGCAGCAACCTTTCAGTTACAAACCCTGCTCCTTACCACTACGCCGCCTTACCTATGCAGGTGGGTCGCGGTTTGTTCCAGTTCGGCTTCCCGTCCCCTCCCATGATGCAGGTGAGAGTGGCATCTCCGTCGATTACGTAGCCGCTGTTGCAGGAGAAGGTGACCGTGGTGCCGAGCTTCAGGTCAGAGCCGGTGCGCGATCCATTTCTGACCTCGCCGGGCTCGAAGCAGGACTCTCGCGGGATCTCTATAAAGGAGATAAGCACAATATGACAAAGTGCAGTCGTGTGGTAATCCGGGCCCGGGGCCGTAAAAAAAACACTGCTTCGACAGCTCTGATTAGCACTCTGGCTGAAAAACTACTTTTAAAATATCGATCCAAGCGTAGATCTAAAAATATTGATAGAGGCGTATATCTGCTTAACGAGTCTCTTTCTGGTTCAGTATTCTGTATACAGCACGTCTAAACAAAACCCACATGGATGAGAAACAAACAAAAAAGTGAAATTGACCAAAAAACATGGATAATACCTTTTTCCAAATTAAAAAAAAAAACAAATCAAACGATAAACAATAAACAGACAGATTCCCATGCGCACATGCCGGTCAGGTTAAAGGAGCAGAGAGCCTTTGGACTGAGCTAGGTGCAGATGTACTTTCAGCTAATGAGACAGAACAGTGGACCTGCTCGGCTCATTAGCTCAAGGTCAGAGACGTCAAAACCGGCCAGTAATGGAGTGAGTCTGGATCCAGTCATAGCTGTGGGCCCAGCTGATGTTGAGATCTAAACCCCCAGCAGACAGCCTGGTCAGCCGCAGCGTAAACAGCTTCGGGTCACTGGCGGTAAACAGCACTCATCAAGGACCTGACTCAATCCGCAGGTGAACTCATGACCGTCATGCTTTCAATGTTCCGACTGACCTGAGATCTGCTTCCTAACTCACCAAAATACACACAGCCTGCTCAGCAGATGCTGTTCTGCTGCATTAGCCCACCCTGTGCCCTAATACCTGGCGTGCAAGTGTGTGAGTGTGTGTGTGTGTGCACCTGTTTGGGGAGGGAGGAGAGGGTAAGTCAAAAGGTGGTTTGATTATTAAGTATGTTTTTGGGGGACTGCTGTTGCCCCTGAGCAGATGAGGTGGCGTGGACTGTCTGGGTCAGAGGAGCGATTGAATTGGCGGGTGGAACTCAGGTGTGATGTGCAGATGTTCCTGTGTTTTGGTTCAGTGCAGTGTGTGCCAATCGGGCCTGTGGGTTTCAGGACCAGACCTTGCCCCTGACTGGGGCAGCAGAGCTAGAGACTGGAGCTCTCAGATGCCACGGACCTCCACTATCCCACAATACACTGCTACAAGGACAAAACACACACTAGCACATGGTCTCAAACTGCATAAAAACTGTCCTATCAGCAGTTATCATGCTTTAACTTTTAACTTTAACTAGCATATAGGCCCATAGTACACTTTGTTTCAGGAAGGGTTCGGTTGTTCAGGGTTATCTGGGGTTGTCTGGCTGAGTCAAGCATCGAAGAGGAATCTTATAAAAAACAGCCAAAAATACCAGACCTCCTGAATCAACAGATAAAGTGAGAATTAAACATGGCTGCCTGTGCTGTTGCTCTGAAGCTCACTAACAAGACCTGCTCAGCAGGGCCATGAATCGCCACAGTTCCCCTCAGCTCACAGAGCTGAATTAAAGCAGCTGACCTCCTTTACCCTTTACACATGTGGGTGAACAAATTAGCCAAAGCGAAACATTACTCACTCATAATTAAACACACAGTACCACTCCCTCATAGTCATACATAATGTATCGATCCTGCATTACTAAACATATCACTTCCACTAAAACACACCACTCCAGCAAGACATGATATATAACTCCCAAGTTAACACAGCTGCTCTCTTTAAATCAGCCTTCAGTTCATACCTTTGCATCTACTTCAGGTCAATGAACTCAGATTAATGAAGTTCCATGTTCAGGTTAATGAACTCTGTCCCATGTTCTTGGATGATTAAGCTATACTATAGAAGTACTAGGGGAAAAAAAAACGTCCATCCTTACAGTACCCACCAGAGGGGGATGGCAGATAGGGGCAGAGAGAAAGTGAAGACGCATGTTTCTGTAAGTTCCTCCCTCATCATCCACTATAAAAGGATGACATGAGGTCCTCCTGCCAGCAGGGGGCATACCGGTATACTGTAGTATGAAGCCATTGCTGCTGAGGGAGGCGTCACTGCGGAAGGCAAGGAAAAGCATGTTGGAGCTGCTCTCGATCCGGTCTGGGACCTCCGTGCCGTAAAAGCTGCCCAGGAGAGGGCTGAGAGAGTCCGGACCGTCGTAGATGTGCAGGAAGTCATAGCTGGGCTCCAGACTGAACCTGAGAGGGAAAAGAGTGTGCAGAGTCACCATCTACAGACTCCTGCAGACAGACCACGACCACCCCTGGGGAACGGTCACGGTCCACTAACACCTGCAGAAAGCAATCACAGTCCACTAACACCTGCAGAGAGATGTCATAATCCCTATCACCAGAGGACACCAGTCATGGTTCGTGATCATCTGCAGATAAAGCTCAGTCTTCTAACAGTAGCAAAAAGTGTTTTTGGTCTACTAATATTGGAAAAAAAAACTTCCATGGCTCACTAGCGCAAGAGAGGAGTGTTCATAGTCTACTAATACTTATGCAGAACATTTGGGGTTCACTATCATCTTCTGACAACATTCATACTCTATGAACACTACTAACTGTAGGATGTTCGTGGTCAAAAAACACTTGTGAGAAATGTTTAAGGCTTCCAGCCACCTGTACAGACTATTCCTGGTCCATTCACTAATCTCATAGGGGTCTTATTTCTAGAGGGATGAGCATGTATCGAAGAATGCGTTACTGAGGATTAAGACTGACAGCTGAACTGTAGACAGGAGCTGGATTCTGATTAAACCTTGACCAGTCGGTTGATCCAAACAGAGAAGCCAAAAGCAGATTCTCTGTTGTCCTGCAAACAGCCACCGAAGGGCACAGAAGAACACAGATGGAACCCAGGATTCAACGACGCAGCCCCTCCCCCAGCTTAACTTACTGGTTGAAGCTGAGCACGATGACATGGTCAGATGCTACTGTGACAGTCCAGTCACACTCTCGGCCATGAGGGTAGGGATCCGGGTACTCTGGGGACAGGATGAGCCCTCCAGGACCTGTCAGATTACCCCCACACGGTGCTGCAGAGAGGGGAAGCGAGCAGGGACAAACTGAGCAAGCAGCAGGAACCCAACGTTCTTGAGAACTTTGTGAATGTCTCCAAGGGAACATTTATAGTGAGACACTTTTCAAATATTTTTGGATGAACCGTCTACAATGAAGCACTTGATGAATATTTTGGAGAGAGAATATTTCATTTTTGGGTAGAAGGCTGACAGGAAATTTATGAAATTAATGAATGCTTACGGAAGGCATATTTACAGTGAGAAACACTGTAAATGTTTTTAGGGAAAATGTTGATGGTGAAACTGTTTATAAACATCTTTGGAGGAAATATTCATACTGAGGCAAATTGAGTGTTTTAGGAAAGTCAACAGTGGGGAAAACTGACAGTTCTTGGAGGGAACATTTAAAGTGGTGTCTATCTTTCCCTCCTGTCTCTGGAGTCACCTGGACATCCTGGTTTTGGTTCCAGCCGAGCACCCACTGAAATAATTAAACCCCTAATTAAGCAAGATGCCTACCCACAGCAAATAAACCATTGCTAATTATTTTCATTTAGAGGAAACAAACAAATCCTTTCATAAAGCATTGTTGTTTTTTGAGAAATAATTTCTGTCATTTGGCATTTGATAGCGCAGTCAGTCCACAGATGACGCTAATTATCCCCAGGTCTTTGACTGGTGTGAGCTATTGTTATAACAATTCAGGTTAAAATTCACAACTATATTCAGCCTTTAATGCGTCATACACAATACTGTACACCAAAGTTTCAATATTTTGAAAACCTACCCAGGTTATATCAGATTATGTAAGGAGAGCTGAGAATTATTTTAGATTCCTACCCTTGCAGAACCATAAAATTAAATTTGTTAGCTATGTTCAATCCTCAATTTAAATTCTCTTCCGCAGATTCTTCAGATGTTTTCCTCTCAGAGCTTTTGTTGATAAATAGGTCACGCATTCAATTCAGTCCTGGGGAACTCAGGCAGCAGCTTAATATGTTTGAAGATATGTGTGAAAAATTTTGACCAATATCCAGATAATGTGTTTGTGTGTGTGCGCAAATGCAAATTGTGTATGTGTGTGTGTGTGTGTGTGTGTGTGTGTGTGTGTGTGTGTGTCAGTGTGTGTGTCTTTTTTCAAAATGTGTGTGCGATATCTGATTTCTAGTTGCACTTCACATCCTTGAAGGCTGCAAATCTCCTCTCCAAGTGAGCCAGGCTGTGCAGCATACTGACAGCAGTTTTCACTATGATTTTAAAAAGGATGAAAAATGATAATCAATACAGGAAGTGTATGAGTTTACCTTGTTATTTTAGGATAATCTCACTAATGTGTCAGCATTTCTCTGACAATGCACCATCAGACTTACAGATGTTCGTACGTTCGTAGCCTCTGATATATCATGATTTATGTGTTCATTAAAGGGCAGTACAGTGAACCAATCAGGAGCTGGCATGAGAACAAAATGAAGAACAAGAACACATCCAATGAAAGAAGAACCAAAAATTACCAAATGTGAAATAATTTTACAATAAAAATGTAAAAGGGGAAATTGAAGATGCTTACATGAAGAAAAAGCATAAGGCGCTGCAAAAGTCAGGGTTTGGGTGGGTATTTACCTGCACAGGTGGGGGGTCAGGGTTTGGGTGGGTATTTACCTGCACAGGTGGGAAGGTCAGGGTTTTGGTGGGTATTTACTTGCTCAGATGGCAAGGTACAGGTTAGGAGGTCACAGGATGCGTATATATTAGGCTTTGTGTGATTTGTGTGGATGCATGTGTGTGTGTGTGTTTACCTGTGCAGGTGGGAGGGCTAGGTTGCCAGAAGAAGCGGCTATTGATCTCTGTGCAGGTGATCTTGCTTGCCCCCTGCAGGACATATCCGGGATCGCACTGGAAGGTCATGTGGTCACCAGGCTCTCTGCTATCTCCACTACGTGTGCCATTGGTAGGCATGCCCGGATCATTACAGGAAGTGGCAGTAGAGACTATGGGAAAAGAAAAAACACCCACAGAGTAACACAGGAGACCATTCATGGTTTGAAATAATCACACCAGGAAGTGCTCCTTGAGACTTTGAGACTGTTGAGACTTCCTGCTCCAGAGAGCACTTCCTCTTCCTGTTGGCACTTCCTGCTCAAAGCTTCACTCTTTGCTCACATGCTGCAGAGCTCCGCATCAGCACTTACACTCTTTCATTTATTCTACATGGTATCAGTTATGATTAAATACGACATATTTAGTCTGGTGCCTAACTGCACCAGTGAAGGATACAGCCAGAAGCACTTCAGTCTAGCTGCACCAGCGAAATATAGAGCAGATTTCACACTGTGCCAGGGGCAACGCTTTTCATGTCCTCAACTTGGACTTCTGTTGAGCAAATATGCCAATCACAGAAAATATATCCGGCAATCTCCCAGAATGCATTACGGGAAACTGTATGGGATGAGCTACACACAGAGCAATGTGTCCGGAGCTTTCAGAAGTTTCCTCTCTTAAAGAAACCTTTCCAAACAAACAGAGGAGCTGAGCCATTTATTTAGAGTAAAAAAGCCTTTAACCTGCAGTTAACACTTCAAAGTGGTTATCATAATCTAGCGCCTCAGACGCGGATGAAGTAAAGCCTTCTTTCCGGTTCGACTCAGCAGGAAGGAAACGCGAAGGCAACATGATCCTGGATCAGTCTCGCCTGCTTTGAATGCACAGCTGAAGAGGCGTGGAAGGCAAAGACACTGAACTGAGATGAAAAGGAGTGGAATCAAAGCGTGGCGGCGGGGAACGGGGAATGGAGAACAGGCGGAGGGAGTAGCCCTGAGACGTGGCTGTTTCACACGATCACGGCGGACGTAGCAGCGCCATCAGGCGCTGAATGCTGATGCCGTCTGAGCGGAATTGTGATCCACAGGCTAATGTAAAAACAGCAAAGAGCCTGGGAAAGCAAGCCTATCAGACACTGGATTTCAAAAGAGAAAACTGACACCACAAACTGAGAGGTTATAGGTCAGGGATGGTGTATACATGAAAGCTGTTACACTGGGCTGAGGGGGCACTTGAAGTCACTGGCTGAAAGGAATAAACCCAGGAACAATGTTGGCTTCATCTTACAGAACAAAAATACATTGATCATGCCATCTAGGGCATGTCAGATATGCCTACCAAACCCTTTCCTTGAGTTTCATTTTCGAAATCTAAATTTTACCGGGGAATTCACATCTTCGATGCACAAAGGTAATGTCAGCATCTAGCTCACGAAGTGAAGCCGGTACAATTCCCAGCCTCCTCACAGCCTTTGTGCGCTGCCAGAAGGAGGAGGGGCCGTGTCCTTACCGGAGAACTCCAGCACAAAGCCCTGCTTGCTGGTGAAGAAGTCGGTGGTGAAGTGCACGCTGACGATGTTGAAGGTGCTGTGGGCGTCGGGGGGGAGGACGGACCCGCTGAGCTCCCGGAGCAGGACCCCGCCCTCCTGCGGCCCGTCCCAGATCCGCAGCACATCGTGGACCTCCTCCGTGTGGAAGACCAGGAAGTGCAGCCTGCGGTCAGAGAGGGCGAGGCAGAGGCACTCATAGACAGGGGTTCACTCGCCCTACATGGCAGCTCCTGCCATACGAGCACACAAGCGCTTTGTTACTCTTGCCTGAAACATAAAAATGGGCATAATTCTTTTCTATCTTCTCAGGGGAAGTCTTCCTCAGGATTGCTAGACTCAACTTTCAGCTGCAAGTGCCCCTACAGGCAAATACACACTCACACGCACACATCTCTCTCTCTCCCTTTCTTTCTCTCTCTCTCTCTCACACACCCTGCCTCTCCTCAGTATGGTCTCTAGGGGGCTGTAATGCTAGAAGTCATCTTCATCACTTTGTCTCAGTTTCTGCTCTTTCACTCAAATCTCTGAGTCAGTGCCCCTCCACCTCTCCATCCTCTCAGCCCGTGTGTGTGTGTGTGTGTGTGTGTGTGTGTGTGTGTGTGTGTGTGTGTGCACGTTGGTGTGTGTATGTGTGTGCACGTTGGTGTGTGTGTGTGCATGCACGTGTGATTGCATGTGAGTGTGTGTGAGTGTGTTTGTGTGCGTGTGAGAGTGTGTGTGTGTGTGTGTGTGTGTGTGTGTGTGTGTTTGCAGTACATACCCAATTGTGCTGCCAGGCTCTGCCTCAATGGTCCACACACAGTGCAGGTTGTGATCATAAGGTGCTGGGTAACCGGGCGAGAGGATACGCCCTGCGGTCTCCCCCTTAATCTCCCCGCCACACTCCGCTGTGAAAACACAGGCAAGCAGGTGGAGAGAGAGGCGGTCAGACAGACAGACATGCAGACAGAAGGAGGGACGGACAGACAGAATGTCAGTTTTCACGCAAAGCTGGACAGAGAGAAAAGCTGTTTGAATACACTCTTCACTCTACCAGTCCAGGATGCGTCTCACAGTCATCTAACAACTGTGCTTCTGTGTGAAGCAGCTCACGCTCTCTCTAAAAGAATGAGATATGTGTGTCACCACATTTTAACAGAGATGTTTCAGATGTGGCAAAAGTGACACTTCAGCAAGCCACAGTGCAATCCATCTTTTCTCCACTGTCTCAATCCAGTTATGTGCTACAAATCACTCGTCTGTAACTGCTTCTCGGGCAGGAAACCAGACAGCCCTAGTCTCATATTTTTATCGTATTACTCGAAATAAGGAAACATACACACACGTACACGTACACACACACACACACACACACACACACACACACACACACACACACAGACAGACACACACACACACAGACACGGACAGACACGGACAGACAGACACACGCACACACACACACACACACACACAGAAACACACACACACTCTCTTTCTCTCACACACACACACACACACATTGATCCAGAGATGGGGAAACTACTGTATATTGTTTTGACTGTCACAGCTGCTGGACTCCCTGCTTTGACTAACTCACAAATAGCAAGTGCGAGACGGTCGAAAACTGGTTATGCAACCCCTACTGTCATTTATAAATCTCACAACATGACAGACGGAATTTAAAACAGTGATACTGGGATTAAAATAGAACGGTCTAATTAGCTGTGAATGACATGTTTGGTGTTGAAGAGAGGATAAAACGTCCAGAGAAGAGCAGGGTTATAATCACCCGGCATGGTGAGCTCTGACCCCAATTATTTGACTCTCATTGCTTGGGTCCTCCAACGCAGAGAAAGAGTCAGAACAGAAGAATGACAGGAATAGAAAGATGAGGGCAGCCATCTGTTATTATGATGCATCGAGTGTGTACGCGCAAGCCTGAGTGTATGTGTCTGTGTGATGTGTGAGTGAGTGTGCCCACAAGTATGTGTGTGTGTGTGTGTGTGTGTGTGTGTCTGCGTTTGTGTGTACATGTGCACATACGCGAATGTGGGTGTCCACGAGTGCATCCTTCAAACACCCACACAAAAAGGCTGATGAAAAAATGTTGCCAAGCTGCATGTTTCTTCTCAATGATATTTTTTCTGTGTGGGGGGGGGCCTACCAACACACTGAGGGAGGGGGTTGTTCCAGGCACGTCTCTCCCCTCTCAGGCACGTCAGCACCTCGCTGCCCCTCAAAGTGTATCCCGCCTCACAGCTGTACGACACCCTGCTGCCCGCAAAGTGACCCCTGTCCTCTTTCTTGTAGCCGTACTGGGGCACGCCCGGGTCCTCACACTTCAACAGCTCAAAACCTGAGAAAGAGAGAGAGAGAGAGGACGGGGAGAAAGGGATTAGTGACAGTGCTGTTACAGAGACACTCAGTCTTAAAGGATCAAGGGATTAGTGGGTACTGGGTAAGAGAGATACTCACTGTTGAACAACGAGGGGATTAGTGGGTACTGGGTAAGAGAGATACTGTTGAACGAAGAGGGGATTAGTGGGTACTGGGTAAGAGAGAAACCCACTGGTGAAGGACCAGGGGATTAGTGGTGCTGGGCAAGAGAGAGACTCACTGGTGAATGATGAGGGGATTAGTGGTGCTAGGTAAGAATGATACTCACTGGTGAAGTGCAGCTGGAAGCCCTTGCTGGTGTTTTCTGCATCACTGATAAACTCCAGCCACAGGGAACTGGACGTGCTGTTCAGGGTCACGCCCAGCATCTCTCTGCCCGTGAAGACGCCCAGCAGGCGAGCACGGTTATTGCTGCCATCATAGACCTGCAGCACACGCACACACATATACACAGAAAGGAGAAGGTTCACTAAGAGCAGTGCAGGAAATGGCTGTAGTATGAACATACTGTAAATGTCAATGTGAATGTGAGTGTGTGTGTGTGACAGCTCACCTTCAGCAAGTCGCCCTCCTGCAGGTGGAAGTCTCTTGCTCGGAGCTGCACCCCGCGGCCTGGCTGTGTTCTGATGGAGTAGATGCATTCATGGTTGTTGCTGTAATACGCGGGGTAGTTTGGTGACAGCAGGACCCCCTGTCTGCCTGTCACTGAGGACCCACATTCAGCTGCCAAGAGAAGAGGAGCCTTTTACACACACACACACACACACACACACACACACACACACACACACACACACACACACACACACACACACACACACACAGGCATATGCACACAACCATGCACGCATACTCATACGTGCACACACATACACAAAAATTTACATAAACTGCTCCAGAAAACACCTGCACACACATGCACACACACACGCACACACACAAAAACACTCCAAAACAAACATGCAGGCATGCTTGGCCCTGACTCTGAAAACAAATTACAAAGGCAAATGCAACTCCCTGTTTTATCTTCCCAGTAGAGCCTGGTTACACTCACCTATACAGCCTACCTACGTCTGAAAGAACAGAGCTATGCTACACCAACAAGAACAGACCTCTGCTCCACCACTACAAACTGAGCTCTGCTCCACCAATAAAAACAGAGCTCTATTCCAAATTTAAGAGCAAAGCTCTACTCTGCCTTTAAGAAGAGAGTTATGCTCCACCTTTCAGAACAGAGTTTACTGGGCAATCATACATAGGATCATAGATTGGCTCAATGCCCAGGAGAGTAAAGTGGAAGTTGGGGGGGGGGTTTATCCCATGATTTCATCATGCTAGGGTATGAGAGAGATGTGGAAGATTACAAGAACAAGGTAGAAAGAGGAGATAAAAGCAAAACATGTTGCAATGGGTAGAGTGGAAATGATACAGCCTATAAATAAAGCATCAAGACTCAGCGGTGAACACACTATTGTTTTTTTCCCTTCATAGATCATACTGAGGATACTGGAGTGCAGTGCACCAAACTGTGGGACTTCCATATGGATAACAGCATGTGTGTGTTTCTTTAAACACACTCACAATGCACACAATTCACACGAAGTCACATTAAGAGATCAAGATGGCAAGAAACAAAACATTACCCTACAGTCTCTGCTGTGCTCCAGACCCACATATACTCAGCACCAGTGGATTTATGTTGTACTCTCGTCATAACAGAAATACAACATACACTAGAATCTGGATTTTCTCCTCCATCATATATTAATAACCAAACACACGTCACTTCACAGAGGGACTGCACTCATTTATAAACATGCAGTTCATAGGAGTGTATAGGGACATTCTACAGTAATAACATGAAAACAAATCACTGTACCAGCAGCATCGTGGCAAAGCAGCGAGGAGCAGGGATTCTAATGTAAAGGTTGCTGGTTCAAGTCCAACGTGGGCTGGCACAATTGTGCCCTTAGGCAAGGTGCTTTAACCAAGATTTCCTCAGCTGTACAAATGTATAGTCTATAAAAGTGTAGCATGTGAAAACTGTAAGCTATGCAAGTCACTCTAGATAAGAGTGATGGCGCATTAAATGTAATATAAATAGCGTCTCTCTCTGGAATGGCACATGTGCGGCTAAGGTGAGATCAGTGTGCACCAGGCTTCAGGCAAAACACCACATCCAGCTCTATTTTTAATGGGTTTCTTGTTTTCAGGCAGCTGGTTGAATTGCAGCTCGGGGAACAAAAAATGGTTTTGCCCAAATGGGTTTGCCATCTCGATCCAGATGACAAAAAATGCATACTGTTATGCATATGCCTTGAAAAATCTGCATCTATGACAGAATTATGTATTCAATTCATAATTCTTCATTAAACCACAAAATCACCATGGGCAAAAAAAACAGATAAATGTGCATTCTTAATCTCAGGAGGCTGTTATGGAAATCACATTCTTCCATCCCAATGGATTTCAGTACTTATTTATTTAGAAACGGCATGACCTACTTCCAAACAAAAAAATAATTAAATAATTTTTTTTTAAAAACTGAGGACATATGCAGACAACCACGAGCCAGAAATTGCTGGAAAAAATACATTTATGAAACTTAATTTGTTTGCTTCGGCTGGAATGACAGAATCATAAGGTTAACAAATTATTCCTGAGTCTGGAGCTCAGAGCAATTCGGCTGTTTAATACTGTGGACAGATACGGCCTGCGAGATATCCCGGGCTTCACATGGCAGATGCATCAGTACACCACACAGCCTTGGTGTTCCTCCATCTCCAGAACACTCTGGGGCTCACATTACTGCATTGAGATGAGTAAATATCCACACAGTAAACACATACTCAAGCCAGGGAAGTGCACACACGGAGTGTGTTACACACACAGTATTTTACACATGCATAGAGTGTGCACACACACATACACACACACACACACACACACACACACACACACACACAGAACATTGCACACACAGTCTGTTACACACACACACACACACAGTCTGTATTACACACACAGTGTTATGTGCGCTCTTAAATGCTGTTCTCTAAGGAGAGATGCACGGGTAGGGTTCATTTACAGCACAAGTGGTCGTTAAGTGCTGTGGGTCTCCATGCATGCACAGAAATGTTTTCAGATCTTGCATTAATGCCCTTTCACTCATTTTCTGTCTGCATCCTGAAAAAAAAAGAAGACAAACAAAAGGAGGGGGGACAGGCTAGGGTCGAAGGTCAACCAAGCAAAGTGAAAGCACGGGACCACCTACCAACACACCTTGGCAGAGCCGAGCTCCACACCCGCCGCCGCCCCCCCAGGCACGTGACCCGAGACGGTCCCTCCAGCCGGTAACCTGGGAAACAGGAGAAGATGAGGGAGTCCCCCACCCCATACTGCAGGCCCTTACGAGTGCTGAAAGGGGGGACACCGGGATCCTCACAGGGCTCCAGGTCATATTCTGCGGAGAGAGGGAGAGAAGGAGGGAGAGAGAGAGAGGGGGCAGCAACAGAGGGTGGATAAGAGGGAGAGAGAGGGAGAGAGAGAGAGGGCGGGCAGGAAGGACGGAGAGAGACGAGGGAGAGACGGTGGGAGGAAGAGAGGGAGGAAGAGGGGGAGCAAAAGCGAGAAAGAAGTAGAAAGCAAGGGTGGGAAGGAGGGAGAGAGGGTGGTCAGCAGGGAGGGAGACAGGGAGGGAGAGAGACAGAGAAAAGGAGAGAGCAGGGAGAGAGGATGGGGATGGAGGGAGGGGGGGCGATGGGAGAGAGAGGCTCTCAATGGTACATCAAGTATGTGAGTTAACGCTTTGTTTTGACACAGTTGCATGTTACTGTAATTCACACCCACTCACCATACATTCTGAATGCCAAGAGGGGTTGACATTTTTACATGAAACACAACAGACAAAATAAAATGGATCAGACATCGTGATACCGCAAATTAAAAGACCAGAGAGAGTAAATGCTACACTTGACATACTACTGTAATCCCGTGCAAATAAATATCACCGCTCTTCTCTTTGATTGCACCATATTGACTAATTGTCAGAGTCAGGTAAGCCTGTATTCACTAAATGTCACGGTTGCGAGGCATGTTAGAAAAGATTCATTCATTATTCATCTACTCATCCATCTACTCATCCATTCATCAGGCGGCAGGCCCTCGGAGGCAGTGGTCACGTGACTGACCGGAGAAGGTGATGTTGAAGCCCTCGTAGGAGACGGAGAAGTCGGACAGGAAGCGGATCTGGGCGGTGAAGTTCCCGAACAGGCCGGCACTCAGCGGCGGGGGCAGGGAAGAGCCCGTCAGGCTCCACAGGGGCTGGGAGAAGCTGCCGTTCTCCGTCACCAGCAGGTAGTCATGAGGGCTCTCCAGGTGGAACGTGTGAAAGGTGAACTGCACACCTGAGAGAGGGAGGGAGACAGAGAGGAGAAAGAGAGGGAGGGAGGGAGGAAGAGAGAAAGAAGAGGAAGAGAGGGATGGGGAGTAAGAGAGTGTGAGAGAGAGGGAGGGGGGATAATGCAAGAAAGTGAGAGAGGGATGGGGAGAGAGAGAGTGAGGGAAAGAGAGGCAGGCAGAGGGACAGAGATGTAACGGCACAGAGAGAATGTGATGAGCAGAGAGGGGAGGTAATAAGCAGCTAGTTCTGGTCACAGCGGGATGACAGTGAGCTGAATGGACTGGAACTGTAGAGACCTCACAGCAGCAGGGCAGGGGACAGGGGACAGGGGAGCCTCACCTTTCCCGTGAGATGTCTCGATGGTCCAGGTGCAGTTCAGGTTGTGGGGGTAGTAGTCAGGGAACCCTGGGGACAGGATGGTCCCAGAGTTCCGCTGGATATACCCTCCGCACAGAGCTGCAGCAAACAGTCATCAACATGCAGGGCTTTCAATAACTTACAAGGACTGTGTGTCATGCATAGCTATATTTATGCGCTAACACAGCTGTGTGTGTGGTAGTATAGCCATTTGTGCACTGTGACAGCTGTGTGTATGCTAGTAGAGCTGCATGTGTGCTAGCATAGCTGTGTCCTGTATGTGGTACTATAGATGTGTGTGTTTGTGTGTGTGTGTGTGTGTGTGTGTGTGTGTGGAAATACTTTTGCTTAAATTTACTGTTTAAAGTAAGTTGAACTCCATCTGAACTTGAGTTTTAGAGTGGTCTAGGGACAAATGGAAATCAGATCAAAATCAATAATGAATACCCTAATGGGAATGATTTTGAGAGTTTGGAACAGAGGCGGTGCTGGAGCATACCATCGCAGCTGGGGAGGGGCCGACTCCACTGGAAGTTGGGCTCACACTCCAGAGGGGCCTCGTCACTTAAGGAGTACCCCGGCTCACAGCTGAACGTCACCAGGGCCCCCACGTAGAAATCATTCTCATGCCTCTGGCCGTTAACAGGGATCCCTGGGTCTATGCATTGATCAGACTGCAGCTCCACAGCTAGAGAAGCAGGGGAAGATGGACTTCAGCCATGCAGGGCTCTGGATCACAGCCTTTACAAAGACGTAATAAGGCAATGCACCACTCTGGATCACAACCTTAATACAAAGTTAATAAACTAATACACTGCTCTGGATCACAACCGATATAGAGAGTTAATAAAATAATGCACCACTCTGGATCGCAACCTTTATAAGGAGTTAATAAAGCAATGTAATGCTCTGGATCACAACCTCTACAAAGAGGTAATAAGGCAATGCACTGCTCTAGATCACAACCTTTACAAATAGTTAATAAAGCAATGTACTCCTCTGGATTGCAACTTTTATGAAGACTTAATATTTAGAATTAATGTAACTTTTAATCAATTTAATTTCATTTAATTATTTTTAATGGTTATGTCACTCAATGCTATGTATGCCCAATCAACCACAAGAAATTTGTAGTTTGCAAATTTCAAGAAGTACAATGTAGAGCCTAGAGGAAAACAAACCATATTCCAGTGACACAAACCTCCATATTGGTGCAAACAAACATATGAATGGATACCCTGATATGCACATTTTCATGCTCATACATGTCTTCAAAGGCCTGGGTAAATTAGTTTGTCTATATCATTCACTGTAAAGACACTCCAGCACATGTTGTAGTGTAGTGGTACATTAATATTTGACAGCTGATACAGTAAGTACCGTACTATCTGCTGATAAGTAGCCTTTCTCTGCCTGTACATAGTCACTGTAATGATGTAGACACCTGTATATGCAGAGGTGTAGTTAGAGGAAAGTGATGAGACACTTTTTCAATTTAATAGTCACTTTAAATAATTGTCCTCTGTCCCCTGCTACTCTTAATAAGCATTTTCAGTTCAACAGTCACTCTAAAGAAGGATCTTCTATTCTATAATCACACCAAATAAGTATTCTCAGTTCAACAAGCACTCTCAATAACTTCTGGTCTAAAGTCACTTTAAATAACTTCATTTATACATCACTCTAAATAACTGCATTCCGTTCTATCGTCTCCCTCAATATTGGTGTTCTGTTCTATAGTCACTTTATATAAAAGTGACTCTACAGTCGCTCTAATGAAGCACAATGCCAGTGCCGATCTCTCAGAGGTCTGCGTACTTTCGTAACGGATTCGGAAGCCTGTGTCGGAGTGGCTCTTATCAGTGGAGAACAGCAGGTGCAGGACGTTGGAAGTGCTGATCAGGAACTGGGGCACCTGGGTGCCATGGTAACTGCCAATCAGGGGAGAGGAAGGGAGCTGCCCATCCCGGATCTCTAGGACGTCGTAGTTGACCTCTGTTCGAAACCTGTGGGGAAGTCACCACTGTCGGGTCAACACAACATGCACTGGCAGTGGGCCAACAGCTGAAGTCAGCTGGGGGAAAAATGGCTCAGCAGAATATACACACGCACAAATATGAATGCTTGTTCAGTGTGAAATCAGAACATCCAACAACACTGGATCAAAACCAAGGACACTGGGTCATAGATAGGTCATAGATACTCCTGACACTATTAAATTGAACACTAATAACCCTAACCCATATGCAAAAAAATTATGTACAAACAGTAACTTAAAAGCACTATAGCAGAGTATGCAGGAATGAAATGGTAATCCAACACTGCATGCATTTGTTTGTTCTTAGATTACACAGTGTCTTCATGTACATAGTCTTGGGACCAATGATGCTTTGTACATGCTTGTGTTATGTCTGTTTATACTCCAGTGCATGTTCCTCAGAGCAGTTCTGTCCCTTACACATTATTAAAAATCACTGGATAAACCATGCAGGCCAGAGGAGGAGAGGGAGCAACAGGAACAGAGTCAAAATGAAAGCGATTAAATGGAGCAGAAAGCAATGTTTTATTGATGCCAGAGAAAATCAAAGAATAGCAGCCATTCCTACAGTGTTTATTTTTCATGGGGTTTAGACCTGAGAATATGGGGATTCAGAGAAACTGATTCAGCTCAGTATCAAAACCATGGGGGCACTCTGTTTCACTACTGCCCTGTAACAGTGAGCCAGCCTGCCTTTTCCTCCTATTCCAGCTGAACGTGTGTGTGTGTGTATGTGTGTGTGTGTGTGTGTGTGTGTGTGTGTGTGTGTGTGTGTGTGTGTTTTGCGACCCCTGTAGAAAGGCAGCTGAACAAACAGGTGTTACATTAAAAAGTCAATAAATGTTAGTCCCCCTGTATTTGTAAAAGTGCAAATGCATCACAAATGTGGTTAATACTGTTGCATTGAGCTTTAAAACAGAGAGACAGATGGACAGGCATAGGGAATCATATTCTTCAGCCATGGCCTCCTGGGCATTAGCTATAGATACACGGGGACAGAGGAAGACTGACAAGCAGCTGACTCACTTATCAAAGATGATCTTGATGGGGTTCCCGAGTGGACCTAAGATGACCCACTCGCAGTTTAGCGCCTCCTTGTAGAGCTCGGGCCACCCTGGGGAGAGGATGACCCCACTAGAGGCCTTCAAGGTCCCACCACAGGGAGCTGAGGGGGACAAAAAAAAGGGACTCACAATCCTCAAACCACGCCACTACACAATCCACAAACCATCTGACTACTCGCTACAAAATCCACAAACTACACAACACACAATACACTGCACTGCACAAACCACCTGACTACACATCACTGCACAATCCACAAACTGCCTCACTACACAATATACAAGCACACCACACAACACAAACTACATAAACTACACAATCCACAAACTGCCTGACTACAAAAAACCATGTCACTACACAGTCAACAAACTACCTCGCTACACAAACCACCTGACCACACAAACCACATCACTACACTACACAATCCACAAACATCTTCACAACACAATACACAAACCGCGCCACCACGCCAGCCACAGACAACCTCAACACCCAATACAGCAACCCGTGCCACAGCCGCAAACCGCCTGGCTGCACACTCCGCCACGCCGCGCTGAAGTCGCGCTCTCACCCTCGCAGCGCGGCACGCCGCTGTCCCACACCACGCTCCCCTCCTTCAGCACGCAGGAGATGGTGAGGGAGCCCTGCGTCCTCACGAACCCCTCCTCGCACTCGAAGGACACGGAGCTGCCCAGCTGCAGCCTCTCGCCCCTGCGCCGGGCGTTGACCGGCACCCCGGGGTCCGGGCACTCGTTGTGCCGGAATGCTGCGGGGAGAGATGCGAAGGATCACGGGAAAAAAACGGGAGCGAGACACAGGGAAGGAGAGGGGTGGGGGTGTGAGGGGCATGGTAAGGGTACGGAGGGATGGAACAGAGCACATATAACAGATTACATTTATGGTTGCTTACATTACGTATAGTTTTATTTAGTCTTTTTTTTTCCATGAATACCATGACTAGTTTACAGAAAATACATTCAGGAGTATATTGCTAGTACTGCAGCACAAAACATCCAAAAAAAAAAAAAAAGAAATCTGAACAATCACAACATTAGCTGAGTAAACTAGAAAATGTACACTGTTGTTTTTTGTTTGTTTATTCTTGCTTGTTATTTTGGGCACGTTCCTTCACTGATGATCTTGATATTGATTTGTTGGGCTCTGAACATTTTTTTTAAACGATTTCCAAGCTCAAGGAGGCACACGGCACATAGATGGAGAGGCGTGCGGATGCAGACAAGCTGCAGTCTGTATTAGTGTACAGGCATCAACTGGAGAAACTGGGTACAGTGGTCAGGATTAGCATTACTGCTGGTACAGTAGTGGTCAGTGTTGGTGTACTGCCTGGTACAGCAGCAGTCAGCGTTACTGTAGTTCCTAGTAAAGTAGCGATCAGTTTTATTGTACTTTCTGTAGAGGAAGTGGTCTGTGCTGTTTTACTCACTGGTGAAAGTGATGTTGAATCCGCGATCCGTGTTGGTGTGGTCGGTCAGGAACTCCAGCCGGGCCACGTGGGCGCTGGTGGTGATGGGCGAGGGCAGGACGTCGCCCGAGAAGGTGCCCAGGATGGGCGATTCAGCCTTGCTGCCGTCCTTGACGGACAGGAAGTCGAACTGCTTCTCCAGGCTCAGGTCGTTGAAGGCCAGGTTGATGCGGCTCTCCGGGCGGGCGATAATCAGCCAGACGCAGTGCATGCTGTTGCCGTAGTCCTGGGGGTAGTTGGGCGAGAGGAGCACGCCCGACGGGGTGGTGAAGTTGAAGAAGCAGGAAACTGTGGGAACAGAGGGAGGTAAGTTTGAAGGGAGGAAAATAACTAAACCTGGAGAAACAGAACAGAAACAGGAGGAGAAAGGTCTCGCCACTCCAGCGACAAATTTAAGCAAGAGGTTAGTACTTTCGCTTTTTTGGTACTTCTAATCCTTTCACAACACTAATTTTAGGGACTGCAAAAGTCTTGACTTAAGTCGATTTAAGACAGTAGCAACCACTTTAATAAATTCCCTAAATGCTAGGACAAAGCACAGTTATGTTGAATCTAGGTATAAATGTACTTGCTTTATAAACAGCACAGGAGTGACAATGACCTGACAATGACAACAGAAGATCACAGCAAAGCTTCTGAAATCTCCACTAAGAGATCAGAGCTCAGCTGTGATCTCCCAATCTCTTCCGCTCAACGCTAATTGAAAAGGCTGTGCACCTCAAGCCCAGGATAATGTGTTCAGAACCGCCGCACTGACCCGGGGAAAAGGCTGTTGAGCTGGCAGACAACAGGCCAAACTTTTCTCGAATGACTGTGGCCACAGGCTTTTCTGGAGAGCAGTCAGCAATGGACTTGAGGGAGAAATCGATAAATTGCATTGGTGCGTGTTGTCATGACAGCGGCAGGGGTAACACGGTTCCGTGAGTCAGGTGAACGCTCAGTGGGTGTTTCATTGGTTCCGGCCAGATTGTCACCTCAAACAAGCCAGCAACTATGTCATAGCATTTTCACTTCATCAAAAGTGTCTTTTATTTGATCTATGTACCTGGGCTACCTCACACTGTAAGAAAAACACCACCAAATCCAAAGTAACTGACTACAAGAGTAATTATCAAAGAGCTCCAGAGTGTAGTGATCTTAGTCTGAACTGAACTGAATTCCCCACAGTGTTATCCCAGTTTAATATCTGGGGTTAATATTTAATCTCTTACTCCGTTCAATAGATATTACCAGATCATAAAGATGCAAAACTACAGTGCCTAACTATGGACTTGTTTGAGCTCTGGCTTCGATTTTCTCCTAAACGACTGTCTTTGAGTAAATTGCTTTATTAAAGCTCCACTCCACAAGCTTACACTCTCAAGTGTGCTAGGGCCCAATAATATGGATCATGCCAATTATACTTGTATGATTACCCATAAGCCTTTTCACTGGAATTCTGGGAGGCAGAACAACAGGTTTCCAATATATCCTGCTACATAAGGAAGCAAATAAGGGAAAAAAAACTTGGGCCGCTGCAGGTTAGAGCCTCCCACATTATTATTGAAATGACAGAGAAGTTCCCATGAAAAATGTCCAATAAAATCAGGGAATTGTGAAGTTGAACTCTGACACTGGCTCCTACAGTCATGCTCACTGAACAAAGAACTATATTTGGATCGGTTTTGCTCTGGTGGTGGATAAAAAGATGAACACACATGTCAAATCAGCCAGTGGTATCATGATTCAGTGGAAGGCAGCTAGAGACCAGGGAAAGAGAAGAGAAATATTTAAACATTAACTATTTTAATTACTTAAAAAACCATTTGATACTTTTAGATGTCTAGATGAAGACGGCGGAAATCTCCACAGATTGCTTCTTTTACATCTCCCTACATCTACTTCTATGCTGACAACTCAGCTGGTTAACTAGAATTAAATACATCATTACCTACTTTTTTTTTACAAAACACATACAGGACAAAACTGCTTCAAGAATCTGGAAGCCCCACCATTTAGAAAAATTATCCAAATGATGAGAAAATGAATAACGTGTTTGAGGATTGGAGGAGAGAGATGCCACTTACAGACACAGCTGGGCTTCTTGGCTGACCATTGATTGTTCTTCTGACAAGTGATGTTCCTCTTCCCAACCAGCTCGAAGGCAGGCAGACATTCAAAGTACAGCTTGTCCCCGTGCTGAAAGCTTGACCCTTCCCGCTTGCCATAGGCTGGAATCCCTGGGTCTCCACAGCTCCCCTGGTCAATCTCTGAAGGGCAAAGACACGGATGAGCTGTATGAACTATCTCTGGCTGACTGGGAAATAGGAACATAACACTGTAGGGCCCAATGCATCACATATATTTATTTTTGATGAATATCAGAATATATCCTGTATGTCTTTCACCTAAAGATGGACCCCTAAAGAATGCTCTTCCAGAAGGAACTGGGGAGTAGATAAAGGGGGTGCAAATCCAAAGGTGTGGCTGGGAAAGTGCTCCTCCTCACTGTAATAAAAGCTATTAGTTGCTAAACAGATTTTGATTCAAGTACAGAAGATATGAGGCTAGTGGCACTTCAGACTTTTGACTTAACTGTCTGGGAGAAAGTAGCCTAAATTGCCTGGGAGGAAGTGGATTAAGTTGGCTGGGAGGAAGTGGACTAAGCTGGCTGGGAGGATTGTGTCAATGCAGGACAAAAACTCTCTCAGACAGCATCTCAGGATTCAGCTTCTATCCCAAATCTCTGCGTGTCTTGGGACAGACGTGTCTTTGCCTGTTCAGGCTCAGTAATGAAACAGTGTGATCTGTGAAGGAGGAGACCGACTGAGTCTCCAGCAAGATCAGTGACTCACTGCAGATAGATTGGGGCCCACACTGATGCAATCACAGGAACCTTCAAATTGCCCCAATGGCAAGAGCTGATGCCAGTGAACCCAATTAGAAAGGAATATTCAGAAGTTATGAAGCTCTCAATGTCTTCTTACCATCTAAGAAAACACTGCTCTTTGACACCTGACTGAACAGAGAGAGGGAAATAAAAAAAGAACTTTCTAAAGGTTTTTCCTCTTGTTATGGACTATGTTATGATATGAACTAAACCATTAAGAAGGTCTAGGTTCGTTAACATTGCGCCGAGGGAGATGCAGGGCAGCTGAACCGATCGCAGGAATGACATTTTGCTCACACCCTCCATACCCTCCCCTCGCCACACTGATCAAACCGCTAAGATTCCACCAACCGTTCACCGCCTCGTCCACCACTTATTGTGCTGGGTGAGTCATGGCCATTAGAAAGCCAGCAGGGCAGGACACTGTGAGGCGAACACCATGCCCATTTCGCCTCTCAGTGCTGTGCTGCAAATAAAACACTATCCATCACCATGACCTCCACCCCCTCTCAGCCGGTGGCCCTCGACTCTCATACGGAAGCAGCCCTTTCCTGTGTCTCAGGCCCTGACGAAAGAGCTGCCACCTGCTACCCACAATCCTCTCTGCTCCCTGCCTCATGCTTGTGTGTTTCCCAACAGAGTCAATAGGCCCAGCTAATGAATAAACAATCCGGATGAATAAATAAACAGCTGTACTGGCAAATTTGCTTTCCGCAAATCTTCAGCTCACAGACCTCAGCGATGCGCTCTGGGTTTACTAAGTCCACTGTCCATCAGATGGGGTGCAGAGGCTAGAGGCGGAGCAGGCCAATTACTGTTGCACATCTTACAGGTGCTTGTATGTGTGTGAGCACACAGGTGTGTGTGCATGTGTGTGTGTGTGTGTGTGTGTGTGTGCATGCACGTGCGTGTGTCCTGCATGACAAATATGATTGGACTGATTTCATGATAGTCTCCTATGTGAAATGAACAGGCACGTCCCTCAAAATGTTGCCTTTGAAATCTTCAGAATGTGGAGGACATTAACAACAATGAAATCTAACCAACAAGGATTTAGGTAATGAAAATACGGCTTTGAATCACTATCAGGGGAGCAATATCTACACTTCTTGACTCATCTATAAAGGCTGTCTATCCGAACTGAAAAGAGACTAATTATGTTTTGAGTACCCTGCTTCATTTCCAAAGATATAATGAAGACTAATGTAAAATCACAGGTCTCAGTTTCGTCTTTAAGAGATGGAGGAAGGAAATGCATCTCTGACTGGACTGACTGCACCTCACTGAGGAGAAATCAATATTTTCCATTATTGTTTCCATTTGCTTTTGAAATTAGATGAGGGAAGACAGGTTTGTAAACGGTTCCTCTGTTACAGAATAGAAAATCCCAGATTTAATGGAAAGTTAGGTGCACCAGGAGAAAAAACACCTGTACACAGGTGCACTTTCCACTGTTACTACCACGGTCAGCAACCAGTGGCAGGCACACAAGGGGACAAGCTAGAAAGAGCATTCAGCCTGTCAAGGTCCAATAGTATAAGCCTTGACTTTCTCACAAATACAACACAAATTATGCACAACAAAAACAATAATGGTTAGCAAATAAGCCATGAAACCACTGCTGCTAACCTGAATAGTGAAGGTGAATGTGTTTTTTTTCCTTTTTTTCACAGACATTATTCATGAAATCAAGACAAAGAAATCAAACAGATATTCTGCCTGGTCTGTCTGGTCTGCATCCATAAAAAATGCATCTCTGTACCTTCATAGGACACCTTGAACCCCAGGGATCCACTGGTGTCATCAGTCCTGAAGTTGAGCCACATCTGGTGGCTAGTGCTGACCACCAGGTCCGGTGTGGTGGTACCAGACAGCCTGCAACAGAACCAAAGGGCATGAGCTCCCTGTGCGAGACAGGAGTGAGACAGCATGGCACTCATCCCTGACACTGTCTAAGCCTATGCAACACCATCTTTCACACGGATGGAGCCATTACATCAAACTGATTACAGTCTTAAGAGCTAGGATCAAAAAACGGAAGCACAGGTTCATCTATAAAGTGTAAGATAAGAAGAACTACGTCAAACAGTAATGAGCAGCTTGACAACTGCACCAGGGCATCAGTGCAAAGCTGGAGAATGAAGGCTGAACACTAGAAACACAAAGACTGAAAGCATGCCTTTCTACTATGCATTTCTCCTGCACTCCTCTATTGGGATATTGCATCACATCATATAACACTCATTAGCCAACATAATATTCATTCTGAAAAACATATCCACAAAAGCAAGAGAAAAACAGAGAGAGAGAGATACTAAGGTTAACACTCACACGTGAAATATAGTCTTCTGGTCTCCGACTGATGCTCCATCACCGACGGTCAGGGTGTCATAGCCACGTTCCAAGTCAAAGTCCTCAAACGTCAGCTTGATCACCTGGAGAAAGACCGGGGTGGGGGGGCACACAAGACCGGTTACACAAGAGATGGGTGCTGCATGATATACTGGGGTTACACACATGAAAGTAGTGCGTGAGAGTGGTGCTACACACGTGTCCTCAGTGAGATAGAATGGCATCACACACATCACGCTGATATGGGGGACCGGTGCATGTACTTCTCCGAAGTCATTTCAGATGGGACCGGCTTTCCTGTGCCAATACACCCATTTTAAAATGTTTAATTGATGATATTTTATTAGGTGGCTTGTGTTTTGGAGTCCTGTGTATCAAAGACCACCATATGTTCACATCTGAAGAGTGTTCATCAATAATTGATCCAAAGCCAGCAGACACTTGTAGCTTCCATCAAGGCAGGTGGATTTCTAGTGGAGTGGAGTTTCAGTGCTGGCAGGTTTTGAAATCGATGACAATCAATGCACTATTAAATATACTGCATTCTGCAAGGCTTGCACTTACACACTGGCAAAAGTTTTGGCACTTTTTTACAAAATCCCATCTCAGTTTTAGAAATGCTTACATCAAGAGTGAAGGCTTGCAGTGACACTGTAAAATAGTTTCCAGTTAGGAGTTGTGGCCCATTGGTTAGTAAATCTGACATACACCGCAAGACTCCTTCCTGCCTTTGTTAAGCTCATTTCAGTGAAACAGGAGCTCAGAATGCAAAGGAGCCTTGACTCAGAATCATTTTCACACATCATTCTACAGGGCAGAGGGGAAACGATTTCATTTCCCCCCCGAAAACTTCAGTCAGCTAAAAAGAAAAATACACACAAACGCACACACACACACAAAACATTATATATATATATATATAGTCAGAAAGAGAGAGAAAACAAATGATTTCTTGTCACACCTCAAATTGGTTGTTACATTCCAGCATGTTTGTTGTTGCTTATATAAATGCAAATCCCACCTTGTCCAATGGTAAACAGACAGTGTGATGGGGGGGGTCTGCATTTCAGTTTATATCATGTCAAAAGTGGGGCTTCCTATAAGGAGCACAGGCACTGATGAAAACAGGTTCTAATGTTTCCGGGGATGTTTCCAAGTATGCTGAGCAATGAGGTCTCAGAGCTAATCTCACTTCTCATCTTGTGTATGATGTGTGTTGGTTTCATGTTTAGAATGCAAGGGGACGTGCTGCTACCAAAACAACACATTGTCTTCCAATCCTAGCGCTCACCAGACTAGAAATAGTCACACCCCGTTGCCCTGACTGACAGGAATTACCCCATGAGAATGAAGCATTGTGCGAAATCAAGCCCTCCACTGCAGGCAGGTAGGAACATTTCTCCACAAGGATCCCTTCACGTGCCATTCCAACAGTGTGTCGTTTCAACCTGCCACGTTTTAAACTGCGCTAATTTAGAAGGCTTGCTTTTTTTTAGTTTGAAGATCACACGTGTGGCTGAGCGCCGTCAGTACGAGAGAGCTGCTTTGTAATTAAAAGTGGACCACTCAATCAGCAGATTAATCAACTAATGGCAAAAACATGTTTTTTATGCAGAGTCTGGAGTGAGTCCACGATCAAGAAACGCAAAGCTTGTCCTCTCGGCATTCAGGGAAAGAGCTCTCTCTCGCTTTCTGCCTTTCTCTTTTTTCTTTATACTCCTTTCTTTCTTTCTTTGGCTCCCTCCATTCTTATTCTCCTCTCCTTTCTCTATTTTCTCCCGTACAGTACAGTACACGGTCCTCTATATATTACTTTTTCGTCATTCCTTATAAATGCGCAGGTGTGGATTCCCTGCTGGCATTGGGAATGCTTTAGATAAACACCCAACTGCACAATAAACAGTAAAGGGAGAGCTAAAAACATCAAACCCCATTCATCATAATCGCATTTATCTAAAGGCCAGTATTGTCCCATGTGACATCAGCCTTTAAAACATTCACAGAACTGCCACCAAGCTGTGCTTAGGCCAATCGCCCAACACATGCTTCACACTTTCATTTGAAAAGCAAGACTAGGCAAGCTTGAAATGTTTTCGCTGCTGACAAAACTACTTATTCTGTCTTAAACTCAGAATGTGCACATAATCTCAATGTCTCATGTATTACACTTACAATATGCTTTGTTGGAAATGAAAAACATGATCGTAAGCAAGAGCACTTTCCGAAATTTGTTATTCAATATTAAGGACAAACAGCAATGCGGTCAGATTGAATCTGGGTCATAAACGCTCCTCATTCAATCTGTGAGAACATCATAAAAATCAAAGAGAGCAGCAGAAAAACAGCAGTAAAACATGGAAATGAAAGCCTCTAAGGCTGACACAATGAACTCGGTGAACGCGATTCACGGGCTGTAAGTAACAAGCTTTGTATTCACTCTCTTAAGTAAGTATGACTTTCAAACGGTTCATAGGTGGGTAATAAACAGGCAATGAGACTTCCACTTCGATCGCTGGCATACCACTTTTGCCTGGAAGTAACTTAATGGCACTTTACTATAAACATCAACATTAGAACCTGACATTAATTCAGAATACCAGATCTGAATTAGTAAGAGGTACATTCCTAAAACAATGATTCCTGCATAATTTCACACTAAAATTGCTAATAAAAAGTTCATTAGCCATTTGCCACCTGCTCAGTATATGTTTGCCAACAACTTTAAAAATTATCTCAGAGGCATAATCACAACCACAGTGTCTGAAACCCCGCCCTTTGACCGCGGGACAAGGTGGATTATCCTGCTCATATCCATCTGTCCCGTGCCTCTGCCGGCATGTAAGCACAGCGCTGAGTACCACGCATCACATCCTGTCTGATGTTTCAATAAAGGCCGTGTTGCTCCGGCGCCTCCGCTCAAGGACAGCAGTGTGAGCGGAGAGCGTAGGAAAAAATCACCGTGGAAACGGACATGTTCGGTTCTCATCGCCGCGGCGGAGTGTTCGCGAGAAACGTGAAGTGGGGGTGCACCCCTCACACAAGGGGACCCCCGGCATAGACAGGGAGATGGATTTGCGGAGCTGTTTCTTCGAAAGCCCGTGAGAGGGAATTTGGCAAGCGGGCGCCGTCGCAAGCTTGAATCGGGATACGAAGCCATTTATTTTGCGCAGGCAAGGGCTGTGACTCCTGTGATATCCATTTATTACGTTTATCATTCCTCTCTCTCTCTCTGTCTCTCTCCCTCCCTCTCTCCCTCTCTCTCTCCCCCCCTTCTCTCACTCTCTCTCCTCTCTCTCTCTCTCTGTCTCTCTCACTCTCCCTCCCTCTCTCTCTCCCTCCCTTCTCTCACTCTCTCTCCTCTCTCTCTCTCTCTCTCTCTCTCTCCCTCTCTCTCCCCCCTTGCCTTCTCTCTCTTGCTCTCTCTCTCTCTCTCGGTTCCTCTCTCTGTCTGTCTCTCTCCCCCTGTCTCCTTCTCTCTCTCTCTCTCTCTCTCTCTCTCTCTCTCCATCTCTCCACCCACAGCAGCGAGGGAGGATTCCACATTGAAAACAGTAACACATGCACACTTCCTGCCAAAGTCACACTTCGCCGCCCACTCTCTCCCACCATCCTGTGATTTAATCCACTTTTGCAGTTTCATATTCAGATTTAATTTAATGGACCCGACTGACTGCACAATGGCTGTTTCAGGGGAGCTTCTGCCTTTTAAGCAGGGCAGGCATGTTTATGAGTGCACACTAAGGCAAAGCTACATCAAGGCTCTGCGAGCCGTTCACCTTGAAGGGGTCCACCGCCGTGATGACCCAGGTGCAGTTGGCATTGTTGTCGTACTGGATGGGATAGTTGGGGGAAGTGATGATCCCGCTGGGTCCGCGGAGCTGTCCGCCACACATGGGTGCTGAAAGAGAGAGACTGGCATCAGAGCCCACCGATGGGACAAGCACACACTGCGTTCAGACAGAGCTGTCCACCAATAACAAGCACTGAACCATCAAGATCAACAGGGAGTAATTCATAAGCCTATCAGAGCTGCTCAAACTCTCCCTGACTGCTAGAGCTATCCATTGAGCAGTCCCTCCCAAAAAGATTCTGAACATAAGAGACAGCAGAGAAGATGCTTGACATCTCAACAGCTCCTGGATTGCCCATTCAGTCACAACAACAGCGCGAAGGCCCCTATTCTAGAAGCATGACTTTCGGCTACAATGTAAATTTTCATGCCTTTTATGCATCAAAAAAGGCTGTTTGCAATGTACCAGGGTCTATCAAGGCCCAAGAGCTAAATCTGCTTTTTCACCCCACGGTGCATGAAGGCAAGAGTCTTAAAAGCATGCCTAGGACTACACCTTTCCTTGGCAGCCAGGGGCAGGATGGGGGGAGGGGGAGGAGGAGGGGGAGGGGTTGCTGAGTAGCTCTGCAGTGAACGAGAAACCTTTTTTCCCCACCTCTTTTTTCATGTAAATCTACTTCCCACTGAAACTGAAGAACTTAATCCCATCATCAGAGTGTGTGACTTTAATCAGGCAGAGAGTCGAGATTATTCAGCCTGTTCCATCAGAAGAACAAAGGGAGATTACCAGGAAACGGTCATTCATTCTCAGCCACTTTCTTCAGACAAATACAACATCTCTTGAAATCGCACCCAATCTCCAAAATTGCCTTGGTGACCACAGACCCTTCTGCCCTCTACTTATCTGTCATATCTTGGTTCTGGGACGGGACAGATGGGCCAAAAAAAAAGGGAGATCAAGATGCTCGCCGCTCCAAAACCTGATTACCCATTCACCGGAGAGGCAGTGCTAATCTCATACAGAATGATAGTCAGTCTGATACCCATCTCAGGACCAGACCACTTAAAGCATATTACAGAGGGAGGAGATTCAGAGAGCTGATGGATTGAAGTCAGGAGTTAAGCAGTTTACACACACAGTGCAAATGTGTTTGTGTGTGTGTGTGTGTGTGTGTGTGTGTGTGTGTGTGTGTGTGTGTGTGTGAGTAAATAACATAAAAATATTATCAAAAAATTCAAGTCTTGAATTTTTATCTGTAAGCTTAATACTCCATGCAGATAAGAGTCGTGTTAAAGTCCCTCCAAATCAATGGGAAAACTTCTACTCTTGTAACCCTGGCCTGAGAGCACCCGTCTTCCTTTTAAATCTCCATGATGGATGACTGCATAATTCATGGTGACTAATTGTAAGACGCTGATCAACATTGTTATATCAATAATTCACAACTTAACATATTTCCCATTGAACTTCACGATTAATGGAGAGCTTCTAAGTTACAGCTGGGCATTTTGTTTTGTAAAATCGATAAAAGAGCACAATAATTCTGCTCCACTGAGAGAAATGGACTGGCTTGCTCAGACACCATGTTTTAGGGTGACCTGCAGCCCCCCACCCCTGCCCACCGAGAATGGCTCAGGAGCTCTAGCCAACCAAAGCCTTGATGAGACACAAACAAGAGGGGGGTGGGGGGCTAAATAAATCCTCTATCTAGAGAGGAATATGAGTGCCAATGTAGAGACAGCCATTCCATTAGTTACAGTTCCCAGCATGCACTGCAGAACACACAGGGTCTGACTGAGCAGCACAATCACCTTCTACAGCGTACCCCAACAATACCAAAACCCCATCACCCAATCACTGCCACACAATCATTGCCAAACCAAAGCCATCTCCAGAATCTGGGCCTTCCAGGTTATTACCAGCAGAAGCGTGTAATATGTAATCAATACACAAAACTCAGTGCTGCTCCCATCTATAGCTGGAGTCTGATAAAGGCATTTCTGTGGCTTCCTGCAGTGACGGAGGGAATGGACCCCCACGTGTCGAGCTGTTCCCCGCTCATGTGGAGCTCCGGGGCTCTGGTGCTGCAATTTATGATGGCTCAGCTCAGTGTTAATTCTCCTGCTCCTGTCCCTATCCTGGCTCAACCCCCACCCCCTCCAATACCCCCCCACCACATTGATTGCAGCCATGAACTCATCTCTGAAAAGGTAATCAAAATAATAGCACTGCTCTGATAGCAGAAGAGAGGAGGCAAGGGGGAGAGTGGAGCCAACCATTCAGTCGGGTAGAGAGACAGATAGACAGGTAGAAAGAGAGACAGATAGACAGAGAGGTAGACAAAGAGGTAGACAGATGGGTAGGTAGACAGACAGTCAGGTCAAACAAGACAAACGAGTCATACTGCATAAGAGAAAAGACAGACAGCAGAAAGAAACAAAGACTGCCAGGAAGACAGTAAGAAACAGAGACTGCTACGTAAGGCAGGTAGACAGAGACAGACACAAAGGTTAACAGGAAGCTCCTTTGACCTCTGCAGACTGGCCGGTCATCACTCCAGCCCACGTAGCTCTCCGTCACTCGAAGGCAGGTGATGCTCTTGGAGCCCTGCAGTTCATAGCCCTCGTCACAAGAGAAGTGCACTGACGAACCTCTCCTGTGGGGGGGACCGAAAAGCATCAGGAGGGCTCTGTGCACACAGCTCACACAATACATGCAGGTGCCCGCACACACTCACACACACACACACACACCCCCTCACTTGCACATAAGCACAAACATACGCAAACATGTTCAACTATAGGCATGCACACACGTGCACGCAATGCATGAACGCACACGCACACAAACCCCATGTGTACGGAAGGCAGAAACACGAATTCCAGCACAGCAGAGGCATTTGCATATGTCCTGAGTTGAACTACAGCCCTGAAAAGTGGTGTGAGGAGTGCGGTGATGTTTGCCCAGATGTCACAGATGATTCATGGTCCCTGCAGTCTCCCACCTCTGTTACCACGGTTTCAAACACACCTTCTACGGGCCACGCAAGTGCAAACGCCCCACAGACGCTTTTTATTGCACGCCATCTGTCTTCCGTGCCACCATCCCCCTGGTAGAGGAGTGCCTCTGGACCAGACACGGTGTCATTAGTCTGAGCCGAGATGCCACGAGAATCGTCCATCGGCCTGGCCGAGGACCCCCGTCTGGCAGCTCCGCTCCTTCCCCGGAGATGAAAAACAAACGGCTCTCTGCTGAAAGCGTGTGGCGGACTGCGGATCGCCTCTGCCTGCCTCGGCTCCTTCAGGTGGAGCGCGAACAGGTGGAGCCGCGTTCGAGCACGCGGCAGGCTTCGGCGATCTGAGCCAGGCCGAGCGCGGCGGGTCTCACCTGAAGTCCGAGCCCTTCCTCTTCCCTCGCTCGGGGATCCCCGGGTCTGGACACAGGTTACGCCCCTGAGCCACGCCCATCTGTGACACTGCGAGGCGGACACAGGGGAGGGACAGGCAAAAGAGAGAGGGAGAGGTACGGAGAGGGGCAGAGAGGGAGAGAGAGGGGTAAGGATGGAAGGGTGTGCAGGGTTGAGTGAGGGAGGGAGACAGGACATGAGGGAAGAAGAAAAAGAAAGGATGAGTGTGGAAGAGAAGAGAGTGACTGAGAGAAGGGCGCAGTGGCTCAGAAACAGCAACTCCTTATTACTGCCCCCAAACAACCCCTCCACCCCCCAGCTTATGCATTAAAGTGGTGCTCGCTCTTAAACCACATTTAACATTAAAGCTAAATACGGGTCTCATGGTCCAGACCTGTGACCGCAAATGGTCTAGACACTTTAAGGGAGAGAAGAGGTGACAGTGCTTTAGACGGTTGGACGGCGGCCCTGCCAGAGGTCGAGCAAGCTCTGACAGCTCTCTGGAAACGCTGTATGAATATGGATTCTCATGCACATTAATACTAGACAAATGGGTAAGCTTGTCAGCCGTTAGCAGCTCCATTCTGGAAGCAGGAGGATTTGGCACAAGGGTCTGCGACGAGGCCCAATTCCTGCCGCTGTCTCCTGAGAAAATGTGACATTTTCTCACAGTGATGTAAGCTCAGAGAAATATTCGGGACAAAATACTACATCTGAAGAATAACCTAAACCTTTCTAAAGAGCTCCTGCTATGCACATAGCGCTGTGGTCCCCTTATGCCCAATTACCAGCTACACTCTCCTTGTTCACCTCCGCGACCCTGTCTGTTCTTGCTGAATGGAGGGGCTGTACTTGGCCACTGATGACTGTATTTAGTAATCTGATTAGGTAAATTAGACTTGATTGGTCTCTCTCTCTCTCTCTGATCTCCCCAAGAAGACACAAAGATGATATATTTAGTTCAGTACCCACCAGGAGTATTTAATCTTCCGATAAACCTTTTTTATTTCTGAAGAGTCTTCAAATGAAAGCAAACAACAGATCAGAACAACCTCGGCCGCATCAAGCCTGCCTCTCAGTCTCTCTGGAACTCTACCGTGTGTGCTGCATGCGGTGTTTCTGAGACAGCAGTGTGTAATGTGCTTCTCTTCAAAACGAAACAGAGAGTTCACTGGCATACACACAGGTGTGTAATGTATTTATTTCATAAGAGGCAGCAAGCTTACTAACTTACACAAAGCTGTGTGTAATGTGTTTGTTTCATAAGCGACAGAGAGCTCACTAACTTACATAAAGCTGCGTGTAATATGTTTGTTTCATAAGAGGTGGAGTGCTTGGTTGACTCACACACAGAGATCTTCTGTTGGTTGTCTTTACTGGGCAGCATCTTCACTCCTCTTGACTTCTGCTCATTCATTTTCTTCACTGCAAAGGAAAAGAAAACAAACAGTCATGCTACTGACAATTCAAAAGGAATCAACACAAACCAGTGGACTATGTATGTGTGAATGTGTGTGTTGTGTGTGTGTGTGTGTGTGTGTGTCTTCACTACCACACACTGGGCTGTTCTTACTAAGGCAGGAGTTTGTGTTTGCGTTAAATTCCCCTGATAAAAGCAGATTGGCAGAGAGGAAAGCTTTTTCAGGCTTCCCCAAGAGATTACTGCCAATGTCACTGCAGTAACCCGAACGTGGCATATTTAAACACACTCTACATTGTTCACCCTCACCTTTTGACTGTGTGTTTGGGTAAGGCACACAGTTTACTCAGAAACTTGGCTGAGGCGTTATTTAAACACACTCTGCCCACGGCAGGTGGGGGCCTGGCTCCAGGTATATGTTTCCCTTTTGTCTCAGCGGATGGAGTCTAAGAAACCAATAAAACAGACAAACGTGTAGCGATCCCTGAGAGAGAAGAGGAGACCGGCGAGGAGAGAATCACTTACAGCTAAAAGAAGGATTTGTATTGAAATACATGTGCAGCCTTCGCGTGTATTCCCAGGGTTGCGTCAAAAGAACAAAGCTGCGCGAACGGAAGACTGAGACCATCATGACAGGAGAAGCTGCTCGCGAACCATTCCCATCATGTTAAGTGTACAGGTGGTTATAAAACTGCGAACACTGGAACGTTTACTTTGAAGCAGATTTATTCATTGTTTCCTAATGTAATTTTGATTGATTGACTCACTGACGGACTGACTGACTGACTGACTGATTGATTGATTGATTGATTGATTGATTGAATTCCCCTAATGATACACTACTGGTATATGACCTGTGGGACCCAGATGGCCAGGTGTCCTCCTCACCTTGATATTGTGCACTGAATCCTTGCATCCTGTGGTTCCCATCAGACGTAAAGTGCAACCTGAGCCAGTTCTTACTACTAATAATGGGGGACGGGAGAGTGGAGCCAGTGAACCTGAGAGGGACAGAATGAGAGAGAGAGAGAGGTAAGCGAGAAGAACATCAGCGCTGTGATCTGCAGGATCCAGGGCGGTTGCGCAATTTGCTTCATCACAAGCTGTGAGAACCTTAATGTATGTGTCCGTACGTCCTTGGAGCTTCACAAGGATTCAGAAGAACCAAGGACACGAGCCTGCTGGAACACAAGCAATAACCGGATCTGACCAGACCTGACCACCCCATGTCCAGCAGCTGCCTCTGATTCACCGCAGCTGCCAGCTTGCAATGCATCAAAAAGAAGAACGAGGGAACGGTTGAAATGTATAAGCTGTACAGCCACCCCTGGATCTGGGTGTCAGCTATGCAGATACATTACTGTAGATAATGAAAGATTTCAGGATGGAGGGATGCTGAAAACTTTCCACAGACAACTCTTTCCCACCTCTGATGCTTCTTCTACCACCCAAAACACATCCCCCCCTCATTCCTTCAAGCACAAATCAGATCTCTGTACTTCTGCGAAAACTCTACACAAATCTCCAACGAAGTCCTGAGATTTCCAACTGCAGGGAACGCCTGAGGGGTATCAAGCATGTCAGTGAACAGATTCTGTGCCTCTGTATTTTTATCCTTTTTTTTGGGAAGGATTCACTTAAATTCAATTTAAAAAACAGATCCATTACAAAAGCCGATTTCGACATGAAAGAAGCCATTGTCAGCGATGACGGTAATTACAACCGGTGAGCACCCTTACAATATGACCAAAAGGACAGGCACATTTTCCACAAGATTACACAGGATTACAGGATTTTACTTAAGGAACAGGTCCTTAATTAATAAGGAATCAGGACAGGCTTGGCAGCGTGAACAACGGAAGAGCTTGGCAGTCTTCATCACGCTAAACATCGCCATGGTGCTTTAACAGGGCTGTTTTAGAGGTAAAAGAGGGAGAGAAAGGGAGAGAGAGAGAGAGAGAGACAGAGAGAGAGAGAGAGAAGAAAAAGAACATGTCACAAATTAAGACCTGTTTTCCCATCAATACGTCTCCACGGCTGTTGCTTTTTACAGCCCCCCACCCCAACACTAAATCACAGCCATTACCGGCTGCCTCCAGAAAACCTATAAAACAAACAGCCATGGCCAAGAGGGGACGTTTCTCACTCTAATCTCTCTCTACTCCCTCACTACTCCATCTCTACTCCCTCTCTGCTACTCTAACTGCCTCAGGCTGCAGGCTCGACATGCGCACTCGGAGGTGGAGAGGCACAGAGGGAAAGAGACAGAGACAGATAGATAATGGGACAGAGAGCAGAGGACTTTTTTGGCTTTTAAGCCTCCTTTGTTTAAAACAATAAACCACAAAACTCAGCAAACATAAATTTTAAAAAAGAAAAAGGGGAGATAAAGGAAGAAAGAGACAGCGAGTGTGATTTCCTGCCATGTCATGTTCTCTCCTTTCGGCCCACTTTCCTGCTTTTCTCAGTGTAGGTTTAGACAAACCCACTGTCCTGTCCCACCACGGCGGCTGATACCGTTCCCAACACAACCCACCACACACACCCCATCCATCCCTCACCAGCCCCCTTCCTCACCCTCACACATACTCCACCCACCCCATACTCTCATACATGTCTTTACCTTCTGTCCCATGGCATTTCGAAAAGCACTGTGAACCAGTAAACCAGTATAAAAAGTAAAGCAAAGCAGCAACCCATTCCATTCCCTTGCATTTGTATTCGAATTTCCACATGGATGTGCATATCAATTCTATTTGAACATTTTCTGGCTGCCAGAACTGAATACTTGAATAATCGAACCCTGCTTTTCCCCCGAAGCTCAGTATGATAAGCCAGCTCTTTTTGTGTAAATAATGACTCACTGCAAAACTATCTGCATTCACTCACACATTCAAGGAGAAAAATTAATAATAGCAATGACTATCCGTTATTTTATGCAGAAGTCTTAGGCTCCCCTTCATGAATATTGATGAGAACAAATAAAACTCTTTATTTTTCCCCAGTTTTTGTTAATCAACAAGCATTTGAACACTGTTCCAAATACTGATGCAAATAAAATGTGATCTCATGGTCAGTGATTCAAATAATATAATATACAGTCACCTCCCTACTTACGGTCACTCAGGATTGTTCTTTGTGAAGATTTTTCTTCTTTTCTCTTTTTTTCAATGCCAGGTCTTAAGCAGTTGACTCTGGCCTTTAAATGAACTAGTAAAAGCCTTCAAAAAATAACTGATGCTCGCAGAGCTGCCCACGGAAAGATTAATGTTTCCCGGAGGATTAATCACTCAATGTACTGCCCTTACTGAAATTAGTTTACTACTTTTTCATTTCCTTAACTTTCCATACAACCTTACACCGAGATGCACTAAGATAATGGAAGCAAGCATCCAGGGCTTAGAGTTTGTAAGGTGGCAAAGCCATTAATGAAGGACAAGTGATAGCAGACAAATGACATATTTTTTGACACTGATTGAATGTTTTGATTAATCTGCTCTTTCCTGATACTCGGGCCCTTGACGGCAGCACTGTCTTGTCAAGGTTGCTATGGATGACGTCTTAGATACCTCCTGCCACACACTCCCGCGCACACACACAAACACACACACACACGAACACACACACACACACACACACATACAGACACACACACATATACACACACTCTTTTTCCTATGAAGAATTAATATATGCAATTAATACAAGTTACATGTTTCACATTACACTAAGGTATATTAAACTCATAATCATGGCTCATAAAGGAACACAGTAATTCAGCCCACAATGCAGCCACAATCTAAACGGACCAATATTTTTACACTAAAGATTTCAATCAACTGATCCCTCAGTAAATATGAAATATGAGTGACATTCTACAGAACATCTGTTAGCAGGCACTGGGACTCCTCTTTGCCTACAGGCTAAAACGCACTGTAAGCCAGTTCTGCTCAGAAATGAGATTCGTGACATGGCTGCTATTAGCACCCTGGATTATGTTTTGAAAAACTGCACATGGTACGCTTTCATAGTTTTTGTACCATTTGTTGAAATTGCGCTCTCATGTCCATTAAAGAAATAAAGGCCGTGAAAAAAGACTAATTTTTTTAATATGAATTACTGTATCCTGCACACACAGCTATGCATCACACATCAGTGCAAAGGCAGTGAGGGACCCTGCAGTCCACTGCATACCGCTGCATTACGAGGATGCCGTGGAACTGTGAACACTATGACTGCTCAGTGTTTAAATGGATTTATAGAACTAAATATGAGCAATGTTGCTAGCAGCTCAGCTTCGGAAATTTATCATAGAAGAGATGGTATATGATTGGTTAAGTGTTTGTCCCAGATTACGGGAATAGCAAGTCAGCAATGAAGACATAAAAGAGTGAGGGTGACTCAGGTCTCAACAAACAAAGCTCTGAGCTTGGGACAGTGTGTCATTTTGTGACCATTTAACAAAAAACCTGTTTTGTTTATAACCTATATGTTTATATGTTTATATACATTTATATGAAATCTTGAAAAACTAAATTGTCAGGGCTCATACAATGTTCACAACCCTCTTTGTAAAAAGACACCATGTTAAAATCCTATAGACTATCACAGTTTTTAATAAGCTTCACTAAATGTATAAAACCGGCCATTTTATCTGCAGATAAGCCAAAAAAGGGAAAATTAAGCATGTCATTATAGATAATAGCTGACACCTCTCACGAATATGCCATTATGATTATTACAAAGATCGCCTCAACATTTGATGCCTCTTCTTTCTTGTCTTTCAAAGAAACAATTTGTGCAGGAAGGTAAAAGCCGAGCATCTCTCAGAGCCTGATGGAGGAGTCTTAAAGGTCATTCCTGTAAGTTCAACACTCCTTTCTTTCCCCTGCCAAATGAGATTTTCACAGGGCAGGGCTTGAGACTGTGGGGCTAAGACAGTCATCACTTTGATACGGATTCAGCAGCGAATGCAAGTATCAGCAGAGGACAGGACCCACGCTAGACAGGGGAGTGTGGAGGAAGACTACGGCTATCCGCTTTACATGCGGAAGTACAATCGACAGTTTCTGAATATTTGCAGTAATACCAATAGGGAAACTATTTTTAGTGCAGAAGCACAGAAATAAATAATTTCACATAGTTCCATATTATGAAGACGGTGATGATGATGATGTAGTGGTGTTATATGAGTGGAATTTACATTACATAATTGGCATTTAGCAGACACTCCTATCCAGAGCGATTTACATAACAGTAATTTACATTTAAGTTTTTACATGTTATCCATTTATACAGCTGGATATTTACTGAAGCAATACTGGGTTAAGTACCTTACCCTGCAGCTGTGCTCCAGCAGGGAATCAAACCAGCAACCCTTTGGTTATTAGCCCTGCTCCTTACCACTACGCTACACTGCCACTCCATTTGAATTTAACATACAAATAAATCAAAACAAACAATTACATGCATTCTATTCCACTAGATTAAACCATAATAATCAAGTGCTGCCACAACCAAAATAAATGTCAATTAACAAAGGATCATCACCACCCAATGTGCATCTACATTTCATTTCATTTCATTTCAGACAGCTGCATTTGATTAGGGAGTTTTGAAGGATTTATTGTTGATGCAGAGACTAATTCTATAATGCTACAGTAAATTTTGATCAGGACCAAATCTGTTTGGGGGATCTGACTTTCACTCACACAGTGCTGTGTTACAGACCCACCTGATGGCCATCGAAGTAGATTGCTGGGACTAGCGTTTAACAGCAGGCAAAGGACTCCCGCGATTCACACTTATCTCCATTCTGAAAGTAAGGTGTGATTCCTCTTTTGCTACACAGGGTGCAGCACAAGTGCCTAGACACGCATCACCATTCACAAAAAAAAAAAGCCCACAACCCCACACAGAAGGCCCTTGATGGACACGGCCTCTACGCAGCATTAGCCAGTTAGCCACGAGCTACACACACACTGTCCCTGCAGGCCACGTATAGTCCTGTCCATCCTAATGGGCCACTGCAGCCAAGTTCAAAGATCTCTGTGGAATCAGTTCCTTTTAGCCTGATCTGAGGCTCAAGGTTTCTCTCCGTCCATTATAGCACGACAGCCTCATCCGTTTTCTCAAGCGCTCCCCCCCCCATTTCCCTGTGCTCTGAGTCGTGCTACCCAGTTAGTCACAGCCCTTTGTGTTTAGATGGAAATATCTGTTAAAGAGTGACACCAGCCACACTCAAATCTACAAAAATAGCCCTTTGAGACAGCACAGAGGGTAATGTGGATCACGATTTGTTTGTATGGAGTGGTCTGTATTTAAGATATCTTTGACGTTGTTTTTTTGAAAAACGTGTTCTGAACTGATCCAAACAAAGCAATACAATTCTCTTCTGTTCTGTACGCCTGAAAAACTCAGTATTCAGACAGCTTAGAGGATTGTATCTCACTATACGGTCCAAGGCTGCGCTGCCGGGAGATGTATTCCTTGTTGTATTCAGTGTAGTATTCCATGAATAAATCAGCTTCTGTAATACATTCAATGCTGGGGAACAAGAAGGCCATCCTGGGGGATATTCATTGTGTTTATCTCGAGTCATAGACCAGACCTGAATGTCTCCTGGGAGAGAGTCATACAAATCACTGCCTTTACATCCCCAGAGTGAGAAAATCACAGCATTTACACAGTCTCTACTCAGAGACAATCACAGCATTTACACAGCCTCCACTCAGAGACATCACAGCATTTACACAGTCTCTACTTAGAAACAATCACAGCATTTACACAGTCTCTACTTAGAAACAATCACAGCATTTACACAACCTTTACTTAAGAGACAATCACAGCATTTACATAGCCTCCATTCAAAGACTATCACAGTAATTACACAGTCTCTACTCAGACAATCACAGCATTTACAGCCTCTACTCAGATAATCACAGTGTTTACATGGTCTTCAACTTGGAGACAATCATATCTTTGTACTTCCTTCACTGACAATAGCAGCGTTTAAACTTCCTCCAGAGAGTGCTATTGAATGCTGTGACTCTGGATCCAATGAAACAACGAGACAGGGCTCTTTCTAATGAAGGTGCTGCAGTCTGCAGCCTTGAAGTGCAGATTATATTGAACATTTGGAAGGCCTTTTTTAACTTCTCTGACTTTATAGAGCTGTCAATGTTCTTTCTGTTCCTGTTCCTGCAGCGGGGCAGTAAAAGTTAACAAAAGGAGTAAACCTGAGTAACAATCATATGGATGGCACTTGGGCACAATATAACCCTGTGTATGGCGCATGGCAATGTTAAACATTACAAGTGCATCTGACAAGTAAAGTTGTAAAAGCACATGTTTAAAAGAGCACAAAAGTGAATTGATTCACCCTCCTCCACCCCCCACATACACACATGGATTTGTGTACGCATGCACAAACACATACAAGCACACACACATACAACCACACATACAACCACACACACACACACACACACACACACACACACACACACACACACACACACACATCTTCCATCTTTTTCCATTACCCTGCCTGAGTAGTAAACAAGCAAATAAAGAAGTAAATAAAAAAACTAAAAGAGCACCGTGCCCCCCTCCTCACCGCCTCTTATCAGCTCAGCCATAATGGTCCATTACATGCCTACATCGGTTTTGT